>CM052901.1:64790091-64806104 GCA_028534135.1 Potos flavus | reverse complement strand
GTGATGTTCATCTGGTCCAGTGTGTCATTTAAAGCCTTTATTTCCTTGTTGATCTTTTGCTGAGATGGTCTGTCCATTTCAGTAAGGGGGGTGTTAAAGTACCCTACTATTATTGTATTGTTGTTGATGTGTTTCTTTGATTTTGTTATTAATTGGTTTATATAATTGGCTGCTCCCATGTGAGGGACATAAATATTTAAAATTTTTAGATCACCTTGTTGGACAGACCCTTTAAGTATAATATAGTGTCCTTCCTCATCTCTTATTATACTCTTTGGTTTAAAATCTAATTTGTCTGATATAAGGATTGCCACTCCAGATTTCTTTTGATGTCCATTAGCATTGTAACTTGTTTTCCATCCCTCACTTTAAATCTGGAGACATCTTTGGGTCTAAAATGAGTCTCTTGCTGACAGCATATCAATGGGTCTTTTTTTTTTTTTTTTAATCCATTCTGATACCCTGTGTCTTTTGATTGGGGCAAATAGCCCATTTACATTCAGGGTAACTATTGAAAGATATGAATTTAGTGCTATTGTATTGCCTGTAAGGTGACAGTGACTGTATATTGTCTCTGTTCCTTTCTGGTCCATGTTATTTTTAGGCTCTCTCTTTGCTTAGAGGACCCCCTTTCAATATTTCTTGTAGCGCTGGTTTGGAGTTTGCAAATTCTTTTGTTTTTGTTTCTCCTGGCAGCTTTTTATTTCTCCTTCTATTTTCAATGACAGTCTAGCTGAATATAGTATTCCTGGCTGCATATTTTTCTCATTTAGTGCTCTGAATGTATCATGCCAGTCCTTTATCATGCCAGACCTGGCCTGCCAGGTCTCTGTGGATAGGTCTGCTGCCAATCTAATATTTCTATGTTGTAAGTTACAGACCTCTTGTCCTGAGCTGCTTTCAGGATTTCTCTTTCTATCTGAGACTCGTAAGTTTTACTATTAGATGATGGGGTGTTGACCTAGTTTTTATTGATTTTAAAGAGGGTTCTCTGTGCCTCCTGGATTTTGATGCCTGTTTCCTTCCCCAAATTAGGGAAGTTCTCTGTTATAATTTGCTCCAATATACCTTCTGTCCCTCTCTCTCTTCTTCTTCTGGGATCCCTATTATTCTAATATTGTTTCGTCTTATGGTATCACTTATCTCTCAAATTCTCCCCTCGTGATCCAGTAGTTGTTTATCTCTCTTTTTCTCAGCTTCTTTATTCTGCATCATTTGGTCTTCTATATCACTAATACTCTCTTCTGCCTCATTTATCCTAGCAGTAAGAGCCTCCATTTTTTATTGCACCTCATTAATAGCTTTTTTGATTTCAACTTGGTTAGATTTTAGTTCTTTTATTTCTCCAGATTCTCTAGTATATTCTATCTTTTTTTTCAAGCCCAGTTAGTATCTTTATAATTGTCATTCTGAACTCTAGTTCCTACATCTTACTAAGTTCCATATTGATTAGGTCCCTAGCAATCAGTACTGCCTCTTGGTCTTTTTTTTTTTTTTTTTTGAGGTGAGTTTTTCTGCTTTGTGATTTTTGTCCAGAGAAGAATAGATGAATGAGAGAACAAAATGCTAAAAGGGTAACAACGACCCCAGAAAAATACACACTAAACAAACCAGAAGAGACCCAAAACCAGGGGTAAAAGGAAGGAAAAAGAATACGATCAGACTGGTGAATAGAACAGAGCCATACACTAGATTTTGAATGTATTTTGGTCTGTTAGAAGAAACTGCCTCCCAAAATTTTAAAGAGAGAAAAACTTACATATATATACAAAAATAAGGGTAAATACGATGAGGGGGTGAAATATGACTGTAAAGATGAAAATTAAAAAATATTTTAAAAAAGGAATTGATAAGATGTTGGTCAAAAAAAGAAAGAAAAGAAAATTCCAAAAAAAGGCGGGGGGGGGGGGGAGAGAATGTGATCAGGCAGGAAACTAGAACAAAGCCATACACTAAATTTAGGGTATATTTTGGTCTTTAGAAGAAACTGTATCCCAAAATTTTAAAGAAAGAAAAACTTATGTATATACAAGAAATAAGGTTAAATACAATGAAGGGAAAGAATATGACTGTCAAAATGAAAATTAAAACAGATTTTTAAAAAGGTATTGATAAGATGTTGGTTAAAATAGGAAAGAGGAAAAATTCAAAAAAATAGAAAAAGAAAAAATAAAGAAAATTAAAAAAATTTAACATTGACAGACTAAAGAATCACGGGGAAAAAGACATGAATTCTATGTGCTGTATTCCCCTAGTGCTGGAACTTTGCAGTGCTCATTGATGGGTAAACTTAGTCTTGGCTGGATGTTCTTACTGATCTTCTGGGGGAGGGGCCTGTTGCAGTGATTCTCAAATGTCTTTGCCTGAGGCAGAATTGCACTGCCCTTGCCAGGGGCCAGCTAAGTAATCTGTTTGGGTTTGCTCTCCATAGCTTTTGTTCCCTGAAAACCTTGTGTACGTCTTTGGAGGATGAGAATGAACATGGTGGCCTCCCAATCTTCAGCCCCAGAGGAGCCAAGACCTCGGGGGCCCTCCTCTTCAGTGAGCCCTCAGATAAGTAGTCAATCACTCCTGTCTCCCTGGTCTCCAGCTACACTCCATGCTCACCCAGCCTGTGACCAAGCATTTCTACCTCTGCCACATGGCCCTGTTTGGGGTCTCCAAATCCAGCAGATTCCTGCAGCATGCTCCTGTACTACTCCTCTTAGTGGAGGAAGGGGGTCTCCCTGGATCTGCCACTTGTGGGAACCCTGCCCAAAGAGTAGTGGCCCAACTGTGCCTTGGATCATGGTTTATGGCAACCATGAACTGAGAGCCCTCTCCTTGGCTCTGTCTTTGCAGCTGGCCTCCCTGCTCTGGTACCTGGGAGCTCTGCCACACTCAGGCACCCCCAGTCTTTCTGTGACCCTGAGGGCCTGGAGACCACACTGTCCCAGTGAGGATTCCGCCCCCCACTTAGCCACTGAGCAACGTCCCTCAATGGAGCAGACTTCTAAAAGTTCTGATTTTGTGCTCTGTTGCTCTATCACTTGCCAGTAGCTGGCTAATGGAGTCTCCCTCCCCCCTCAGTCTATCTTCCCGTATATTGCCTTAGATTCACTTCTCTGCACATCCTACCTTCCAGAAAGTGGTTGCTTTTCTGTTCGTAGAGTTGCTGTTATTCTTTTCTTTGATCTCCTGTTGAGTTTGTAGGTATTCAGAATGGTTTGATAACTATCTAGCTGAATTCTTGGGACCAGACGAAATTTAAGTCTCCTACTCCTCTGCCATCTTGCTCCTCCCCTGCTATTACACTTTTATCAAACTAAAAAATGTGGACCAACCAGGATACAATTGTTATTTTTTTTCAGCACTTTAACTTATTCATATTTAACCTAATGCACTTTCAAGTGGAAAGATTTTTCACCCATGGCCTTTTCCCAAATTATTTCTATGGCGCAAAATACAACTGATTCAGCACCTGCAAAAGTGAGTTCTATTAATTACTCTTTTTTGATAGAAAATCAGTAGCTGAGAGGAAAATGGGAATTCAAAACCATGTGATTTTACTCAGTTAACAACAGTGAGCAAATCCTGGGTGAAGGGCCATATTTAAGAAACTTAAACAGTTAACAAATAGAGCATGGTCTCTTAAAGTTTAAATTGCCCAGTTGGAGAGAAACTTTTGCCAGAGCTCTTCAGCCTGTGGTTATGTCTGAACCATGCACAAAAAGGGTAAGATTTCCGTGTGATAAGAGTTGGTTGTCGTTATCAACAGTTGCATTCGACCTTTCTATTTAAACTATCTTTAAATCCAACTTCCTTCAGTGACGGGTTTGCCATCTTTTTGCTAATTAAAAAAATCCCACCACAAATTCCACTTAGTGAGAAAATAAGAATATGTCTGCTGAAAAATAATGTAAAAATATTTTAGTTATTGTGGTAACAAAATTTAACCTATTGCTAATAGCTGTGGAATCAAGGGAAAATCTGTTTTGCCTTGCTGTACTAAACAATGATTATATATGTGTATATATTTTTATATATAAAGTATTATGTAATTGTATAAATCTCTTTTATTAGGAAGAAACCCCATAAAGGTGGGCAATTTGCTTATTTTGTTTACTTCTGCATCTTCTGAGCATAAAATACCTGAAATACTGGTTGAATAAATGAATGGATGGCATTACACACTTACATCCTTTTTATTTAACTGACAAACAAAAATGCTGCTACATAAAGCCACAGAGCTATTGTAAAAATTAAATTAGGATTTTTGCTCAAAAAATTGTATATTTAGACTTTAAAAATAGTACAAGTGAAGATTTGTGAAAGGCAAGGAACTCAATAACACTTTAGTTGACCCTAAATCTAAAGAGGGGTTTGAGAAGAGGATTTCTTTAAACCATTCTCAAAGTCAAGCCGAAGTATTCCACAGTTGAAATTGTTCTTTCCCTACTGTTATGAATGGGGTATTTTCTTGGGAATGTAGGTGGCCATCTTGCCAGCAGCTAGTAGATGACATCTTTCCCATCAGATGGTAGTGTTGAGATTGCCAAAACAATCTTCTAATCTGAAACATTTTCTCTGCAAGTTCTAAAGATCTTGACCTGGTGCACAGAAAGGATGGCTGAGGAGGGGAATCACCATTTACTGAGGAGCAACCACATGTCCAGCTTTACTAAGGGTCTCATTTGTTTCCTACTTTAGCTTTATAATAATAGTTAATATTCATTGAGTACTTACTCTGTGTTAGGTACTTTACCTGGATTAACTCAATAATTCCTCACACCAACCCAAGGAAGTAAGTATTTTTGTCACCTCTAATCAAAAGTAGTGGACATCCAGGCACAGAGAAGTTAAATATGCTCTAAGTCACACAATTTGTAAGTGGTGGAGCCAGTATTCAAACCCAGGTGGTGTGGATTCCAGTGTCCAGTTTTTAAAACTGCCTCCCTGGAGGAAAATTATTATCTTTATTATTACAGAGAAGCCAAGGCTTTATAAATGAAGTGACTTCCCAAGGGCATATTAACAGAGCTGTCTGACTCCAAAGCTGAGGGCACTTTACTTTTCCTTGTATTGTTTTTGCTTTAATCTCACCTTAGTAAAAATAATAAATCTAGCAGCTCACATTTATTGAATCATACTGTATGGCAGGCATTATCTTAAGTGTTTCACATGGACTACCTCATTGAATCTTCATAATAACACTTTAGATGGTGCTTTTATTAGCCCCCTTTTACAGCAAAAGTTGAGAGGGTCAAGTAATTTATAAAGGTGACATAGTAAGTTGGTGGAGTCAGGATTTAAAACCTGGTTTATTTGCTTAAAGAACTGAAGTTCTTAACCACTCTACCTGCCTAGAAAGATTGTTTCTCTTCTCCAATAGGGCCTATCCCTCTTATTCTTGCTGAAGTCATGAGACAGAGCTGAGATTAGTCTTACTCCTTGTCTTGCTTGGTCTGCCAGGTCTGAAAGGGAAGGATATGATGAAAAGTTCCCTCCCAAAATTCAAATGGTGTGAATATTGTACCCTTTGGGCTCAGGCATGATATACATGCTTACCATCAATTCAGACTTTGTCAAGAGAAATGAGACTGAAAAATAAGCAAAAGTTTTTTTTTTAACACCTTTATTGAAAAATCACATATCATATAGCTCACCCATTTAAAGTATACAATTCAGTGGTTTATGGTACAATTAGAGTTGGGCAACCATGATTACAATCTAATTTTAGAATGTATATCACCCCAAAAAGAAACCCCATGCCCATTAGCAACCACTGCTCATTCTCCCCAGTTCTCAAACCCTTGGCAATCATTAATCTGCTTTCCGTCTTTATAGGTTTGCCTATTCTAGGCTTTACATATCAGTGGTATCAAACAACATGTGGTCTTTTGTGACTTACTTCACTCAGCATAATGTTTTCGGGATTCATCCATGTTGCAGCATGTATCAGCACTTCATTCCTTTTTATGGCTGAATAATAATCTGTCGTATGGCTAGACCAAAGTTTATCCATTCTTCATTGATGGACATTTAGGTTGTTTTCACTTTTTGGCTATGATAAGTAATGATTCTTTGAACATTTGTGTACATGTGGTCTTTTTTTTTTATGCTATGCTTTATCTTTTTTAAGGTTTTATTATAATTCCAGTTAGTTAATATACAGTGTTATATTAGTCTCAGGTGTACAATATAGTGATTCAACACCTCTGTACAATACCCGGTGCTCATCACAGCGAGGGCACTCCTTAATTCCCATCACCTATTTTACCCAACACCCCACCCACTTCCCCTCTGGTAACCATCTGTTTGCTCTCTATAGTTAAGAGTCTGTTTCTTGGTTTCCTCTCCCTCTCTCTTCTCTCACCCTTTGTGTATTTGTTTTGTTTCTTAAATTCCACATATGAGTGAAATCACATGGCATTTGTCTTTCTCTGACTTATTTCACTTAGCATTATACTCTCTGGTTCCATCCATGTCATTGCGAATGGCAAGATTTCATTCTTTTTTATGGCCGAGTAATATTCCATTGTATATATAAACACCACTTCTTCTTTATGCATTCATCAATCAATGGAGACCTGGGAAGATTCCGTATCTTGGATATTGTAAATAATACTGCTATAAACATCAGGGGGCATGTATACCTTTGAATTAGTGTTTTTGTATTCTTTGGGTAAATACCTAGTAATTCAATTGCCAGGTGGTAGGGTAGTTCCATTTTTAACTTTATGAGAAATGTCCATATGATTTTCCACAGTGGCTGCACCAGTTTTCCTTCCCACCAAGAGTGCAAGAGGGTTCCCCTTTCTCCATATCCTTGCCAGCACCTGTTGTTTCTTGTGTTGATTTTTGCCATTCTGACAGGGGTGAGGTGATTTCTTATTGTAGCTTTGATTTGTATTTCCCTGATGATCAGTGACGTTGAGCATCTTTTCATGTGTCTTTCAGCCATCTGTATGTCTTTGGAGAAATGTCTATTCATGCTTTCTGCCCATTTTTTAATTGGATTATTTGTCTTTTGGGTGTTGAGTTCTATCAAGTCCTTATATATTTTGGATACTAACCTTTTATCAGATATGTCATGTGCAAATATCTTCTCTCATTCTGTAGGTCACCTTTTAGTTTTTTGATTGTTTCCTTTGCTGTGTGGAAGCTTTTCATTTTGATGTAAATCCCAATAGTTTTTTTACTTTTGTTTCCCTTGCCTGAAGAAATGTATCTAAAAAAAAAAAAAGTTGCTATGGCTGATATGTGTTGAATGCCTGTTTTCCAATGTGGCCACACCATTTTACATTCCCACCAGCAATGTATTAGTGTTTCAATTTGTCTGTATTCTCACCAACACTTGTTATTTTCTTTTTGATCATTACCCATCATAATGTATGAAGTGGTATCTCGTTGTTTCGATTTGTATTTCTTTAATGTTGAGCATTTTTGCTTGTGCTTATTGCCCATTGCATATATTCTTTGGAGAAATGTCTTTTCTGATCCTTTGCCCATTTTTTATTTATTTTTATTATTGAGTTGTAACAGTTCTTTATATGTTATGGATAAAAGACTAATATTAAATATGTGATATATGAATATTTTTCTGATTATGTGGATTATTTTTTCACTTTCTTGGTGATATTATTTGCAGCACAGAAGTTTTTAACTTTGATATACTCTAATTTATTCATTTTTTTTTTTTGCCACTTGTGCTTTTGGAGTTCTAAGTAATCTTGCCTAACACAATTTCAAGCTGATTTACTCCTATGCTTTCTTTTAAGCATTTTGTAACTTTTTTGTAAATGTAATTCTTACATTTAGGTTTATAATCCTTTTTAAGTTAATTTTTGTGTATGGTGTAGGGAAGGAGTCCAACTTCATTTTTTTCTGTGTGGATACCCATTTGTCCTCACATCATTTGTTGAAAAACTATTCTTTTTCTATTTTTTGTCTTGGCACCTTTACCAAAAATCAACTGATCCTAAATATGAGGGCTTCTTTCTTTTTTCTTCCCAAGATTTTATTTATTTGACAGAGAAAGAGCACAAGCAGGGGGAGCAGCAGGCAGAGGGAGATGCAGGCTCCCTGCCAAGCAAGGAGCCTGATATGGGACTCAGTCCCAGGACCCTGGGATCACAACTTGAGCTAAAGGCAGACGCTTAACCACCTGAGCCACCCAGGTGCCCCTGAGGGCTTATTTCTGTACTTTCAATAGTATTCTATTTATTTACACGTCTGTGTTTGTATGTGTACCACACTGTCTTGATTACTGTAGCTTGGTAATAAGTTTTGAAATTGAGAAGTGTGAATTCTCCATCTTTTTTCTTTTTAAAGACTGTTTTGACTATTTTGGGTCCCTTGCAATTTCATATGAATTGTAGGTTTGACTTTTCAATTTATGCAGAAAAACAGCCAAGCTTCTTATAAAGATTAGGTTGAATGTGTAGATCAATTTGGGGAGCACTGTCATCTACTAGATTTAGATTTCAGTCTAAATAATTTTTTAGATTTAATTTCTTTCAACATTTTGTAGTTTCAGTATAAAATTCTTACACTTTTTTTGTTAAATGTATTCCTAGGTGTTCTGTTCTTATTGATGCTATTGTAAATGGAATTTTTTTAAATTTTGTTTCCAAATTGTTGATTATTAGTGTGTAGAGATACAAATGATTTTATGTATCAACCTTATATCCGGCAACCTTGTTGAACTCATTTAGGCAGGTAGTTGTGAGCAGTATGAGAAGATCAGTAATATGCTTGGGATTACAAAAGAAAGAATTAGATAAATCAGGACTAGAATAATAGGTTACCATGTACTGAGCATGTTTATGATAGGTTAATGCTTCTCAAACTTTAATATGAATATAAATCTTCTGGGAATCTAGTTAAAATGCAGACTGTTGTTGGTTTGGGGTAGAGCCAGGATTCTGCCTTTCTAACGACTTCTCAGTAGATAGCCGGTAGCTTTCATTTATTAAGCCACAACTTGCAAAATATATATTATTCCCATTTTATAGATGAGAAAATAAACTCTAAAGTTGAGCATATAACCCAGGTTCATAGAATAAGTGGCAAAACCAGGACTCGCACACAGTTCATGTTAATGCCAAAGCTGGACACTTTCCACTCTATCACACTGAATATCTGGAATAGGAGGAGATCACTTGGGATAAAAATGATGTATACACTGAGGGAAAAGACAAGCTTTTCAGGGTCAGAGTTGCTGCCTGGAGTGCATTTGGATCTAAACCTTGAGGTTACCTTGGAGAGTGGATCGTGAGAACCTTGCTCTCCAGGTTGCTAAGAGGCAAAGTATGAAACTGGACTATCAGGTAGAAGATGATACTGGTAGACAAAACTCATGACTGGAGGTGGTCTAGAAAGTACCTCATCTCTCTGATAAGGCTAGACTCCAGAACTGGACTCTACTGCTGAGGTCTATACTTAAGATTACACCTATTGCTGACTCTTCCTGAGTTATAAATTATTTTACTGGGGTTGATGAATGGTATAGCATCAGTTTATATGTTTATATAACATATATATATATAACATATAAACATATATGTTTATAAACATATCCCTGAGGGACCAGGGTAAGAGTAGGGATGTGGGTAAGGCTCTGGTCAGATGGTTACATATGAAGGATTATAGATAGGTGACCAAATTCCTTTCAAATATTTTTCAGTAGAATATTAGAGAATTTTCATAACCTCAGTCAAAACACTTGAGATAATCTTTTTTTTTTTTGTCCTTAGCACCCTTTATTGAAGTATAACCCTTGATGACAATCCGTCAGGCATATCAATGTTAGCCAAGAAAGGAGTGATGGAGGACACAATCGCAGAAACAATAAGATTCAGAAAAATAATAGCTTCACATGGCATAGATGACCCCAAACAGTTGTACAACAAACACTGGTCCTTTATCTATAGAAATTGCCCCCTGCCCCACCCCTTCTAAAGATCTACTAATCTTCAAAGACTATAATACGTTGTTACAGAACTGTTATTGGCATAGACAACTCCTTTGGCAAAGACAGTGGGAGTCACCAAGCTCCAGACACGAGGAAGTGGCCATAAATGTGCCCAGCTTCCTCCATCTGGGACTTGCTGCTACGGGCAGAGCAGCACCTTGAAGGAGACTGGGATTCAGGTTGTGGCTCTGGTGCCCCCAGGGAAGCTTTTTGACACAGGAGGTTAAATGGAAAAGAGCCTGAACCTGGCCTTGAAAAAGGCCTTTTCATCTTTAATCCTCTTAGTTCCTCTGCTTCCAGTCTCTACCTTTCTGGGGTTTTGTTTTTAGTGTGTCTGTATCTCTTGGGTTCCCCTTGAGCATTTTCCACTAAGCCCTGGCTGAGTCTTCAGCTGGTGGGACTCAAGGAGACTCAATTACCCAGAGCCCGGGGTTGGGGTAGGGGAGTAAGAAGGAACAAGTGATAGTAACCCTCGCATGGATTCCTCTTTATCAACCTATTACCCACTGGGACCTGTATGAGTATTTGAAGAGAGAGGACAGAAGTCAACACCAATAACTGTCTTTGGGGAAATCCCCTGGCCTGCCTTCCAAACTGCTACCCACCTCAGACCTTGCAAGAGGGCTGAGCCCAGGAAACGAGAACAGGGGAGAGACACTGCATCTTAAGTAGTACTGGCAGCTCTGAAGTGCCATCACTCACATCTGTAGCACAGGGCATTAGTTTCTGTTTAGTAGTTGACCTTTGTCTGCCAAGCTTCACTGCTCAGTATAGTTTTGGGGTTATTTTATTAAGTGCTTTAGAAACCGTCCTTCTGTGTGAAAACGAGCATCCTTTTGTTCTGATTCCAACTCTAATCTCAGGTGGGATGAAGGACAAAAATAACACAGTCAATTGTACTTTTAGAGTGATAAATTTAATATACAACCAATCTAACGCTGACTAGGAAAACCCAGAGTGTGGTCTTTGTGTCCAGGTACTCTTTTCCCTGGGCCTATGTTCCCCAAAAGCTGTTCTAGCCCCCTCAAAATCTTAGAATGATGGATTATGTTGGCCTCCCCCCCTCCCCCCCAATATAGGACATCTCAACTTACTCCTTATTTATCCTAGAGCCTGTTTAAGAAAAAAAAAAAAAAGATGGCAACCGCAGCCTCTATTCATAGCACTCCCCCACCTTCTTCAACCTTGGCTTGGGTAAGCCTAGCCCTTTACAAGCCATCAGCCTTCCTGAATAGAGTAGACTCCTCCACTTGAGGGGAGAATGGCAGGTTGACATTTTAACTGTGGTTCTGATAGCAGCAGTGCACTAAGATCATACCAGGGCCCCCCTCAGGACATGAAGCTGGCCAAGATTCTTCCATTGTTTCCAAATACAATGAAGAGGAAACGGAAGCTAGAGACCAGTATTTGTAGCAGCAGCAAAGTTCTTTGGCAAATTCTTTGACTGAATGGGGCACCCCTGCTGCTACAGTTCACCTCCAAGGACCCTGGGGAACTCAGCAGTAACTAGAAGAGATCTCAGGGCTTACTGGGCTGGGCCGTGTAACATGAACCAGGAGCTCCAGTGAGCGAGGAACACGGAATGGAACTGGATAATAGGCTAGAGTTTGGCCACAACTCCTTTCCTGCCATCGCCCACCTAAGGGATTTTCCAATTTTCCAGGACAGGATCTTGGCAACAACAGCAGCGTTAGTTGTCTGTGTGCCTAAGATCTTGGCTGGGTCGTAATTTGCTCTGGGTGGGGGTGGGGGGGCTGGTAGAGGGGTAGGGGGGTGGGGTTGGGTGTTGGGGGTGTTTGGTGGAGGGGTGGCCCTGGCTGGAGCTTCCAGCTACCATGAATTTCAGTTCCCTGAGTCAGGCCACAGGCTGGAAAAAGCAAATGTGAGATGGAAGATCTCTTCCTGAGCTCTCTTCTACCCAATTTCTTAGATGGACATGGTAGAAAAATGGGTAAACCTCTGTCAGTTTCAGACTTCTTTGGTTTTAAGAAAAAATAGGTTAAGAAAAAAACTGAACCCTGTTGGGGAATGCTAAGCTTATGGTTATCCTGACTTCAAGGAAAGTATAGGGCCAGGCCAGGGTAAGCTGAGTTCAAGGTGAGAACTCCTTTCTTAGACCCTTGTAGGCTTCAGGGGGAAGAATTTGAGGCTTTGGCTTTCGCTCATCTAGCCATGGTGAAATTCAGGCTGATCTGGAAGAAACGCCTTCCTTCTGGGATAACTTTTCCCTCTCCGACTCCCCTCTTCTCGCCTTCTTAGTTAAAAAAAAAAAAGAAGAAAGAAAAAGATCAAAACATAAAAATAAATAAAATCAAAAGGCCATTTAAAATACAACAATGGACTGAGGGTTTTGAAGGGGAGGGGGGTGGGGGATGGGCGAGCCTGGTGGTGGGTATTGAGGAGGGCACATATTGCATGGAGCACTGGGTGTGGTACATAAACAATGAATCTTGTAACACTGAAAAAATAAAATAAAAGTATTTGGGGGAAAAAAAATACAGCAAAGAACCCCTTACCCCAATAATGAAATGGGTATCCAGAAGTCAGCTTTAGTGGAGCTCTTAATGGCCCATAGTGTGAAGCCCTCAGGGTGGGCACCTATAACCCCCAGCAATGAAAGGCAGGAAGGGACAGGATGTGGTAGGCCAAAAATTTCAGGACAGGAGGAAGGCCACACTAGCCAGGGCTGAGAGTAGGCCTCCTTCCCTCTCAACCAGATGCTGGGGATGGAGCCAATTCATGTAAGCCTAGCTGCTGCAGGGGCACCCAGGGATTCCTGGTCTTTGCTCATATTCTGTTTCGTGTAATTTCTCCTGTGCTTCCCACTGTAAAGCTTACATGAGGCCCTTAAATTGCTGGTGAGTGATGCCTTCAAGACAGCCAGATCACTGTGGGAAATGGCTGGGCCACGAGCCTTGGGCAGGATGGAGCTGCACAGGCAGATTCTCTCTGAGCCTCGAGAGGCTGATTGTGGTGTGGGTGGGTGGTGAGTGCACGATGTCTTCGGAGTCCCAGTACCAAGAAGAATGAAGACATGTTTTTGGTTCTGTGTGTGGTGAGCGCTTGCCTGTGCAAACCATGGGAAGGAGAGTGTGGTTGTATAATCACACCTTGCCTACTTCTTGCTTCTGCTCTGTAGGGTAGAAGTTTGGGGCCTCTTCAGGGACTCCTAGCTGGTTGGGGGCAGTGCTAGGTAAGGGGCAGTGAGAGATGTCCAAGGTAGAGGCTATGGAACAAACTGCTAACTAACAGCTATCTACTTGCTAACAAACTGCTAACAAAGGTTGAAAGCACTTCCCATTGTGGCTAGGCAGGGATGGCGTGTCAGTCTACTGGTGAAATTAGAAATTGCTGGGCCCCAGGAGTAGGCTCTCCCTGAGACATTTGAGCTGTTCTTCCCCAAGCTTGATCTTCTCTTCCAGCTGTCGCTGTTCGATGATGAGAGCAGATTTCATCTTCACAAAGTGCTGGTAATCTTGGAGCTGGTCCTGAGGCAGGTAGCGGGAGACCATGCCAAACACCAGCTTCTCCCGGCGGTCCACATGCTCCTTCAGCTCCTTGGCGTCTGCCAACTGTCCTGTCAGCTGCTGCTTCTTCTCTATCAGCACCAACTGAGGAATCAGATAGACCAATTAAGAGCCATCCCAGTTCCCAGTCGGCTGCCTAACCCATAGCTCCACTAGGAATGCTGCCGCCAACAGCTGCCCACTCCGTGCTAACTGATCAGTCCTAGACTTCCTGCCGTGAAGTCCACCTTCATGCAAAAGCCCTTTCCTAGAGCAGTGGGGAGGATGAACACAACAGTGATTCTGGATAGGGCGATGTGCATTCACCCCTTTCCATCCCTAAACTGTCTTTAATCCATGGACCACCACCAGGGTTAGGGTGGGGGAAGGCTCTGACAAAGCCAGCTCATGCCCCTTCCATCCAGAGAACAAGGATCACTGTGACGATGCTTTCAAAATGGCGCATGTCTCCATGTTGGTGTATAGGTGTGAGTGTACATATCCATGTGTGTACACATGTGCATATGTGCCTCTTATCGTGGATTCCGATTTGTATCCCAAACCACTTCTGTATGCAAAGATAATGCACTTTTGGGTCAGGGATATATGCAGAGTGGCCCAACCTGTGAAACTGACAAACTCCCAATCTCAGCTACTTGGTGAGACCTTGTCCTCCAACTTGGAGAGAAAGTGAGGTGAACTTGCTGCTGCTTCTGCTGCTGCTGCTACTACTACTATTACTACCACCAGCACCACCAATACCACCACCACTATTTCTACTACTACTCTTACTACCACCATCAGTACCAATACTACTATTACTACCACTAACACCAATAATACCACCACCACCACCACTACTACTATTACCATCACTATCGCTATCGATACTACTACTACTACTACTACTATTACTGGCAGGTAGCACTCATCCAGTGTTTACTCTGTTCCAGGCCCTGTTTTAAATAATTAATATGGATTATTTTATTTATTTATTTATTTATTTATTTATTTAGAAAACATTTCATTTATTTGAGAGAGAGAGAGAGAGGGAGAGCACTGAGGGAGAGTGAGAGGGAGAAGCAGACTCCCCACTGAGCAGGGAGCCCAATGCAGGACTCAATCCCAGGACCCTGGGATCATGACCTGAGCTGAAAGTAGACGCTTAACTGACTGAGCCACTCAGGTGCCCTGGATTATCTAATTTAATTCTTAGAACCCCATGAGGTGTAGGTAGTGTGTTTTTGAAGATACTGAGATAGAGTACGGTTAAGTAAGTTGCCCACAGTCACACAGCTAATTATTGGTAGAGCCAGAATTTCCAGGCACTTAAAAACCAGTGCCCACACTCTTAATACTATGCTTTACTGTCTCCCAGATGAGCCAAACTTGAAAGAGGGAGCCCCGAGAAGGAAGAGGTGGCATTTCCCCCATCTACCCTCCCCCTAGAGACCCCAACTCTACCTTCTCCTGGTTGGCCTCTGAATCGATGCTGTTGAGAGCATTCTCCACCCGGGCCAGTCGTCCGGAGAGGGACAGCAAAAGGTTGACCACTTTGTCTAGGTCCCCGATAAACAAATGGTATTTTTCAAACTCATTGGATTTACAGACCGCTTTTAGGTTGGCCTCCACCTCCTCCCCAAGGGCAGAATTGGCACCGATGTCCTCTAGCAGTCCTCGCTGGGCCTCCCGCAGGACAGAAAGCTTTCTGCTGATGCTTTCAATAAGCTGTATCTAGGAGAAATCAACAGGAGAAGGCAAAGGATGAGAATGAGGACTGACAGAAACTGATTTGTGCCTGTAACCTCTGTTTCGGGATCCCTGAAACAGATGGCAGGCTCTACCCATCATCAGAAACAAAGGAAACCCGAGCAAGTCATGAGCAATTCCAGTTTTCTGGACAGGTGCCCTTTCTCCCATCTATCTCTTCAGATCTGGTAGGAATCAGTCACCACCAAATTTCTTGGCATCAGATAAGTGGTACCCATGGGCTAATTCTCATTTGCCAGATGTAACTTAATAAATACTTGCTGAGACCATTTAATAAACAGGAATTGGAATGCTTGTGAGAGCACGGGTTGGAAAAGCATCGTCATCAAGTATTTGCCTTTGGCTTCATTGATTCTCCTTCAATCCACTGAAGCACCTCTTCTGTGCATAGCACTGTGCTGGCTCTTCACCCCCCTCCGTTTGGCTTTTGAGGCCTTTTGGATAAGACTGTGGGTTCTGAAGTCCCGATAACTAGGTCTGACTTCTAGTTCTGCTACCTTCCTGGCTGTGTGACCTTGGGCGAATTTATTTCTTTTTTCTTTCTTTTTTTTTTAAACAAGTAGGTTTATTGAAAACATGAACGCACATCAAATAGAACATGTTGCAACAGAAAGCAGAAATGTGGTCATTGTTGCTCAACTTAGGTATAATTTACTATTTTGACTGGGAAATTGGTGTGTACTATCTTTAAGGTTCTCTTTAAATTTTGTGATTTTAATCTTTTTTTTTTATTAACACATAATGTATTATTTGCCCCAGGGTACATGTCTATGAATCCTCAG
>CM052901.1:64743284-64789591 GCA_028534135.1 Potos flavus | reverse complement strand
TGACTTATTTCGCTTAGCATAATACCCTCTAGTTCCATCCACGTCGTTGCAAATGGCAAGATTTCATTTCTCTTGATGGCTGCATAGTATTCCATTGTATATATATATATATACCACATCTTCTTTATCCATTCATCTGTTGATGGACATCTAGGTTCTTTCCATAGTTTGGCTATTGTGGACATTGCTGCTATAAACATTCGGGTACATGTGCCCCTTCGGATCACTACATTTGTATCTTTAGGGTAAATACCCAGTAGTGCGATTGCCTAGAGGGTAGCTCTATTTTCAACTTTTTGAGGAACCTCCATACTGTTTTCCAGAGTGGCTGTACTAGCTTGCATTCTCACCAACAGTGTAGTCCATAACTACATAGCCCATAACCCAGCCACCCTAGATGATGATAAGTTTCTTAAGAGAAGCACTGTCTATGTCTTCTGATCCATCTCCCCTCCGGGTATAACCAGTTCTGGAACTCCACTTGCAGGAAGGTAGTGTAGTAGAGCAGCCGTTTGGAGTCAGAGATGCCTGAATTCCAGTTCCACCCCCTCCAAGACTGGCAAGATACCCAATCTTATGGAGTCCTCTGTTTCGTCATCTGTAAACTGGAGAAGCTTCTCCTCTCCTCCCCCTCCCCACCACTGCTGTGAGGGTTAAATGAGATCACAGAAGTAAAATGCTTCGTATTTTGCCTGGCACCTTAAGTGCTCAATACCTGTTTAGTGCTGCTGCTGTTGTTGTTATTATTATTATTATTATCAGGCGCTCTGAGCTAGTAGATGCTTGTCTGGTGCACAGTCCTAACAAGAACTGAGCTGCCCCAGGCTGCTCACAGTCTCTGCGCTCAGCATTGCATTGTGGTTAAGAGCATGGACTCTAGTGCCAAACTACTTGGGTTTGAACCCTAGTTCTGCCACAAAGCACCAATGTAACCTTGAGCAAATCACTCAAACTTTCTGTGCTTCAATTTCCCCATCTAAAAAATGGGATAACAATAGTACTTACCTCATAGTAGTGTTCTGAGAATGAAACGAGTTAATACAGGTTACACACTCAGAACAGTATCTTGTATCTTGTGTATATATACTGAAGTATGCTTCAGTGTGTGTTTGTTTTTGTAGTTTTTTTTTTGAGAGAGAGAGGGAGTGAGAGTGCACACAAGCAGGTGGGGAGGGGTAGAGAGAGAATCTTAAGCAGGCTCCACACCCAGCCTGTAGCCCGACACAGGGCTCGATCTCATGACCCTGAGATTATGACCTGAGCCGAAATCAAGAGCCGAATGCTTAACCTACTGAGCCACTCACACGCCCTGCGTCAGGGTTTGTTTTATTATTACTCACGCCCAGGCACTCTGGGACCACAGGCTTGTCATTTTCTAGCATGTGCTCCTTTCTAGTAGTTTATTTAGAAATGTCCAAGGAGAAATGTCCAAGAAATCTCCCAAGAGAGTCTGCTCTGGGTCCAGGGCCTGGTATCTATTTCAGAACCAGCCAGAAGTCAGGATATCACCATGATCTTAAGACTGAAGTGTCACAGGTTTACATGTAGGGAAAATTCTAAAACCCACTGGGAATTAGGGATCAATGATACGAATGAGGCAACGCAATTAATTAGATGTCAAGAGGCTCCCAGTTAAATCCCTCCCCTCTGCTCTCCCAACAAAACTCAATGCCAGGGACAAAGGAGGGCTGGGGGCCAAACAATCAACTTGGAAAATCACCTACCCACCCTAGCTCTTGGGTTCCATCGTCCCATAGATCTGGAAGGATGCAAGCGAATAGAGCCCTTTGTTTCTTCACACCTGCCTTTGCAACCTGAACTTCAGTCCTAGGGAAAGTGTACTGGATAGAGCTGAGGAGTCATCACAGACCCAACTAGAGCGGGAGTTGCTTTTCTATGATATTGCAAATTGGTGACCTTCGTCACCTGTCTTCCTCAGACAAAAGCTGTCCTATCTGCCCCACAATCATTTCAAATCACTACCTGCTGTTCCGTGCTTTGCCATTTCTGGTCATTTTTCTCTTTTCCTGGTCAGACTCTTATTAGGTTTGCTCCTAATAAAAAGGTCCTGAGTAAGCCAGGAGCAGCCTTGCCATGCTCAGGGAACACAGAAGCCAAGGAGGCAGGCATCTGGATCAATACAACTCTGATACCACCATGCTTCCAATTCTTTCCCTGACATTTTGCTTCAGATTTGAAAGTGATGGGGGGGGTGGTCTCCTGCAAATGGCCTCGAGCTTTCCTATAGGTCATGTCCTGAATGAGAAGTGCGGGCAGAGGAGCAATTTACATTGAGTTCAGATGTTCACAAACTGGTAAATTAGTCCTTTGGGGTTGCCATGGAAACCCTATTTGCTTACGAAATAAAATGGGTAAGTGCAGGGAGGGCAAAGTGATTCCAGGAATTTGATTAGAAAACTAGCCTAGTGATGCTTACAGGAAGAACGGGGAGGCTGTGGAACAACAACATCATTTCTATAGCTCGTTCTAGTATTTTTGAGAGATTAATGATTATTCTTACAAATAAATAATAAAATTTACCAGCCTCTATTTTCTCCTTTTTTGGGGCTTAGACAGTCTATTCCCTCTCCCAGAAAGTGATACAGAGAATACAATCAATGGCTGCTATTGGTCTGAGCTTGCTGGCAAAAACTGATGTGCCAGGGGCGGCAAGTAACTTACAAGGCTGGCTTATTTCAGAGGGACTGCGTGGTAAAGTAGAAAATGAGACAGTCTTGACTTCAAGTCCTAGATCTACCACTAGGTCTATAACCCTAGGGCAACCTAATCCTCTCGACTGGCAAAAAAGGGGATCACTGTCCAGTTGTTTTAAGGATTCGAGAGACAGAGTGATGATGATGATGATGATAATGATGATGATTTCTATTACTATCATTACTCTTATTGACTGGATCAAAAAGAGACTTGAGTTGCATTTGTGAGGAACCCAGAGAGGCTAATTTGATGTCCATACCAGAGATACAGGGATGTACCAAGTTGTTCTGGAGAGCGTAGAGGGCAAGTCAACCTCTAGACATGCAAACTAAATGCTAAAAATCTAGGGCATATTAGAAAACTTCACCTTTTTTTGAGCCAGTTCGTGGTCAACTTCTTCCTCTCCCAGGCCAATTTCTGCCATCTCGGGTTGGTCTTTCAACTTGTTCAACAGTTCTGCCTTGGCCACAGAAATATTGTAATAAGCTGAGTAAGAGGTAGGGATGCCTGGGGCCCCCGGAGGAGGTGAGAATTGCTGAAATTCTTGTCTGTGGAAACAAAGAATGGCCATTTGAGCACCTCTGTTGAGAGGCTCCTGACCTTTCTGCTTCTTAATTTCCCCATTTGTGAAAACGGGACCCTGCTTCACCAAGGAGCTATGGAATAAGGAAATGATGGACCAGGAAGCACCGTTGAAATGTCAATGGGCCATATGAAGATTACCCAAAAGCCAAGGCAAGGCCAACTTTGAGAACTTAGAAGGCTATTTCTATGCCCCTGACTTCAACAGGTAGGGGAACTTCTTTAGGGATGATTTGGTTTGGTCAGTGCCCCACTAAGATCCAGAAAGACTGGCAGGCTCCAAAGTTCTGAGCTTCTGATATCCCATGATTCCCTTGTTCATGGCATATGAATCCCCAGGGAGGGAGGAGGTGGTAGGGATCTATCTGAGACCTCAGCTATTCATCCTCCAAGACTGTTGGCCTCCTTCCTCCCCAGCCCGCATCGCTGCCCACTCCAGCCCTATCTCGTCTGCTTGCTTACAAAGGCACCCCATGGCTTTCCTGGACACTCTCATAATTTATTCTTTCCTGATGGTGCCACTCCTGCTTGAAATGGCCCCTCCGCTGCAGATCACCCACAGCAAAGAGGTCACCTGTGACCTCAGCAGTAGTCACCATGCTGGAGGCTGGGGTTAACACCCCTGCCAGGGACTGGTCACAGCCTACCACATGTCTCATGAGCTCTTCTGAGACTGCCTGTGAGGCAGGCCTTCGGCCTGGGGAGGGATAGCATCTCTCCACTTCTGGCATATCCCCAATGGCCCCAGCCTCCTCCATGGTTGCAGAATGAAATGGGGAAAAGTTGGAACCAGTGGCACCCAGGGGCTTGACCCTGTGTAGTCAAGTGTAGCGGCAGACCCTGTTGTCTTGGGTTCACTGAAGCCCGTGGGGCTGAGGTGCTGCTTCTCAGAGCCCCAGCCCACGAAAGAGAACTGCTCCTCAGGGAAGAAGTAGCTCTGGCTCCACGCTGGCTTGGGTTTGGACTCTTCTGCCATCGAGGCTTCTGGTCTGGCATGAGGAAGGAAATAAAGAGAAATTCTTTAATGTCAGGTTTCAGTGATGGAAGGGCAAATAATTCTACCCATGGCTTATGCAAGAGGGAGGCCCACCCCCACTGTATTCTCGTAGCCTGCCAGCCACCCCTACCCTCCGCCTATCTGTGTCACTGACCCTTTGCTAACCTCCAGCTATTTGAAAGGAAAAATAGGAGAAACTCATTAGTCATTTTTGCAGCTACTTGCAGCTCTTAGATAAAGGTCAAAAATAATGGTTAAAAGGCTCCACAGCTATTTACTGATTCATGCTATGCTGTCTCCTAATTCATCACACAAAAGAAACTTGGGCATGCCAATATTCATCCAAGGTATTCATTTTACATGTGGGTTTTTAAGCTAATAACACTAATAAACAAACAATACCAGCTAATATTTGTACACGGCTTACCATGTCCTAGAAGCTGTCCTAAGATGTGTTTTTCTGTATGTGAGTGTGAGTGTGTGTGTGTGTGTGTGTGTACATAGAAATAAAAAATGTAATGCTCATGACAACCATTTTACAGATAAGGAACATGAGGCACTGAGAGGGAAAGTTACTTCCCCAAGGTCACCAGACAGTAAATGACAGACCCATGATTTAGACCTAGGTGACCTAACTCCAGAATCTATACTTTTAGCCACTATGTTATCCTGCCAAAGGGACAACTTGACATCATATAAAACCTTGCATGTAAGGAATTTTCTGGCTGGACTAGATCTATGTTAGCAGACAAGAGAGAACATTCTGGAAGGAATATGAATATATGAACTTAGGGAATTCTTATCTATAGGAAAAAATATTTAGGGCATGTGTGAGAGAGTTCAGAGTCAGAAAGTGTTGAAAGAAAGTCCAGAATTAAGGGGGAAAAAGGGATGTGGCTGCATGTCAGTTATATCTTAATAAAACTGGAAATATTTTTTAAAGGATGTGCTAATTATGGACTCAGATCACAGCGGACACAGCCCTGTACCACATCACAGTGTATCATATTAGGCATTATGTCCTAGAGCTCCTGTCCTCATAATCTCCACGGATAAGGCAGGAGTTACAGGAAATCTATGACAACATAATCTGCATTTGATAAGGAACACTGAAGCGAAAATCAGATTCCTTCTGCAGAGCACTGAGAGGAAATGCATAGAGTTCAGAAAGTAAACTATACCTGTACTCGAACCAGAGTTAGGAGACTTAACACTTGAAAATTCCACCAACCTGTTTTCATATGCATCCCAGCATTTTGTAACTGAATAGTATGTGGGTTATGGAGATGCTCTGGTTTGACTTGGCTGAAATTAGCATGTCTTTTTTTTTTTTTTTTTGCATTTTAGGTTCAAAATATGATACATCTACCTGCCCCTAAGACTTCTCCCTTACAAAATCTTAAAGCCGCTTCCTTCCGGTTAGAACCCTATGTTCTCCCTAGGTCTGGAATAGGATCTTGAGGAGCCCAGAGATCCTGGGAGGATGTAATGGGCACAGTGAGCCAGACGGCCTGGGTTCTGACTCCCTGTGATCTTTAGCCCCCCTGTGCCACACTTTTCTCACCTATAAGATGTAGGACACTAATGATATCTATTTCATAGGCTGGTTGTGAAGATTAAATCCATCAACACACAAAAGTGCTTAGAACAATGCTTGGCACATAGGAAGTAGGCAAAAAAATATTAGCTCTGTTGGGAATAATGCTGTTCCTTAAATCCACACCATTCAAAGAGGCATCTATAATTGATTTTCTGCAGCCACAGCTAGCTAGGGCTGTGTGCAAACAGATGTTTCCCTTGCATCCTATAGTCATTAAACAAAATAAATCTCTGGGAACAGGTTACAAGATCTCTAGTAATAGCAGTTTCCTTCTCTCTGGCCAAGGCACCAAGGTGAATGGAGGTACATAAAGGACTAGGAGGCTGAAAGGGGCAAGTCTGGGGCCTGTAACTATGACCGCTGGGACCCTCTGCCCTATAGGGGCCCAGAGGGCCTCGTAAAGGCCTGGCTGGTTGCAGGAACAGGATCTCTCTGAGAGAGAGGCTGCCTAGGATGGCAAATGAAGCATAGGTTTTAGAGTCACCCAGATCTAGTTTTGGAATCAGAGTCTGTTAGTCCCTTATTTTCCTCAGCTGTAGTTTCTTTGTCTGTCAAATGGGCATCATCTGTCAAACGGCCCACAAGGCTGTTGGGGGGTTAAAGGAAATCATGGGAATAAAACGACTAGCGGTGTGTGGCACACAGCAAATGCTTAACATCTGTTCAGCCATTTGTTTATCCGTTCTGTCTTCTTAAATGTTAAGTGCCTACTCTCTGCTAGGTCATCTTTCCTTCTCCCTGCCGGGACAGGGAGCGACCACGGTCACTTTCCACAAAGTGTTTTCTCATCACAGTAAGAACGCTCTCCAGCTAGATGGACAGCTCGAGAAGCAGCCATGAGGGCTCCGATGAGAGATTCTCATGGTGTCTAGGAGCTAGCTGGGCCCTGTTGTGCTGTGCTTGACCTGGTGCTGGAAAACTTCTCAGCTAGGTCCAGATTGCCGGGTAAAAGAGCTGTGGGTGGGTAAAAGACACAAAAACAAGGTACTTCGAATAGCAACAGAGTCTCAGGCCGGTTCCGTCTGTAAAGGGATTTAAAGAAAGCACTTACAGGATAGACACCTGCCCCCCAGCCGCTCCCCCAGCAGAGTGTGGGCTGAGCTCTCCGCAGGATGCCCGGCAGAGCTGAGGCCAGAGCTCTTCTGCTTTGGAGCCACGCCGACAACGACCAGGCACTGTAGGCCATGCCAATGAGCACTGGCACAGCGAGGCAAACAGGTACCAGCAGCCCCGTGGCCAGACTACACTCCTGCTTTGGCCTCCCTGCCCACCCCATCAACTGCTGCCTATGGCCCACCGAAGCAAATGCAAAGAGGCAGGGGAACAGGGCTGGGAGTGATGGAGAAAGTGGAAGAGGCAAAGAGTGACCTTAACTGTTGTAAGGAACGAGCAAGGCATAAAGCGCCCAGCCCCAGGAACAGCTGGGGGAAGAGTTTCGAAGCCCAGGCAGGTTCTGGAGCAGAGGCAGGTCAGGTTGTGAGCTGGCCTCTCCTTCTAGAGAGAGAGCAAAAGAAAAGGCAGGAAAGGGCCTGAGCCAGGCTTTGGGGAAATGCCAGGAGGCAACAACGGTTTAATGTGTTCTGGCTCAGGGGCTTGAAACTGATGCATATCTTAAAGGCAAACTGAGAAATAAGATAGTATTTTGACAGTGATATTTAAGAACCTCCACAAATACTATTTACCGAGCACCTACTATGAGCTATACCCGGAGCTCTCTATAGAGATTGTCTTCATCTTAACGACAACCATGTGGAATGGGTATCATCATGCCCATTTTCCTGGTAAGAAAAATGTGAAACTGGGAACAATTTAATTAATCGACTAAGCCAATGTCACACAGCTGGTAAATGGTGGAGGTGAAGTTCAAACTCATGCTGCAGCTGCTTCGGGGACCTGTCTTTCATAAGCACTTACTTGGGGGAATCGGTGATCTCCTCTGATGTCCTCCAAAGCCCACCCGTACCGTAACTGCAAGGGGGCTGAGCCTTCTCAGGTTGAGATCCCAAGTGGCCCCTCATTGGAGGCAGGAAATCGCTGGGATGAAGACCAGAGGACTCTTGGTCTCCTGGGAGGCTCTGTGAGCCCTGCCTCGAAGCCTCCAAGTGGCCAAAGCCCAGGGGTTGTGGCTGCTCCAGGACCTCTTCAGGATGAAGGGCACTGCTACCAGTGGTTTCTGAACTGAAATACTGGGGGGGCAGCTCCTCCTCCTCCCCCTCCTCATCCCCTCCTTCTTCCTCTTCCTCCTCTTCTTCCTCGTCTTCCTCCTCTTGTTGCTGCTTCTTCTGCTGCTGCTGCTGCTGGGTTGCCCGGAAAAGCCTGTACTTCTCCCAGTTGGGAGGAGGAGGGCGAGGAGGAGGAAAGGCCTTCTTTCGGGCTCCTAGAGGATCTGGCTGGGTCTCATCAACTTTGGTAAAGAGCTCCCTCCTATGCTGCCCCCAGGCCCGGGAGCTCTGTGGTTCCAAGCTGATGTGGCTCTCTGAGAAGGCACGGCTCCGCAGCGGGCGGGGCATGGAGGTCACAGAGCTCCCCTCCTCATAAGCAGAAGTTTCCTCTGTTTTTTTTGAGGAGTGCTTGAAGTCTCCGAGAAGGTCAAGGGAAGAGATCGCTCGGTAGCTTGACAAGTCCAGTGCTGGGTTCTCGAGGCAAGGATGGAATGGGGTTCCCCAAGAAAAGCTAGCTTTGGAATGAGCCATTTCCCTGCAAAACAGCAAAATGGAGAGTGTGTATAACAAGCTGCAGATGGCCCCATGTTTTAGATAACATAATTTCTATAAACTTTAAGACGGCCACAAAACAATGCAAATATATGTAGTAAATGCAATCATAAGAATAGTAATACTAGCACCCAATATTGATAGCTAACACTTATCAAGTATGTAGTAAATGCCAGGCACTGTTTTAAGTGCTTTCCACATCTCAGTTAATACTCACAAATGACCCCAGGAGCTAGCTATTATTAGCACCCCAATTTTATAGCCAGGAAAACTGAGGCACGGACAGGTTAAGTAACTTGCTCCGGGTCATAAAGCTGGTAAGTGGTAGAGCTAGGATTTGAACCTGGACAGTCTAGCTCTAAAGATTGGATACACACAGTACTCCACTCTGTAGCACTCCCATTGAATGTGCTGTGTACCGGGGCTTACAAGTCTGGTTATCCTGTTACATTGTTTTTGTTTGCTTTGGTTTTAATCATGAAAAATGTTAAATATTTAGAAACATACAGAGATTGCTATAATAAATATTCATGTTCCCACCTACTGCCCAGGATTAGCACATTTTAATACTCTGCCATCTATATTTGATGATTTTTTTAAAAACAAATACATAATACCCTTTGTTTTCACACCCCACTTCTAGTCACCTGCTGCCTCTCCAGATGCAAGCTGTATCGTGAATTTGACATGCTTTCTGTCCCTGTTTTTATACTTGTACCAAAAAATGTCAAGCAGGCAATTCACAAATATCTTCAAGGTTGGGTTTAAAATAGCTCCTTCCAATGCAATTCTAGTCAGAATTCTCAACAGGAATTTTTAACTATAGCCTTTTTTTTTATTAACTTGCAACTTAAAGTAAGATATAATATTGAAAAGTATTTTGCTACAGAAGAAATGGGGGTGAAGGATTAGGCATATTATAAAGCAATTATAATTAAAACAGTGTGTTGCTAATTAATAGAACAGAATGAAAACTCCAGAAACATATCCATCTATAAAAACATTGTATATAATTTACCTTCCATAAGAAGGAGATTAAAGAATGATTCTTTAAAAAATTTTTTTGCAGGGGTGCCTGTGTGGCTCAGTCAGTTGAGCATCTACCTCCGAGTCAGGTCATGATCTCAGAGTCCTGGGATCGAGCCCTGCATCGGACTCCCTGCTCAGTGGACAGTAGGCTTCTCCCTCTGCCTGCTGCTCCCCCTGCTTGTGCTGTCTCTCTCTCTCTCTCTCACTCTTGCTCTATCTCAAATAAATAAATAAAATCTTTAAAAGAAATACTGTTTTTAAAAAAAATTTTTTTTGTGATAACTGCAGAACAGCAATATTTGGAGCTGCACCCTTTATTATGTACCAAAACAAATTCCAGATTCAAGAGTTAAGGGTGTGTGTGTGTGTGTATTTTAATGTATGTGTTATATGCATATATATGTATATATATTCTATGTTTATAAGAATATATACTATCAAAAGATTAAAAAGACTGTCACTTGTGAGACAAAATGAGATTCTCACCTTATAAGCAATAGAAAAAAATCCAAAGAAAGAAGTCCCGGTTGATTTAAATATGTATAAAAATATGCATGAAAAGTCAAGCTTCTGTATAATAGTGACCAAAGTCAAAGGACAGCTCTTTAGTCTCAGAGTATAAAGAGTTAAACCTCTAAACCAGAAGATCTGGTTTGCTGCTGTAGCCTGTGAGCAATCAGCATCATGCTAAGTACTGCCTAGTGACAGGAAATTCCAGCAGTTCAATTAAATCATCAGACGGAATACCCATTCAATAGTCATATTGAAGACTGAGAATATTTCTGTAATCATACACATAATGGTAGCCACGCTCAGAGAGAATGAAGAACCAAATCTCCTCAGTCAGCTCATCTCCAGTCCCTGTCATGGCTAGCTCATCACTCACATGGATCAGAAATTCGCCTCCACATGTCCACTTTCCCTTCTCATTTGGGCCTTCGCCCACCTACAGTTCCTTAAGATTATAAGTTCCTCCTTGTGTGCTAAGTGTTCACCTGGCATTTCCTCTAGCAGGAAACAAACAAACAAGGTGGTGAGTGGAGAGTAAAAGGTTGACAAATGCTATCAGGCAGAGGACTTTCCTGACCTCCTTATCTAAAACAGAGATGACTTATTCTTCACTATCCTTTTTCTATTGTGTTCTTTCTCAGAACACACATCCTGCTTAATATTATATCACATACCTACTTTTACCCGTTTATTTTGTTCTCTACTCACTAACTATAACGTAAGCTCCATGAGGGCAGGGATCTTATGTGTCTCGTTTATTTAGTACCTAGTGCCTGGCACAGAGTAGGCATTTAATAAATTTTGTTTAATAAATGAATTAATGAATAGAAATATCATATGATCCAGAAATTCCATTGGGTATTTACCCAAAGCAAATGAAGACACTAATTTGAAAAGGTATCTGCACCTCCATGTTCACTGCAGCATTATTTACAACAGCCAAGATATGGAAGCAACCCAAGTGTCATCAACAGATGAATGGATAAAGAAGATGAATGGATAAAAAATGGTACACACACACACACACACACACAGGGGTATTACTCAGCCACAAAGAGGGTTTGATCTTGCCATTTGCAACAATACGGATAGACCTAGAGGGTATTATGCTAAGTGAAATAAGTCAGATAGAGAAAGATAAATACCATATGATCTCACTCATATGTGGAATCTAAAAAACAAAATGAACAAATAAATAAAAAGCAGGAACAGACCCATAAATACAGAAAACTGTCTGATGGTAACCAGATGGGTACAGGTGGGGGGAGAGGGGATGGGTGAAGTGGGTGAAGGGGAGTAGGAGATACAGGCCTTCAGTTACACTTGTGAGCACAGCATAATGTATAGACTTCTCAAATCACTATGTCGTATACCTGAAGCTGATGTAACTTTGTGTGTCAAGTATATTTCCATAAAATAATAAATGGATTCATGCCAAAAATAAAAAAACAACAACCATGATATTCATATCATAACAAAGTAGAATTTTTTTTTTACAATATTTTATTTGTCAGAGAGCGAGAGCACAAGTGGGGGAACGGGGGAGGATCCCCACTGAGCAAGAAGCTGGATGTGGGACTCGATCCCAGGACCCGAAGATCATGACCTGAGCCGTAGGCAGACCCTTAACCCACTGAGCCACCTACAAAGTAGAATTAAAGGCAAAAATCAACAAACAAGACAAAGAGGGCACTATAAATTAGTGGTTAGAACACATGATTAAGATCTAACTACCCTAAATCTTTATGTGTCAAATAACATAGCATTAAAATTCATAAAGCAAAGCCATAGGAAATGCAAAGGTAGAAAAAAGGAGCAATGAACTATGAGGCTGTTTCAGCTAATGACAGATATGACATTCAAAACTAAGATAATGGGAACACATAAATTTCTCTATTCTCAAGGGTCCATTGAACCTTTCTTAAATTGACTCCATATTAAGCCAAAAAATGAAAGAAGTACAGATAATGGTACCTAATCACAACATAACAACACTAGAAATTTGTAACAAAAATGAAAGACAAAAGCTTCTATTCAAAGAAGAGATCTGATCTGAAATTGTAGAATACCTAAAAAGTAACAAAAATGAAATATCAGAAGCTAGAAAATTTGACTGAATAAAGCAGTGGTCACAGGAAAATCTGTAACCTTCAATGCTTACATTAATAAGTAAGAACAAATTAAAATCAATGAATTAAGCATTGAACAAAAGAAGTCAAGAAAAGAGCCACAAAAATAGACCTAAGCAAAGCAGAAAGAAAACTAATGGCAGAAATTAATACACTGGAAAACAAATGATAGAATTAATAATTAAAACCAAAAGCTACTTCTTCAAAAGAAAATATAAAACAATAAAAAAGATAAACCACTTGCTAATCTAATTAAAACCCCCAAATGCACAAAATTAGAAATGGAGAAATAACCACAGTTACAGAGTAAATGAAAAGAGTAAGAGAATACTTTGCTCTACTCTATGAAAACAAATTAGAAAGCTTAGGATGTTTTTCTAGGAAAATAAAAGTTACCAAAACCGATTGCAGAAGAATGGAAATATCTAAGCGCACCTGTTACCATAGTAAACAATGCTGATAAATTTGACGAAAAAAGATAGCACACTCACATGGTCTTGTGTTAATTCTACCAGCATTCAAGGAACAGACAACCTCAATGCTATTTATACTTCCTAGACTCTGGAATCTATTGAGGGAGAAGAAAAGAATCCTGCATAATATCAATACCAAAACCCAACAACTAGAACATACATAAAGGCAAACGAGAAACCAATCTTATCTAAGAATACTAATGCAAACATGTCACAATTTTTTGCATTTAAAAACATAAATATTAGGAAATTGGTACATATAAGGGATTTATTAATAAACTACCAACATGTACTGAAAGTGCATGCTCAAAATTCTTTCTGAAGAGGGTGTATGATCCAAAAAAGTTGGAAAACACTGGTCTGGGACAGTTGTTTCTAACCAAAATGGCTCCTGAGCGAAATTACCCAGAGCGGTTGTTGAAAATGCAAATTGGTGAGCCCTACCCCCCAGAAATTGGGATTTAGTACCTCTGTAGTGGCGCCCGGGAATCTGCATTTTTAACAACTGCCCCTCCCCGCCCCAAGGGATTCTAATACAAGTGGTTCTGGGACCATACTATGGAAACAAGGGTCCAGGGTGAAAATGATGGGAGGGCTACGGTTTGGGGTGGAGTTTGGGGTACAGAGTTCTTTGTTCCAGTTAGGTTGGCTTCCCATCCATATAGCCTGTCTTCCACCCGTCACCACACAGCTTCCCACCTTCTTTCCCTGCCTCTCACCCCCTTCTCCGCCTTCATTTCCAGTCTAGCTGCATTATGAAATGCAGGTGGTGGCAGCAAGGTCTCCAAAGGCCCCAGCTGGGCCCATGTTCTGCAGCTGAGGTGACAAGAGTACTCAAATTTACCACTCTTTCCTCTTCCCTCGCCAGAGCACAGGAAAGGCAAGGCAAGAGAGTAGAGTGGAAAGAACCCAGTGTCAGAAAGACTTGGGTCTGCATTCCAGTAAAAATGTAAAATCGGGCTCCATAACCCAAAAGCTGCATGACCTTGCAGGCAGCATTTAATTTATCTCAGTTTCAGGAAAATATTTATCTTACAACACTGTTGTGAGGATTAACTATATAAAAAGGACCTAGCAACGATGCTGGGTACATGGAAAGGTAATTAATAATGACGGATGACAGAACTATGTTTATTTTTAGAACGGAGTCCCTTACTCAGAGCCACTGCATATGGTTGTGCCAGTTGTGCAGTATACAACCTTCACTGCTGTATGCTTCGGCCTTGCTCCTTGTTTTCACCAAAGGAGATGGACTGTGATGTCCCCTAGTTAATATTCAGCTCTGTTCAACAGCCAAGAAACCAGGAGATTCGGGTCTCAGCTCAGCAACATGGGTGCCTAGCTAGGAGGCCCGAGCTAACCAAGGATTTTAACTCTGGGCTCATTTACTCACTCTTCTCATCTCCTAAAAAGGGGCAGATAATAAAAAAAAAAAAACAAAAACAACAAGTTGAGGTTTAAGAGCAGTGTGAAAATCAAAAGGATTTGATATTCTAAGTTGTCTTGTTCAGGTACTAATCACTTATGTCAGCCTTACAGAATTTACCTATAGGTGGCCAACCCCAGAATCAGTTGGAAGAAACAAACATGCCCTTCTAGACATTTGATGTCCTAATTCATGGCACTGTAACCTTACCTGGGGGCACTGGGCTCTGACAAGGCAACCTGGAAATTGCAACACTCTGCAATTTTATTCTCTGCAACACTCCTAATTTTATTTTTATGATTTTCGAAGAAACATTCTTTTTTTTTTTTTTTTAGATTTTATTTATTTGACAGAGAGAAAGAGCACAAGCAGGGGGAGAGGCAGGCAGAAGGAGGAGAAGCAGGCTCCCCGCTGAGCAAGGAGTTCGATGTGGGCGTCTATCCCAGGACCCTGGGATCATGACCCGAGCCTAAGGCAGATGCTTAACTGACTGAGCCACTCAGGCCCCTCATCAATCCTAATTTTAAAGTACTGCCCCCTCCCCACTTACATGACCTGTGCAGGGCTAGCCTGAGCCTTGCAGAGTCACTTGCATCAGGGGAGAAGTGGGCATGACTCCGAAAAGAGAAAGGAGAACCTTCAATGGGATCAGCTGGGTCAGTGTGTGTACAAGTCCTTCCACGAGGCCATTGAATATTCTACTGTGCAAGGTGGCCAGATCAAAGGGGGAGCAAAACTGACATAGTCCCTTCCTTGAGGCACTACAGCTGAAGGAAACTGGGGAATGGAAGGCTTCTACTGAAGTGTGTCAGGCTCAAACGAAGGTTACTGGCCTCTCTAGCAGTCCTATTTTCCAAGGGCTCAAGCTGTCTATATGCACAGAAATACACAACTCCACTTTGGGACCAAGTGAAGTGGAGTGAAGGATAAGGAGTTTCATTAAGGGAAACAAGCTATGATTTCTTACTTCCTAGTGTGTGTTAGGCACTGCTTTATGCACTTTCGTGTATGTATTTCTATTACTCTTCACATCAACCCATCGAAGTTGGTGCTATCATTGCCAGTGGGCAGGTAAGAATCCTGAAACCTAAAAGGGATAATTCAGGGGCTCCTGGGTGGCTCAGTCGGTAAAGTGTCTGCCTTCAGCTCAGGTCGTGATTCTGGAGTCCTGGGAATCGAGACCACGTCATCGTCATCGGGCTCTCTGCTCAGAGGAAAGTCTGCTTCTCTCTCCCTCTGCCCCTCTCCACTGCTTGTACTCTCTCTCTCTCTCTCAAATAAATAAAATAACATCTTTTAGAAAGGTGGAGGTGGTAAATCATTTTCCCAGCTAGTAAGAAGCCGTCGTATCCACACTGGAACTTGCCTTATCTGACCCCAATGGGTAATCCCACTGGAGCAAGGACTCTTAGGGTGAGGCAAAAGGTACTGACACGGCAGTCGTCCCCAGGTGTCCATGGAGACATTAGCTCTTTGCATGGAAGCACGAAAGCTAAGTGTAAGAAAGGGCTTTGTTGACACCAGCAAGAAGACTACATTTCAAAAACAAAAGCAAATTGCCTGCCAAGTCCTGGGCTGTTCTCTTTTCCTCTTGGCACAGGTTACTTTTTCTTCTGATGAATAGATTTTCCCCTTTTGTTAAAATCTTTTTTTTTTTTTTTTGGCCTAATAGTGATTGAAAATTAAAACTAATATTTGCAGAGACTGAAAAAAAAAATCTCCTGCCTCTTCCTCCGCTCTTCTGAAGTTTTCTTGTTTGGAAATTTTACTTTTAAACTCACCACAATAGCTTGGTATTCCAGGATCTCAGCAGCAAGGGTGCATAGGTCCTGCCCCTCTCCCCTTTCCCTTTCCTCGGCAGCCAAAAGATAAGAGTGCTCCAAGAGAAACAGCCACTCCCAGGTTATTGCTGAAGGAAATATTTGCAAGATCCAGGAAGTGAGACACAAGGAGGCTTACACTGGGAGGGGAGAAGGGCCCAGACGGATTGTTGTTGCCACCCTTCTCTGCCTCTGGGTCTACAGAACTTCAAGTAAGGAACAATTAGTCTGGCAATGACAAATGCAAGTGGCAAGACTCACCCTGAACCTTCCACAGCCCCCAGGAGGCTGGTGCCAAGCGTCCTTTGAAGAGATCAGAGAAGTCCTTGCTTTATTGGGGCTGTCCTGGGTAAAGCCTTGCTCCCCCTCTCCAATGGCCCCAACTTGGAATTTCCAAGAAGCTCTTCTCATTACTCCTCTGGATTTTACATAGTGTCACGGACATGGTGGTAAGGGACGATAACAATCAGTCTTATGTTTACTGAGAGTCCATCAGGCACAGGGCTGGACAGTTGACAGACCTGCTTTCATTTAACTCTTGAGACAATCTTCTGGCCTGGGTATTCTTTCGGCCGTATTAGAAATGAGGCTCAGGGAAGTTAAACAACTGGGTGAACACAAAGGGAATAGTGGCCAGAAGTTCCAGCTACGTCCATCTGTCTCCAACGCCCACACTTTTGCCCATGCGACATGCTGCCTCTTCAGTGTTCGGATACCCTTCTCAAGAGATTTAATAGAAGACATTTTAGGAGTAAATAACATATTGTCGGGGGGACCTGGAGGGTCTGACACAAGAATAATTCAGCTGAGGATCAAGCTGGCCAAGGTTATTAAGGCTCTATTCGCTGCTATCCAGAGGTAATGAAACCTGGGCATGCATCAGAACCACATGGAGGGCTTATTAAAACACAGGTTGCTGGGTCCTATCCCCAGAATTTCTGATTTAGTAGGTCTGGGGCAGGGTGGAGAATTTTTATTTCTAACAATTTCCCTGATGATGATGGTACTGCTGGTCCAGGATCACATTTTGGGCTCTACTGCTCTAATTAGTCGTTATCTACCAGGTTCCCAACTCATTGGGGTATATTAAGAGGTATAAAGCCATTAAAAAAAAACTTTTCAAAACAAAATTCATTTCATTAACTATATACATACCATCCCTGTGACAAGTGGGATGAAGATTTACAAAATAAAATAATGGGAATACTGGAGGTCCAAAAAGTTCTGGGAATCCTGATGTTATTCAAGAAAATTTCGTGCCCCACCATGGTTAAGCAATGGATGGGTCAGGGAAAGAGAGGACCTGTTGTTTATTTGAGTCCCCATGTATACCAGATGTTAATGGACTGACTTTTAAAGACCTGGAATACAACGAGAAAGACTTAATACCAAAGTTATAAAGAACATGATTCTGTCTCAGATGGTTTAAATGGCATTCTTGTTGCTCAATTATTAATGAGAATGATTGTTGTAGAGTAGTTCTCCTGGCCGCATGTATTTAACGTTTAAGCTTTTAAACCTTTGAGAGTAACCCTAAAGATCCACAAAATGTAGTAACTGGTCGTTTTGCAAGGGGTATGAATTTGACTTCCAAAGCATCACAATACTGGTTGATAGGACAAGGCTCCCAGCAAAGGAGGGAGCCTCATCAACTGCTTGGCACTGCCATCTCAACATGGTTTGACGGGTCTCTATTTGCTGACAAGGTACACAGATGCAGTCACCATGGCAGAGAGAAAATATGCTTCTTTATGAATAATGGCACTGAAGTGCAAACCATCTGCAAGCTAGTGTTGGTGATCGAAGTGATGGAACTATCTTAAGAAAGTGATGATTTTGAGCTAGATAATACAGTGTTTATTGGTGGGGGTGGGGAGGCGCTATGTTGCAGTGGCTGTGACAGATTTGGAAATTTGCAAAGGTCTGGTGATGTACACCCCTAGGAATGTCAAAGTTCTCACAGACTTAAATATGCAGATGTGCTAGTTGATTGAGAATTCCAGCAAACAAATTCTAGTTAACAGTGAGATCAAGCATGCCTTGCAAGTAACACGGTCTGTCATCAGTATGTAGATTTTTCCAAAGCCCTTGATCTCTAACTTCCTGGGCCTAAATCAAACAAATCAATCCTCTTCCCTAGATTTTCTTTTTTTTATTATCAATTCCAGCAACTTGACATGTACCCCCAAAACACCTTGTGTAGTCAATTCCAGCTATTTACAGCTTACTAGCTGCCTTTCTGAATTTTCTTTGTGTATGGCTACTATCAGATTCAACATTCAACATGTGATTTAGGATTTAGCCTTTCTGGGGTTAATATTATTACAAATACTCATTTCTGTGCAAGACCCAATATTTGTATACCTATCATTATTAATAGCTGTATTCTGTTTCCATCATGATGATCTATCTATTTGATGGATAAATCTTTTCCATGATTATAAATAGCACTACTAAGAACATCTTTAAACAAATCATTTTTTTTTCCTTTTTTAGGTTATTTCCTTGGGGGTCTGCTGGGTCAAAGAGTATGAACAGTTTTATAACCCTTGTTGCATATTTCTAGATTATCCTCCAAGAAAACTGAACCAATTTTATATTGCTCCCAGAAATGGTTTCCTCACAGCCTTGTCAAGATAGGGTTTATAATTTGTTGATCATTTCCATTAATTGTTGATAGTTTAAAAAGCAGGTCGTGATACGTGGGAGTTGTTTCTGTTTACATTTCTTTAATTGCTAGTGAGCCTGTACTTTTCTATGCGGTGATTTTACCACCTTGAGTTTCTCATCTGTAAATTGCCTGCTCAGTTTCCTTGCCCTTTTATGAAGCCGAATCTGAAAGCTGACCTTCCATATCTCTATCCATTCTTTATATTTTTTGGACAGTCAACTGTTATCAGTGATGCTGACCCCAGACATTTGCCTCATTCTGTTGTTTAGCTTTTTATTATATTTTGTCGTACAAAGGTTTTCCCCCCCAACTTTTATATATTTAAAATCATCCATCTTGTCTCTGATGATACCCTCCATTTAACGGACACAAATTTATCTTCTATCCATAGTTGGAACAAATCTGTTATTCCACTGTCTGCTTTCTGGAATTTACTACAGAGTATTCTATGTGCTATGGATCTAAGTTAATTATTCTCCATATTGATACCTAAAATTCCAACATTTATTAAAGAAAGTGTGATTGTTTTCCCCAGTTCAGGGATGTTTCCAGTGTGCTCTATATTCTTAGAATAGCTCGAATCTATTCCTAGAATCTCTTTTTAAAAAAACAAATTTCACTGTTTGCCTTTTTTCAACCCCCCATCATATGGTTTTGATAATTGTCAAAATGACAGGCTTTATATCTGATAGGGTAAGTCTACCACCATTGCTTTTGCTTTTTTAAACAAATGTATTCTTTGATATTCTTGCCCACTTATTCTTCCAGATAAATTTCACTATGAATTTGACAAGTTCTATAAAGCATCCCACCATGACTCTAATCGGTAGTGCATCACATCTATACATTAACTTAGGGAGTACTGTAATCATTGCTATATCTAGTCTCCTCAAATTGAAGCAGAGTACAGCTATGCATTTATTCAGGTCTTTATTTCTCCCATTAGAGTTTTTTAATTTTCCTGTAATAAGTTTTGTGAGCCCAGGATTACATTAATACCCAAGTATTTAAATTCACTTTGTCACGCTTTTGACAAATCCTTCCATGCCTCGGAAGACTGCATTCTTCTTAGGTGGCAAGGCCTTCCTGAAAAGTGTACGCTTCCTAATACAATGAGATTCAACTCTGAATTATCCATTTTCTTTCACTCAATCAGCAAATAAGAAATGTGTACTGGATATTCCACACACTGCTCAAGGTGTGGTTTGATAAAAGGAAACAAGAAAGCCCGAGGCTGAGAACTGAAAAACCTAGGTAGTAGTCTAGTTTTGTCACGTACTTGCTTTATAATCCCAGAAGCAAAGGGCTCTGGAGTCCGATGCCTGTTGGACCTTGGGCAAATGACTTTCATCTATCTGTAAGTTCCCTCATCTGTAAAATTGGGTCAGTAAATGGTAACTGTCTTGTGGGGTAATGATAAAACATAAATAATTTATCTGAAATGCTTATAGCAGTGCCTGACACATAATAAACACTTCATAAATGTTAGCTATTATACCTTTTGTTGTTGTTGTTGTTAATAATAGTACAGCATTGCCTCTCCTGAGTCTCGGCTTCCTTATGGGAAATAAGGGAAATGGGAAAAATAAAGCTCAACTGCATAGGGTTGTTGTGAGGATTAACTGTAGCCATGTATATAAAAGTGCTCTACACATTCTAAAGCTCTGTGCCAAGTGGAGAAATGGAAAGGATCACAGGAAGCAATCACAGGTACAGAAAACCAAAAGAGATAATCTAGAAAATACTTTCTTTCGGCTTTTAAATACATCACTTATGCATATAGATTTTCCTCCTGGCAGATCCACTCACTGCCTTTTTTCCCTCCTGCTAATATTATAATGCATTTGCATTCTCTACACACAAACCAAATAACGGTGGAGGGAGACAACCAAGAGTGTAACTACCTGGAATTAAAATTCATTGCAGGCTTCCAGCAAAAAGAGTGGCTCAAGAATATACATTTGATTCTCCCACCTACACCCATCATTCCAATTGTGACAGAAATGACATAAGAAATGTTAAAAATGTGGGGGAGGTTTTGGGGGAAGGTGAGTAGAAACTCCGCCAAGATTTCTCCTCTTACATGTCATCTCTGCCCTTGACCTTTTCATCTTCCCTGAGGTCATAAACTGTCATCCATCTTAAGCATCAATACTCCTTTTCTTTCCATTGACCTCTCTTTTCTGTTTTTAAATTTAAACCGGTTTCCCAAATCCTGACCGAACCTGCACTTAAACCAGTGGTTCTCATAATTAGCTTGCATCAGAATCGCCTGTAGTGTTTGTTAAAAACACAGATTGTGAGCCCCATCCTGGGTTTCTGATTCAGTATGTCTGAGTGGGGCCTGAGGATTTGTATCCCTAACAAGTTCAGAGGTGATACTGAGGTTGCCGGTCCTGGGACCACGTTTGGAGAATCATGGACTTAAATTAAACATTACTGCTCCCTCTAATTACCACTCCATTTCTCTCCTTCCTTTTGCCAGCCAATTTCTTCCTTTAAGACATTTTTAAATGTTCAACTATGTTTTTAAAGTTCTTTTTTAAAAATATTTTTCTAGTGACACAGTAGCACTAACACAATCATTGTATTAAAATTAATGAAAGGAGGGATGCCTGGGTGGCTCAGTAGGTTAAGCATCTGCCTTCGGCTCAGGTCATGATCCCGGGGTCTGGGACTGAGCCCCACATTGGGCTTCCTGCTTGTGCTCTCTCCTTCTCCCTCTGACAAATAAATAAATAAATCTTAAAAAATAAAATTAAACTAATGAAAAGAAACTGAAACCTTTCTGTATTGCTTGTGGAAATGTGAAATGGTATAGCCACTTTGAGAAACAGGCTGTTCTTCAGAAAGTTAATAGAATTACCATATGTCCCCCAAATTCCACCTTTTAAGTATATACCCAAAAGAGCTGAAAACATGTCCACACAGAAACTTGTACACGTATGGTCATAACAGCATTATTCACAATAGTTAAAAAGTGAAAACAACCCAAAGGATGGATAAATAAGAAGTAGTATATCCATACAGTAGAATATTGTTTGGCAAAGAAAAGGCATGAAATACTGATATGTGCTACAACACAATGAACCACTAAAGCATGTGAAGTGAAAGAGGCCAGACACAGAAGCCCTCATATTGTCTCAATCCACTTGTAGGAAATGTACCCAATAGGCAAATCCACAGGAACCAAAATATGGTTCGGTTGCTTGAGGTTGTGGGTGGGAATGGGGAGTGACTGCAAATGGGCACAAAGGATCTTTTTAGGGAGATGGATAGGTCTTAAAATTGGATTATGGTGATGATTGCACAGCACTGTAAATTTACCAAAACTCACTGAATTCCACACTTAAAACAGGTGAATTTATGATGTGTAAAGCTCTGTATATTCCTTTCCTAGGAATCCCCCTTACGGACCATCATGCCATCTACTTTCCAGGCCCACCACTTTACTACACTTGTTTTCCTGAAGGTCACTTGCAACTCTAAATTGTCAAAGCCAGTAGCGGTCCTCTCCTTATCCTCAGTCATGGTGTACTGGCCACATCGCTGCTTGCCCCTTCAGTTTCCTTTGCTAGTTCTTCTTCCTCATCCTACCCCCTGACTGGCTGATTGACAAACCTCCTCCAAAGAATCCACTTGTCTTCCTCACTAACTTCAAATTCAGCATGTCCCAACTCAAATTTACCATCTGCACCAAGCTAGCTCCCCTTTCTTACCTGCCCCAGCTCTGTCAATAACTTTCTCTGGGTCACCTGGAACTCAGAATTATTTTTGACTTATTTCCTTTCTGTCCCAAATTCCAGTCACCAGTTCTCTCTACTTTTCCCTCAGAAGGTGTCACTTACTTGTAAGCAAATCATTTGAACAGGCAATTCACGTGAGAAGCAATGCAAATATTAAATAAACACACGAAAACATTTCAAACTAGAATAATCAAAGGAGGCCAATGAAAATTATCCTAGGTGCCATTTACACCTATTGCATTAGAAATATTTACCACAGATGGAAAGATTTGGGGGAAACTGGTATCCTTATATATTGTTAATGTCAGTGTAAAATGCCTCCTGGGAAAACAGTTTGGTGAAATCTATCAAGAACAATAAGAATGTTCATAATTATTTCAACTAGTAATCCCAACTCTGGATAATTGTTTTTAATGAGATAATTCAGAATGAGAAAAAGGTTATAACTACTTGAAATTTTTCTGCAGCATCACTTTATAATAGCAAGAAATTGGAAACAACCTAATTATCCAACAATTCGGGAATGATTAAGCAAATTACAGCACATTAAGCTGGTGAAATATGTGGCCATTAAAATTTATAACTAGTGAGCAAGCCTGTATATCAACATGAGAAATTGTTTACCAAGTGATGCTTAGTGGGGGAAAAAAGAAGCAGGACACACAATCACATCTACATAGTTATTATAACTCTGCCAAAAAAATCTCTATACGTATAGATAAAAGCTGGCAGGGAAATGAAAACAATCAGGGTATTAGGGTGTTTTTAATTTCCTGTAATATTGTTTTCATAATAAACATTTTCTCCCCAAAATATCACACATATTTATCTATCTCTTCTGCTTTGTTCCTATTGCACCTCCACCTTCCCAATCCAGAGCCATACTGGTTCATGCCTGGATCACTGACCCTAGCTGTTCTTCCTTCAAGCTATCTAGGCTGCAAAGGCAGCCCAGTTGCCTCAAGTGCCACATTTATCACATCACTTACCTGACTGATAACCCTCAATAGCTTCCCTATTTGTGATACTATATAGTTTTCCGAGGCCTACCTATCCCGGCCCAAACCTCACTATTCATTCCTTTTCTCTGCTGTTACTCCTGCTGCTGCTCCCCCTTCTTCATCCCTATTGTCACAACTACCGTTTACTAAGGATTTACTATGTTAGGTTTTATTCCAAATGCTTTATGCATATTTGTCATTTAATCCTAGCAACAATCAGAGGAGGTAGGTACTCTAACCCCATTTTACGAATAAGGAAACTGGGGTGCCTGGGTGGCTCAGTCGGTTAAGCGTCTGCCTTCAGCTCAGGTCATGATCCCGGGGTCCTGGGATTGAGCCCCGCATCGGGCTCCTTGCTTGGTGGGGAGCCTGCTTCTCCCTTTCTCTCCGCCTGCCACTCCCCTGCTTATGCTCTCTCTCGTTATCTCTCTATGTCAAATAAATATATAAAAATTAAAAAAAAAATAAGGAAACTGATGGGGCAGAGACAGAGCACATGTGTGTGAGAGAGAGGAAGAGGGAAGGAGGACCAGCCACTTGCCAAACTTGCACAGCTAGAGAAAATAAGAATCTGGATTTGAACCCAGGCAGACTAATTCCAAGGCCAGTTTATTTCTCCAACGTACTCTGCTTAGCCCCTCTGGGTCTTTCCTCCTGTAGGTCCCAGTCTTCAGTTTTCTTACCCTACAACAAACTTAGAGAACAATTTATCACGTATTGGCCCCATACCACGTGCCAGATGCTTCTTGTTTGAACCATGTATTTGACACTTTTCGTCTTATGGCGACTCATCTGAGTAAGCAAGAGCTGGGTTTCAATCTTGGTTTGTCCCTTTAGTAGCTGTGAGACCTTCACTAAATTACTATAACTTTTCTGAACCTCATGTCCTTTATCTGAGTCAGTGGTTCTCACAGTGTGACCCCAGGACCAGCAGCGTCAGCATCACCAGGTGGAGCTTGTTAGAAATGCAATTTTTTGGGCTCCTTTCACAGTTTGGCTATTGTTGACATTGCTGCTATGAACATTGGGGTGCATGTGCCCCTTTTTTTTCACTACATCTCTATCTTTGGGGTGGGGAGCTGAGATGCTCTTCAACAGAAGAATAGATAAAGATGTGGTCCCTATATACAATGGAGTATTACTCAGCCATCAGAAAGGACAAATACCCACCATTTACATTGACATGGATGGAACTGGAGGGGATTATGCTAAGTGAAATAAGTCAAGCAGAGAAAGACAATTATCATATGGTTTCACTTATATGTGGAACATAAGGAATGGCATGGAGGACATTAGGAGAAGGAAGCGAAAAATGAAAGGGGGGGAATCAGAGGGGGAGACGAACCATGAGAGACTATGGACTCCGGGAATCAAACTGAGGGTTTTAGAGGGGAGGGGTGTGCAGGGATGGGTGAGCCCGGTGATGGGTATGAAGGAGGGCATGGATTGCATGGAGCACTGGGTGTTATACACAAACAATGAATCATGGAACACTACATCAAAAACTAATGATGTACTGTATGGTGACTAACATAATAAAAAAATTAAAATTAAAATGAAAAATGAAAAAAATGCAAATTTTGAGCTTCACTCCATACCCACTGGCAGGGGTTGGGGGGGATAGGGGTGGGATCTACCTCTCTGTGTTTTAGCAAGCCTTCCAGGTGTTTCCAAAGCACATTCAAGTTTGAAAACCACTGCCCTAGTTAGAATAATATCGACCTGACAGAGTTTGGGGGCATGTAAAACATAACATGATATGTGTAACTTAGCAGGCAGCACATAGGTTGTTTTGTAAGTGGTAATTTATTATTACTGCTACTTAACATTGTGTGGGTTATTCTTCCTTTGCTCAAGCTGTGGGTGGACAGGCATTGTGCTTCCTGATGCTCTTTCTCTAATATTCCCCCTGCTGGCCTAGAAAAAGGCAGTACATACACTAGATTTTGAATAAAGTCCTCTTACTTCACTAGCTGATTGGTAAGAGAACCAGTTTGGAGAGGCACTGTAGGTTAGTCTAGTGTCTCTACAAGTAGACTACCTGGGTCTAGTGAACTTACCAGACCTGTGGAACTTCAGGCAAATGAATATATCTGTGTATGCTTCGGTCTCTTCTCTCTGTCAAACAGAGAGTCTAATAATAACTACCCTTTAGGGTTATGGTGATAAATACAGTTGACTTTTGAAAAATGGGGAAGTTAGGGGCGCCACCCCTCCCCCCTCCCCCATGCAGTTGAAAATCCATGTGTAACTTTTGACTCTGCAAAAACTTAACTTTTAATAGCCTACTGTGGACTGGAAGCCTTACTGATAACACAGTTAATTAGCCCATATTTTGTATGTTATAGGTATTATATGCTATATTCTTATGATAAAGTAAGCTAGGGAAAAGAAAATGTTATTAAGAAAATCACAACAAAAATACATTCATAGTACCGTATTGTATTCATTGAAAAAAATCCATGGATAAATGGCCCCATGCGATTCAAACCTGTGTCATTCAAGGGTCAGCTGTAAATATTTGTAAAGTGCTTTGAATGGTGCCTAGAATAGAGCACTGTGCTCAAGAAATGCTAGTTAGCATTATTATTTTTGTGTCATTTCACCCATTTGATGGTGGAGGAGGCTGTTTCTTCAGTTGGTAAGCCAATGACAAACACCTCTTGAGCAACTTCTCTGGGTCAGGCACTATGTTAGGCACACAGGAGAAGTCTGAGGAGAAGTCTACAGCCAAGACCAGGTCTCCTTTCTTGAAGGTCTCAGTCTAATATGGGAAACTCAGCAGACCCACCAGACTGAAACGATCTCTCCAAGGACATGGTACAAGTCAGATCAGATCAGGGGATCTGATCAGCCATAGAGTCCCATATTATCCCCATGTAGGCCTCAGACTTCTAAGACATGATGCTGAGGGATCCCTTTGGAAAGTTTCCTTAGGGATCCTACTTGATGCAGTTATAAAGGGAAAAGCATAAACTTTGGGGCCAGAAAAAACTGGGTCCCAATCCTGGTTCCATTGCTAACTAGATGTTGGACCTCAGCTAAGTTACATAATCTCTCTGGACCTCATCTATGAAATAGGTAATAAAATGAACTGTTGTGGAGAATAAATGAGACTGTGAGTTAAAAAGGGTCGAGCCCAGTGACTGACACATTATTCATAAATGTTGGGTTCTTCCCTTTTTTCATGGTCAACCAGAAAACTGATAGTTTTCTCAGACTTTGGAGTCAACACAAAGCCCAAATTATTCCTGACTATCTCATCAAATCACAGGGGATAATGTAGAACCCCCCAGAAAGAACCCTGGGCTCTTCGGGGGTCAAGAGACCCAGATTCTAGTCCTCTCCCTTAGTGCCCCCACAGAGGCACGGTTGAGAGCCTTCTTCCCCATTTCCCCTTCATTTCTAGAGTTTAAGTTAAAGAATCAATATGACTTAGGGGTATCTTGAGTAATTTGGCCTGGAGAAGAACTGGCTAAAAGAATATATTAAGGAATTTCACAAAAAAGAGGGTCCTGCCAGGCTGATGGAGAGCAGCCCAGAGAAGGTAACTGTCCACTTCTTATAGCCACCTATGGCAGGCAGGCTCATCTCTCGGGAACACGAGTTTCAGGTGCCAGGTTCCTGACAATCCAGCAGACTCTCTACTCTGGGCATTTTTTTTTCCCCTTAAAGCCTTCACCTAAGAAACTCTTTTCCTTCTAGTTCAAGCCATATGCGCCATTTGCAAAAATGTCCCTACCTTCTTCCAGGAATTTTAATCTATCATTAGCACGACCTGCCCCTGGACTTTCAGGAGCAGACCCTAAGTTCCCAATAAGCCCTAGAAAAAGATGGTAGCTGAGCCCAAGAAACAAGTGCCTCCAACGACTGAGGCAAAGGCCCAGCATTAGCTGGACAGTCTTATTTCCTCTCTGTCCTCTCCAATTGCCCAACGGCTGCTGGGAAGGTGGGCATCGTTTATGCCTTTTCATCTATATTTCGGCATGATCTGCTCCCATACGTCTTTGCGCCTGGGCAGGCATGCCCCAGGCCTCTGAGCTGATGGGCCCAATGTTCCACGATACTGCCTGACTACTTCATGTTCCAAAATGTCCTAGTGATCAGTTGGGTCTGTAGCCCAGCTGCCTGGGGGCAGGCTAGATTACATCTATGGTATCAAATTCTTGGTATGGACACCGGCCCGGGTTCCTCAAAGGAAACTGAGCAAACACAAGATCTTAGCAATTTCTATAGAAGCCTCAGAGACACCAACTCGCCCCAACTCCCTGAGCGATCACTTACCTCCCTGACTGGCTGGTCTTCCTGTTTCCTGTTATTGGTTTCCATTTGTCCCCAGGAAATTCCTGCAAGGCAAAATTCCGATAAGTCACGGAGCTCTGAGGAGACAGGTATCCAGATGGCCTCAAAAATGTGAAAAGGACAGGAGCCTGTCTCTGGCCAGACCCCACCCCCCATTGGTTTCTTCTACTCTCCTGCAGGGGCTAGATAAACATGTACCTGGAGGGCTGCCTTTCTTGTCAGGAGGCCTGGTGAACTGCTGGGGGCATGCAGAGACTAAAGAGAGCACTCGGGGACCTGGACCGTGTGCTCTAGAAACTCTGTGTTTCCCTCTCTTTCTCCACTCCCCTCCCAAACCACCTTATAAACCTGTTTAGCATGTTTGCTGTTTGCTCTGGCTCTTGTGAAGGAGGTCTTTTTGTTTGTTCTGCTGGGTGAACCTGCTCATTCCTCTTGCCTCTTCTAACATAGAAAGCATCTTCTTGGAAGCCCTGGCCCTTGAGGGGGCTTTGAAGCCCAAGGCTCCTGCTGCAACCTTCTCCCAGGGTGAGGCAGATGGAGGGGGCACACGTACCCCGGTATTGCGGGGGCCTTTCCTCCCCCCTCCTCCTCACAGTGCTGCTGGCAGGGGCTGAGGCGGGCTCATCTCTGGGGAGCATGAGCGCCAGGTGCCACATTCCCCACATTACAGGAGTACACTCTCCACCCTGGGCATTCTTTCCTTAAGGGCTTTGCCCAAGCAACCTTTAACCTGTAGCACAAGCCACAGGTGCCATTTGTAAAAAATGTCCTTTCCTTCTTATTCTAGCTCCAAACCTGATGCAGATTTGCCTCTGACATTCTCCTCAATTTTGCATGCAGCATCCCTCTATCTAGCAACCCAGAGCTTGGCTCACCAGGAACGTGCAATTCTTCCTAAACCTCACCAATCTTCCAAATTCCCTCTTTTTCCAATGCTATGACTGTTCAAAGTTGTATTACCTTTGCCCCAGTAAAACAAAAACAAAAACAAAAACGAAAATTTACTCCTTTTTGGGGGTAAGATACTTGGTGTCAGTGATACTGGCTGAGACACTTATTAGCTGTGTTATTGGAGGGAAGTTATGTCACCTCTCTGAACCTCAGCTTCCTATCTGGCAAAGAAAGACTGTGCTATCAAGCTTTGCCGGCTTCCCAGGAGTGAGAACAAAGTGGGATGTGCACAGACGATGCCTAGCACAGCGCTCAGCATGCAGGAGGCTGTAGATGTCAGAAGCCATGGAAAAGATGAGGTTTACAGCTTTCCCAAGACCAGAGCAGTCCCTGCCTGTACCTGTCATGTTAGAGCAGCTCTGACCACTTGTTAGACTTCAGATTCTGCCTCGATGCCCTTCTGAGATGTCCCTGCCCTCAAAGACACTATTACTCATTCAGCCACAGTGGGAGCCAGGATTTCCTGTCCATGCCCTGTGGAAAGTGCTCAGTAAATAGCAGTGGCCAAACCAAATAAAGTACTGTCCCAATTCACAGCCTCCTTCTCAGCTCCCCAGCATATCCCCTTCCTTTTTCCCTTGAGCCACTTAGGTTGCCGTAAATCGCCTGCCCTCTTTGAACCAACAAGACAGTTATCCCTGTTGCTTGTTACAGATGGGGATGGCCTGCCACGCCCCGTGGAAGCCATATGGCCAGAAGGCATCCCGCCATGCTGGAGAGGGCCTGGGCCTTTTCCGTCAGCTTATGAAGAGACAGCGTGGCCCAACGAGGAGCTTGGCCTCTGAAGGTAGAAGACATGGATTCAAATCCCACATCTGCCCTTCACTAGCTGGGTGATGTCAGGCCAAGTACTCAGCTGCTCTTTAGCCGATTTCCCCCAGCTATTTCACAGACAGATCATCATAATAACAGGACCTACTTCCTGACTGCTTCAAGGACTAACTTAGTACCTGGTGCACCGTGGCTACTCAAATGTTAGTTACTATGATGCTGTCCAAGTTTGGGCTTTTCCACTTGCTAGATGGGTGACCTCTCTGAGCCTCAGCTTCCCTGGCTATAAAGTGGGGATCCTATTATAGCTTATCTCATACAATTTGATATAGCTTATCTCATACATTTGAGCTGGGGTGTCCTATCCCATACTGCCAGTTTTCCCTCTGTCTGGGGTGTGTACGTGTGTGTGGTCAGGTGGCAAGGGTAGAAATGGGCAGGAAGTCGCTCCATGTATCTGAAAGCCTAGTGTCTAAGCAGACCTGTTGAGCTGGTCTAACAGGTACTGGGAGCCCAACGTGTCCCCCTCCTTCAGAGTACAAAAGGAGAGTCATGGTGTGGGCATACCTCCATTGCTGCTGCCAACCACTGTAACCTGCAGCTTTCATCTCCTTCCCTTATGGAGTTACTAGCTCTGGGCTGCCACTTTTGCAAGCCATCATCTCCTCTCCCAGCTTTAGCCCCCTTTCTCCACTGTCTACCTGCAGGACTTTCTTTTGGCAAGCGTTTCAAGTGAAGCAAAAATCTCCCTGGATTTTAGGAGAAAATAACTCACACTTCAAAGGTGATTACTATCCAGTAGTTACTGTTCTAAAGGCTTTACACATGTTTCATCATTTAATCCTCATGACCAACTTGTGAAGTAGGTACTGTTATCTGTGTGTTTTTTTCAGATGGGAAAGCTTGGGGATTTGAACACAGGCAGTCTGGTTCCCACATCAGTGCCCTTTAACCATTATTTTGTATTTCCTCTCCTCTTTGCTTCAACATTTCATTATAAATATTTTCAGGCATACAGAAAAGTTGAACAAGTTTATACAATTACTCATAAATCCACCACTTAGATTTGACAACTAATATTTTACTAAAACTGCCTTATCCCATACCTATTCACTCCTCTATCCATCCACCAATCCATCTTACTTTCTTGATGTATTTTACTTTTTTAAAGATTTTATTTATTTATTTGACAGAGAGAGAGACAGAGAGAGAGAGAGACAGTAAGAGAGGGAACACAAGCAGGGGGAGCAGGATAGGGAGAAGCAGGCTTCCCCCTGAGCAGGGAGCCTGATGCGGGGCTCTATCCCAGGACCCTGGGATCATGACCTGAGCCGAAGGCAGACACTTAACCAACTGAGCCACCAGGCGCCCCTTCTTGATGTATTTTAAAGTAAGTGACAACTTTATCCCCAAAAATTTGAAAACGTAAAGGAAATAGAAAGATTTCTTGATGAATTAGCAACACTCACTCAAGAAGAAATAGGTGGCCAAAATGACCTCTATCTAGTAAAGAAATGGAATTTGTAGTTTAAAATCTTCCCACAAAGAAAACTCCAGGTCCCCATGGCTTCGATGATAGATTCTACTAAACACGTAAGGGAGTAATAATACCAATTGTACGCAAACTCTTCTTGAAGATGGAAGAGGAGGGGCCACCTCCCAACATATTTGGTAAGGCCAGCATCTTGACATGAAAACCAGACAAGGACAATATAAGAAAACTCCAGACTAAAATCCCTGATTAATGTAAACACAAAAATCCTAAACAAAATATTCCCAAATCAAATCTAGTAACATATAAAAAGGATACTATGTCATGACCAAGTAGGATTTAATCTGGCAATGCTAGTCTGGTTCTTATTTCAAAAATCAATCAATTATAATTCACCATATCAGTAGAGTAAAAGAGAAAACTATAGGATCATTTCAGTAGATATAGACAAAGCGTTTTAAAAAATCCAGCATCCACTCCTGATAAAGGTTCTCAGCAAACTAGAAATGAAAAGGAACTTCCTCAACCTGCCAAGGGGCATCTACGAAAACCGTATAGCACACATCAAACTTAACAGAGCGAGATTAGGAACAAAGCAGCACTAGCCACACTTACCACTTCTATGAAACACTGTATTGGAGGTCCTAGATGGTGCAGTAAGGCCCCCCTCCCCTAGAAAAGGCTTACACAATGGAAAGGAAGGTAAAAACCAATTTCATTTGCAGATGACATGTTGTCTATGTAGAAAATCTTTTAAAACCTACCACAAAGCTACCAGAACTAATAAGCGAGTTTCACAAGGTTGCAGGATACAAGGCCAACATACAGAATTAAATTGTATTTCCATATAGTATTAACAATGAATTTGAACTTGATATTAAGAAAACAATACTATTTACAGTAGTATCAAAAACATGAAATCCTAAGGATAACAAAATACATGCAACATTTGTATGCTGAACAATGTAAGTTGTATACATCAATATAGCTCAAAAACGTCAGCATACATATCATTAAATAAAGTTTGCTATTTGTTTATAATGTTTTTAGGCAAAATTTACCTCCAGTGAAATTCACAAGAATGCATGCACCTGTGTAACTTAAACGCTTACCAAGATACAGAACATAATCACCATGTGACAAAGTTCCCTCAGGCCTTTTCCCACTCAGTCTCTGTGGCACCTTCTATAGGTAGCCACTGTTTTGAACTTGTTTCCCACTGAAGAGCTGTTCTAGAATGTTACGTAAAAGGAATAGTATATACTCTTTTGGGTAAGGCTTCTTTCACCCCTAAGGTTCCTTTTTTCAAAGAACGTGTCTTGAGAAATTTCATACACTGAGTCATTCATAAGTGTCTGCCTATGCAATAGCAGTTCGACACAGGGAAGCCACGGGGCAGGAATGTGGTAGGGAGTCAGGAAGGACATAGGGGATCCTCTCAGAAGTACCCTGGGGGATGGTGGTGGCTTGTGTTAGGGTGGTAGGCCATAACCAGGGTATAGCAACAGCTATAGATCCTTGGGTCTCTGACAAAGATAGGCTAGAGAAGGGCATAAGGATTTATTCTTTAGAAAACCAGACCGATCAAATCTCTAAAAGCAGAACCCGGGGGACATGTGCAAAGTTTGCAGCTCCAAGGAGTTTGTAAGCAGGAAATGGAAGGGAGTAAGTGCTATTTTCTGTCAGGCACTGGGCCTGTTTTGAGCCTTACAACTGATCTATGAGGCAGCCATTATTTCTCCCCTCTTCAGAGATGAGGTAATAAGACTCTTCTCAAGACTGGCCATTTTGTGAGGCAAAAATTCCCCTTTATGCCCTTTCAAAATCACGCGACTGCAAATTTGGGTGGTTGCATGACTTGCTCAAGGTCATTCAGATACCCATTTTACAGTTGGGATATAAATCTTGGTTCTGTCCGTTTTGTGAAGGAAAAAAAATTCTTTTCACCTAACTCTCAAGATAGGTTCGCTGTAGTCGTGGTGGCTGAATGTCTCACCCAGGGTTACGAAGCTACCGTCTGGTGAAGCCAGGGTCTGTACAGTTTCAAGAGATGGTAAGTGTGGTATTTTCCAAAGCTCTCCCTTGCTTTCTCCTCACCAAGAGAATAAGGAAGCAAACCCATCCAAGAACCAAGGCCTCACCTGCACTGCGGGCTTCCTGGGTTTCCAGGTGGTGCCAGGTGCCAGGCTGCCATCCTCAGGGCCGCTGTGCTGGGGGTTATGATAGCACGCTGGACACTGGATGCACTGGTGGTGGTGGCATCGACAGCTGTAGCAGTTGGGCATCATGTTTCTCTTCCGCAGAGCTGGGCAGAGCTCCCCAGGACAATAAATGCAAGGGTCATGGACTACAGCTCCCTGGACGCCATAGGAGTAAGAGCAGGTCCTGCGGTACTCAAAATCACCACAGTGCAGGGGCTTGCAGCACATGGATTGTTCTAGACCTTTGCTTGCAAAACATTCGGAGTAGGTGGGAGTTTCTGGCTGAAGGGGTGACAGGGAATGATATGATTGGTCTGGGGCACGATATGGCTGGTCTGCGGAATGGTAGGACTGGTCCATCGGATGGCGTCTCAATTCCCTGTAGCTGGAGCTCATCAGCTGGAAGTTTTGGTCTATAGGTTTTGGTCTCTGGGTAAAAGTCTTACTGCTGTGAGTGGTTAAACCTGGCAAATGAGATGCAGAGAAGGATTTGCTACTCTCTTCAAAGAACTTTCTTCTGTCTGCAAAGGGCAAGAGGATGGCTTCCTCCCCAGCTTGGGCAGCAGAAGCCTTCAATTCCTTGCTGTCACCTGGGTTAGGAGGGCCTTCCATGGCCAGTGCCACATGTGGCTGTAGGTTGTGCTCTGGAGACCACCGCCAGTGACCTCCACGGACTCCGCGGTGAACACTTGTTTTCTCAGAGTCTGATGAGGAGGCCTCAGATGTTTTCCACCAGGTGTTCAGGCCCACGGAGGGCTGGCCAGGCCTCCGGCCAGGGCTTATTTGTCCCTCCGAGCCTGTCCTAGATTCATGGCTCTCAGGGGCTTGGCTGAGGCACTCTGAAGACCGAGCCCTGAGGATCATGCTCTTGTTGAAGAGCTTGTCTCTGGGGCTAGGTGGTTTTTTACATGAGGATAGAAGAGATGAGTTAGACGCAGGAAGTGGAGTACTTTCTAGGGGCTCCTCGGTTTCCTCCACAGGCTCCTTAGTGTCACACAGCTGCGACAAGGGATTCTTGCTTTTCTGGAGCTGGGCCTTCCTCCTCTGGATTTCATTACGCAGATTGGTAGCAAAACGCTCACTCTTCCGCCGGTTTTGGATCGAGCGGCCCCGGGGCCCTCCATTCCGCCTACCACCCACCCGGCCACACTCCTTGGGTTCACTGTCCCCTTCTTCAGTGGCCTCTCTGCTGCCAGCTCCTTTAGTGGTTGAAGAATAATCCCTGGCTTGTTGAACAAGGGAGCCAGAGGCAGAGGGGTGCTGGCTGGCTAGGTCACTGCCTGCTCGGCACGCTCTGTTTGGGTCCTGGAAACCTTTTTCTGGAGGGTGTCCATCAGCCTCTCCATGTGGGGAACCGCTTGGGCTCTGGTGCCCTGAACCCAAGGGCCTATCATCCAGTTGCCTGGCCTTTCTTTCTTTGCTGGGCTGGTCCTGGGCTCCTCCTGGAGGGGGACATGGACTTTTCTTCCCTGTGTGGCTGATATGCAAAGGTGACAGAGTCCACTCATGGCCATCTTGTGCAGCTGGCAGCTCCGTGCCCTTGCTGCCCCTGGTATCAAGGTGCACATGCTGTAAGTGGGATGCCAGCAGCTGTTCCGGGGCACTGTGGCGATGCCCGGTGGGTCCTGTGAGGTGTGGAGGGCTGTCAAAAGAAGAAGCCTTAGCTAGCTCTGCTGAAGCCTTGTTGAGTGGGCCGGAGTCTACGCTGGAAGCTTTGTCATACACTTTTGGGAATCCGACAGCTTTGGCTGAGGCCTCCGTCAGTAGATGCTCAGAATCCTGCTGGCTGGATTCAGGAGCTTGGCTGAGCTCACAGCTCTGCTGGCCCTCGTTTGCCGCTTGGTCTTGCCCGCTGAGGCAGCAGAACCTGCTCGGGTTCCTTGCGGATAGCACGGTGTCTAAGCTCACTTTCTCCTTCTGCTGCGAGGAGTCCCCAGGCTCAGATGCCCTGCGCTGCTCTCCATTGAGGAGCTGCGCTCTGGAGGCCTGCAGACTATCTCGCCTCACTGGAGGCTGCGGTGGGCCTCTGGCAGCCTTGGTAGGCCCTGAGTGGTGGGTCTCCTGCGGGCGGGATGGCAGCTGGGAGCTGGGAGTCAGGTGGCCCCCGGTGGTGCGCCGGCTACCTCCTGAGGTCTCGGCTATGCTGGACCGGCCATTAGGGGCTTTTGTTGGCCCCGGGCCTTGTGTGAGGCAGTCTGCAGAGCCCGGCTCCTCTGGCCTGAGGGAAAGGGCGCAGTCAGAGGCATTCGAGCTGGCTGAGAAGGAGCTATAGGCTGAGTCACGCTGGTTGGGGTACATGTTCTGATCAATGGGCAAGAGGTGGCCCTCATAGGTAGCTTGGCCTGGTTGCTCCAGGCTCTCCATGCTGCCGATGGAGCTGCTTTTCTCGGTGCTGCAGTGGCGGGAGAGTGGGCACCACTGCACACACACGTCACTGCAAGACACAGGGCACACTGGTTAGTCAGCCAGATGACCAAATCCCTTTCCCACCTCGGCCAGCCCTGCCATGGGAGAAGGCAGAACAACCCAGAGGCACCCGGGCCACAAATAAGAAGGGGATAAGGCCACAAAGGAAGGAAGGGAAACGGCGAAAGATACAGACAGGGGGGTGCCACAGAGATGTGGTAAAAATGGGAGACAAGACAACATAAGGGAGCAGGAGAGGGCAAGATCCCAAAGACTAAAAGTGTAAGAACTCCACTGGGGCTTTTGCTCCATTTCCCTGCTGCCAGTGAGTCTAGAATTGCTTCTGGCCTGTTACCGTCCTTAGGGAGTCAGCAGATGGTTCTCTGCCAGGAGAGACAATCATAGAATATTAGTATCAGAGAGGGGACTCTAAAGGGTTGATTCAATTTCAGCTGGCCCATTTTGTAAATCGCTGGCTGCTGAGTTTGAGTGCACATCAGGGAGCACAGGGAGGGCTCGTCCAAACACAGGTTCCCGGGCCCCATCCCCCGAGTGCTATGTCTGGGTACATCCTGAGAATTTGTCCTTCTAACAAGTTCCCAGGTGAGGCTGGTATTCTTTGCTGGTCCAGAGACCACACTACTGAGAACTGCTTGAGTCAAGCAAGCCCCTGCAAAAGGAAGTGATTCTGAGGAGGTGATTTTTCTCATGATCACCCAGCTGTAGCTTGTGACCCAGACAGGGCCAGAACTTTGGCAACCCCCTGTTCTCTGCTTGATACTAGTAAGCCTGACCATTTACCAAGGGCCTACATTGTGCCAGGAACTTAACAATGTCTCATATCAAACTGAAGGGGAGACATTATTATCCCCACCTTACAACCAAGAAAACAAGCTTAGCGAGGTAAACTGGCTCACGAAGATGCTAAAGAGGCAGAGCTGGAATTTGAACCCAAGCCTCTGTGAGTCCAATGTCTTAGCTCTTCTGCTATAGTACTTGTAAAAAGGGACGAATAAGGGGCGCCTGGATGGCTCAGTCGGTTAAGCGTCTGTGTTTGGCTCAGGTCATGATCTCAGGGTCTTGGGGTCGAGCCCCGTGTTGGGCTCCCTGCTCAGTGGGGAATCTGCTTCTCCCTCTGACCTTCCCCCGCTCGTGTTCTCTCTTTCTCTCTCTCTCAAATAAATAAAATCTTAGAAAATGGGACTAATAATAATATCTGTATCAGAGGATTGCTTTGTGGGTGAAATCAGTTAATAAATGTAAAGCTCTTATCACAGCCCGGGCACCTAGAAAAGGTTCAGTATGTGGTAGCTGCTGTTCTTTTGCTTTTTGTTTTAACTGCTATTGTTATCAGCACCCTCTGTACCACTAGTGTTGACATGAGATTTGCCGCCTACCCATCCCTTCCTCATCCCCACAGCAAAGCCAAACCAGGGAGACCAAGGAAAGGACCGGGATCAGATGCATTCTTGAATTTTAAGTACCATTTCCCATAAACAAAGCCAAAGTGAGCCAAGTCATGCCAGTAACTCCCTATGACTAGAACCCCAGAGGTCGCAGACTGTTCTCAGAAAGGCCACAGTTCAGAAAGCCAGAACTGAGCGGTGGCAGCGGCTCACAAGACCCTTAGATCAGCCTTCCTTAATCCTTGCTCCCTGCTCACCCCTTAGCCACTCTACTCACTTGACCTCTGGGCTAAGAATCCATCAATTCCTTGTTGGCAAGGGAACCTGCCACCCACCCTACCACCCTTCCTGCTGCAAACAACCACACCCCCACTCAAACAGGAGTCAAGCTCAGAATATGCTTCAGTGTATTCTTCCAGAACAAAACCGCCTCTGCCTCTGCTCAGAGCCCCTGTCTTCTGATGCCAAATAAAGTCATTGACTGGGGGCAAACTCAATGCATGGATTCGCTGAGCCTCATCACCAGAAATTCCTCCTGAGAGGGAAGATCTTGCTGTGGAAGGGAAAGGTCAGCTTTGCTCGCTCTGAGTTTTTGCAGAAAAAGTTCTCTGCCTCTTCTGGGCAGCTGTTTTGACAACAGGCAATACCAGGTCCACTGAATTGAGAGATCCTCATGGCAAGTAGACCCTATCATTCAGGGAGGTGCCCAGTCTGAAGGCTTTGGCTCTGTGACAGAACTGATGAACTCTGGATGAGATCACCAGTGAGTCACTGTAGCTAGAGAAGAGGACCAGAACTGAGCCCCGGTTCCGTCCTGCATTAAGATACTGGGGTTGGAGGGGGCAATGTGGAAGAACCAAGGGAAAAGACATCAAAGGAGCAGCCACTGAAGTAGGATGAGAAGCAGGAGAGTGTGGTATCTTGCAAGCCACATGAGGTAAGTATTTCAAGGAAACATTTTCTAGAAGGGAAGGGACTGTCCCAAAGTCAAAGAGATTTAGCAGTAAGTAGCCGAGGACTAGAACCCAGGGACTACGGAATCCCACTCCGTTTTCCATTATAGTGCTCTGGGCTCTGCAACATCCAATGGGCACTAGAGCAGAAGAGGGGGTGTGGCCAGGCTGTCTACCTTCCAGCCCATCTTAAGGGAGAGAGTTCTAGACTCACCTCGTGTTGCAGCCGGAATGCCAGGACAAGCTGAAGGCTTCAGAAGGGAAATGCATGGTGGTGGCCGCTTCAGGGCATCCCTCCAGCAGCTTGGCCACATGCCATGAGTGCGGCCTACTGACAGGGGCGTTTCTCCTACAGCAAGAAAGAGACAGGAAGTCAGCTTAGGGAACCAGAGCTGAAATCACTTCCCATGCAGCTTCCGCCCCCACCCCCTCTTTCCCTTAAATGAAGTAGAACATCTTGCAAGGAGCTGATATAGGAATCTTAGTGGCCCTCCTCAGCTCCCAGCACTCAAATCCCCTTCATCCTCAGGGCGAGGTGTGGCTATACAGAACGTTGGCTTCCCTGGGCTGTTTTGCTTGTGGGTGTATCCCAAGCACAAACAGCAGCACCAGACACCATAATAGATGCTCAGTAAGTATCTGTGGAAGAAATAAGTATTGCTGCCCAGTAAACAGTGAGCTACTCCAAGTTTTCTTTGAAAAAAAAATCAGTCTGGTCAGTCTTCCCATTTTTCTCTAAGAAAAGAAGAGGCAAGTGGTTGAAAAGTTCAAACAAGTCAACACAAAGCTACAAATCCTCCAATTTTCACTTGTTCATTTCATAAGCATTTGTTGTATGTACCATCTGTGCACAGCTCTGGAGATACAGAGGTTAATCAAATCAAGGTCTCTGCCCTTGAGAGCTTACAGATGAGTGAGAGTGAGAGAGCTAATACATATAAAGCCTGGTGAAGGCCCTGAGAGTGAAGGATAAGCTGGGCACAGAGGTGAAATGCCTGCATTTTTAGGCAATAAGTGGGGCAAGGAGCCCCAACTCCTCCCAGCGAACATAGCACAGAATGGTGAAGGGTGCAGGGTGAGGCTGACAGAGGAGATTGGCTTCTCAGCATGGCAAGGCTACCTAAAGGGAAACAGGTTTGAGACCAAGGCCCTGGATGTAACCACGGGGTCTGTCTGGTGCTGAAGGCCACCGCCATACTCTTGCACTGACCGGCTTAGACAAGACCCATTCCTGTCCTCTGGTATATTCCCTGTGAAGAGATGTCGCCCTTGCAAGTGGGGAAAGAATGACATGGGGAAGAGCAGAGCACATGTGGGAAATGGGTCGTGCCAGAAGATTAGGAGAAGACTGATGAGGTGGGGGAGGGAGGGACAGAAAGCAAGCAAGTGAGCAAGAAAGCAAGCAAGCAAGAAAAAGACAGATGTCAGAAGGACCAGGTGGATGATAGAGATAAGAGTGAGAGAGGATCGGGGTGCCTGGGTGTCTCAGTCGGTTAAGCATCTGCCTTCAGCTCAGGTCATGATTCCAGGGTCCTGGGATCGAGCACCACATCGGGCTCCCTGCTCAGCAGTGAGTCTATCTCTCCCTCTTTGTCTGCCCCTCTGCCTGCTTGTGCTCTCTCTCAAATAAATAAATAAAAATCTTAAAAAAAAAAAAAAGAGTGAGAGAGGATACCAAGAAAAACAAATGACAGAAAGGGAGAAAACTGAGATTATACAGAAATACATAGTAAAGGGAAATGGGAGGGAGAGAGAGAGAGAGAGAGAGAGAGAGAGAGAGAGAGAGAGAGAGATGAATGACAGAGTAAGAGAAAAGGATGACAAATAAGGAGATGGGAAAGAGAGAGGATAGCTTCTTTACTAATTTATGCAGCTATTTACTGTGGCAAGCTCCATACTAGACACTGAGGGTACAGAGTTGACTAGGATAAGGGGTCCTGTTTTGAACAAGTTTGTTATCTAGTGCGATAAATCAACTCTCTAGCTCCCAGGAGCAGTAGTGGATAGACTTAAGCGAGATTCCATCCTAGCTGGGAATGCCCCTCACCCCAGCGGAAACACAGAAAATCCCAGCAGTACAAGGCTCTAGAGGCCCAAGGCCTAAAAAGGTAGTCCTGAGGAGAATAGCCTTGCTGGGGAAAACACGGGTTGAGTGGTAACAGGCCAGACACGGACAAGGAGGTGTGAGAGGAAGGGCAAGGGAAGCTGCTTGTCAAAGGTCAGGAACCAGAGCTACAGGTCAGCAGCACTGGCTAGGATTTATGGGGAGGAAAGCCAAGCGAGGCCCCCACTTTTAACTATAGTGTTCTATTAGGGGGTTTCAGAGTGCTCAGCAGGGAGGCTCGAAGCACAAGAAGACCTTGGTGGAGGAGGAGGTGGGGTGCCTGTTCCAGAGTCTCATGCACAAAGCCATGACTCTAGAAATCTTTCCAGCTACTTTTACCTGGTAGTCACCCATTAACAACTATGTATAAAGCAGTTCACAGAAGTACTATGAGCCATGTGTGTGTACTATGTACTATGCTTCTAGGCACTGAGGTAGGATACAGTGGAGAACAGGGTACCTCTCTTATTTGGGGCCTTTCTTCCACATCCAGGATTTCTAAAGTTCTTCTGAGTCCAGGGTTTAACATTTGGGTGGTCAGCCTTGATACCACTTTCTCCCCAACCACTCAATCCCTCCCTGAGTTCTACTGAGTCTTCTTTTATATCTTTCTGGCTTCTCTCTCTCTCTCTCATTTTCATTGAGACTATTTCACATAATCACACTTCTCCTCCATAGAACCCCTTCTGTTCTAGTCCAGGCCCTTAACACTTTATATCTAAAATACTGTATCAGTCTGCAGCCAGTCTCCCCTTATTCCACCTCTAGTCATTGCTTTTATTTTTTTAAGATTTTATTTATTTATTTGAGAGGTAGGAGAGAGAAAGCATGAGTGAGGGGTGCAGAGGGAAGAGGGGCAGACTCCCAGCTGAGCAGGGAGCCTGATGTGGGTCTCAATCCCAGGACCCTGGGATCATGACCTGAGCCGAAGGCAGACACTTAACCGACTGAGCCACCCAGACGCCCCTCCAGTCATTGCTTTTAGATAACATCGGGTCAAACACCAATTGAATTGTGACACTTACTTATTCAGGAATCTTTACTGGCTCCCTATTTCTTAGCCTGTTCTGTAGCAAATATAAACTGGATCCGACTTTCAAGGCCGTCTATAAGATAGCTTTACCCACCCCGCCCAATCTCCCATGGCTGTGCTCCAATCATGCCCTGGAACTAATTTTGTGTCTTTGCTGTTGGTTTCCCAATAGAATCTAGCACAAGCTCTGGAAATGGAGCACCTTGGTTTGAATTCCAGCTCCGCCACTTAGGAGCTCTGTTGGTTACGTAGGTGACTTCACTTCTCAAGAGCTCTAGTTTCCATTGCAGTAAACTGGAGATAAAATACCTAATTCGTGCAGTTGTAAGGAACAAATGAGACAGTGTATGTCAGCTGCTTAGAACACAGTCTGGTAAGCCCTCAACCAGTTGTGGTTATTACTCTAACTGTCCCCTTTGCCTGGAATTCCCCTCTCATTTTGTCAATCTGAATCCCACCTGTTCTTCAAGGTGCTGCTCAAGTACTGTGTCCTCCCGGGTGCTTGTCCTTAGTAATTGAGTCCTCACAATTTAGCCCATAACAATATGATGCTTTTATATTGCTTATCATCATTTCATCCCACCAACTGTATCAGGTCAGTAAGCAAGGAGACAGACACAAGTAGACAGATCTTGGTTCATATCCTAATTCTATCACTTTGGATATGTGATTCTACACAAGTCAATTAACCCATCTGAGCTTCGATTTTCTTATCTGAGAAAGGGAACAATAATCCTTACCTGGCTAGGTTATTGTGAGGACTAAGGATAATATTCTCAAAGCATCTGAGACACAGCCCAATGTATAACAAGTGGTCGATAAAGAGTACATAGTCTCTAACTAGGGTTATCAGCTCAGACTTGTCCTTCTCGTTGATTCAAGAGTACTCCCACTGGGTTTGTCTACCCACTATCAAGGTTCTGCTACATCACTCCCTTGCCACACTTTGAAACATAGCTTACAAAGGCCCCTACTCTCTAGGGTTTCTCCAGGAGTAGGAAACAATCCAAAAGGAGACAGAAGCAAGGCAGTAGGGACTTTGGGACCATGGGGAGAAAACCACAAACTGGGGGAAGAAAAATCCTAGCAGAGGAACTGCAGCTAGAGCTGGGGCTTTTTAGCGCTAGTTTGGAAAAGGAGAGGAAACTATAGGGTCCGATACTTGGTCTAGTATTATTCCTAAACATCCCTAGACTTGGAGACAGTCCATACTTACATTTCACTCCTAGCTGTGTGACCTTGGGTAAGTCACTTCCCTGAGTTGTAGATTCTTTATCTGTAAAATGAGGAAGAGAACTATCCTTTACTCACGAGTTGTAGCCTGGATTAAATGCGATCGTGTGTGTGAAATCACTTGGCAGAGTGCCTGACATACCATGAACTTAAAAAAAAAATAAGAGCAGGGACCATTTATTGAATACTTAAGCTATGTCAGGCACTAATCACTTTGTGTCCATTAGTTGATTTTGTCCTCACTCCAACCTTACCAGTAAGAGCTATAATTATCCCCACTTTGCAGATGAGGAAACAGAGACACAGAAAGCTGAATTGCTTTGCCAATTTCAGAAAGCTGAAATTGCTTTGCCATGAGGATGAGGCTCAGAACCTCCAGTCCTTCCTAGGATATCGCATGACCCCTCCTCCCCAAAGAGGGTCCTGTCTCAATGAACTGGTATATCTGAGGCCTCTCCTGGCTATTTCCACAAGAAGCAGTCAGAAAAGGAAAGTCCCAGTGGTCCTAGAGTTTAAACGATACCCCCTTTAGGCAGTGGGAAGAGGGATGAAGAGAAATAAGCAGAGAGGCAAGAAGATGCCAACCACCAACCATGCAGCTCCAAGCCTAGCCATGGAAGGAATGGCACCAGTGGCCTGCCCTTTCTCCCAAGCCTGGCTCAGGCACTGTCGTTAGCACATACCCGGCCATTCATTATCCCAAAGTTCCTTTCTTAGGAAGCAAAGAAAGGGATATTGAAGAAAGAAAGCCAAAGAGGGAGAGGGGCAGCAGCCACGACTACCAGCAGTACCTACCATGGAAGTTGCCCCTTGTGGGGAGATGGCTTAGGAGAAAGCTGGGTATCCAGCCAGCTCAGGTACTCAAGAACCCTTCCAGCTGGCCCCCAGGGCTCCTTTCTGCAGGCTGGATCTTCCTTTAGCTGGGACCCATCTGCCTTCCTGTTAAGACCTCCTGAGATGAGGTGCCATCAGACCCAGGTCCTGAGTGTGATCCAAAGGGCTCAGGCACAGTCAGGTCCCAGTTCCAAGAACAGAGAGGAGTAGCACTGAAGACAAGGTATGGCCATCAGCTGTTGGACCTGGATGTGGCCACAGTCGTAGGGACTGAAAACCAGTGTCAGAGAGCAGGACAGGAGCAAAGACACTGCTCCAGAAACCAGCCAGCACCCTGGTGGCAAAGGGAAGGATGAAAGGCAGTTCCAGCAGCATAAACAGCCCCCCTATTCCCTACTCCAGCCTCCTCTGGGCCCTGGCCCACCCCCTTCCACAGCTCAGGGGCCAATAAGGAAGCTGGGCCCCCAGCCACTGCTAGAACTCAGGAAAGGAGCAAGGAAATGATGTTTGGGAAAGATAAAGCGAGTATCTAAAAAGAATTTTTAAAAATACACGTAAGTGAGAGAGAAAAATACCCCAGACACATACACTTAAAAGAATTCCTGTGCTTCCTGAACCAAGCTGACCCCACCCAGCCATCTCCGTAGGTCCGCTGGGCCTCAGAAAAGGGAAGCCCAGATCAGCCAAGGCTAGCAGCCTCCAGGTCCAGAAGAGCAAATAGGAAGGACTACGGCTTATTTTGCATAGCTGGGGGCAAGTGACCTAGAGATTCTTCCAAGGAGAAGGTCCTGCTGAGACAGAAAGACTTACAAACCAGTCTGGTCATATTTTACAGGGTCTGCACCTCCTATGGGCACTTGAGCCAATCCAGGGGACACCTCACTTCGCAGCAGAGACCCCAACTCCAGAATAGTGGTGCTTGGAGTCAGCATCCCTGGCTCTGCCATGAATTTGCTTTGACCTCTGACAACTTATGCCCCCTCTCTGAGCTTCTATTTCCTCTCTGCAAAATAAAACATTGGACTTCATTGAAACAAATGACCCTTCCAGCTATAGCATGCTCTGATGTAATAGTCCTGGGCCCCAGGCTGGGGCTTCAGATGGTGTTCTCACTGACTTGTGCGATAGCCAGAAACCAGAGCAGCCCCACGTGAGTTTCTTGCATATCCCAAGCCCAAAATCAGGCATCAGAGTTTAATTTCTCTCAGGGATTTAGAGTTGGGGGTTTCCCTTTGTAATATTCCTGATCCCCATTCCAGTTTCCCTTGGTCTCTGGTCCTAAGTCCAGCAATTTCCGGCCCAAGAGGGCTTACGTGGGTCCCCTCAGGACAAGAAGTATGCCCAGGCCATTCCTCTCTGGGGAAATCGTGCCTGGAAGCCTCTTCTCCTCTCTTCCATCTGTACCACCTGGGGAAGTCTGGGTTGACTTTTGTCTACTCCTCAAAAGGCAGGTGCCATCCAAAGAAGCCCATAGGCCCCCCTTTGGTAGTTAGTACTGTATAGGGAAAGGCTGGGGATTTTATGGCCATATCAATCTGGCTAGGAGTCTCAGCTTCACCACTCACTCCTCGTTTGGCCTTGGGCGTGTCACAGGGCTTCCATTTTCTCATCCACTGGCATTCAATAATTGGGACCTGCTGTTAATATTATCTTCTACCCCAAATAATAATGGACAAAGTACTGTCAATAGCAAGAAAAATAACTTTTCCGATCCAAATGAAGATGAAAGAGAAAGGACTAGTTAAAAGAAGGTTCAATGGTTACCAGATGGTTACCAGAGGGGAGGTGGGTGAAAGAGGAAGTGGGGATTCAGGAGTGCAATTGTTGGGATGAGCACTGAGGGTTATATGGAAGGATTGAATGGCTATAGTGTACACCTGCAACCAATATAACACTGTACCTACACTGGAATTGAATGCAAAACTTAAAAAATATTAAAAAAGAGATGGTTCAAAAGCCAAACCTAGTACACAGGTACTCAGAGCTTCTCAAACTTTAGTGGGCATATTAATAGCCCGGCCAGCTTGTTAAAATGCAGATTCTGAGTCAGTAGGTCTAGAGCGGGCTCCAGATTTGACTTCCTCACAAGCTCTACAGTAATGCTGATGCTGCTGGTGTGATCACCATTCTTTGACAATATACAATATGGTACCATTAACGGTACACTATAGGATAACCCCTGGTCCAAAAAAGCAGCAGGATAAACAGTCTCTTCTCGTGTCATTAGTCAGGTTTTGGTGCCCGGCCTCCCCTAATCTTCTGGTCACCAAGTGCCTTTCTCCTTCCACTCAGCAACCCAGCACATAACAGTGCTTCCCTGATGAGGCCTGCTGATCCCCACTTCCTCACAAAATAGAGAACAAGGAGTTTGATGGTAGTCTGGCCCTCTCAGTAGCCAGATGAGGTTGAGGAAATTATGAGGAGAGGTGCAAGCATGTTTGTGGGAGTTGCCGAGATAGGGGAGGTGGGGTGGGCAGATGAGTTGGGGAGTGACCACATGAGGTGATAGGATGGGCAGGTGGGCACAGACAGCTTATACTTGAAAAATCCATAGGCAAAGAAGATAAAAGAGGAACACAACCCATTTGGCCAATTTGGAATTTTCCAGATTACATGACCAAGTATAACCTCCTATGTTTGGGGGAAGGTAAAGATGACTGCTTCTTTTTTTTTTTTTTTAAGATTTCATTTATTTATGAGTTCTAGTAGTTTGGAGGTGGAGTCTTTTGGGTTTTCCATATAAAGTATCATGTTATCTGCGAAGAGAGTTTGACTTCTTCTTTGCCAATTTGAGTACCTTTTATTTCTTTTTGTTGACTTCTAGTACTATGTTGAACAAGAGTGATGAGAGTGGGCATCCTTGTCGTGTTCCTGATCTCAAAGGGAAGGCTCTCAGCTTTTCCCCATTGAGAATGATATTCGCTGTGGGTTTTCCATAGATAGATTTTATGAAGTTGAGGAATGTTCCCTCTATCCCTATACTTTGAAGAGTATGGCAGGATACAAATCAATGCACAGAAATCAGTTGCTTTCTTATACACTAACAATGAAAATATGGAAAGGGAAATTAGAGAATCGATTCCATTTACTATATCACCAAGAACCATAAGATACCTGGGAATAAACCTAACCAAAGAGGTAAAGGATCTGTACTCGAGGACCTACAGAACACTCATGAAAGAAATTGAAGAAGACACAAAAAGGTGGA
>CM052901.1:64669021-64742784 GCA_028534135.1 Potos flavus | reverse complement strand
TTCTTGATCCATTCATCTGTTGAAGGGCATCTTGGCTCTTTCCACACTTTGGCGATTGTGGCCATTGCTGCTATGAACATTGGGGTACATGGGGCCCTTCTTTGTACTGCATCTGCATCTTTGGGGTAAATACCCAGTAGTGCAAGAGATATTTGGTGAATTAATGTTTAGAAAATGCCTATTACTTTTTAATTTTCAAATGCCATATTAAAAACAGTACACATTCACTGGTGATATACCTGGTATCAGTTACTGTTCTAGGCATTTTCTCATGAGGTACCTATTTAATCTTTACCAGATCCCTGCCGGGTGGGAAGTACAGCCCTGAATCACCCGTAAGAACAAGACTATGAGATGGTTAGAGGCTTGCCTAGTATTTCCACGATTTCCACTGAGTACTGAGTCTACACTTAAAACACCCAAATCCATTGCTCTATTCTTCATAACAGATTCTTTTCTTTCTATTTTTATTTTTAAAAAAGGGTTCCATGGTTTTTAGTTGAATTATAAACATTATTCTTCTAGAGTCTTGGTGTAAGAAAAATTCTAATTAACAAAATAGGTAAATAATGAGTATATTTATATCTCAAGTTTAGTGTCTAATTACAGTTACTATGAATAATTAGAGAAAGTACCATTGTGTCTCTAAAGTAAATCTGTGCCATAATGCAAAGGGGGATGAGATGCAGCAGGGTGCTGTATTAACATTTATAATTATGCATCTTATGTTCCAAAAATGAATTGTTATTTGACAGCAAGGGAAAATGACAATCATAAGAATTATGACAAAAGCACATAAGGTTAATCAACATATAATTGACTCGCAAATATGCACATTTTAGATGTTTTCTTTTATTGGTGTTTATGATTTATTATTTAGAAACACTGTAAACTAATCTACCAGAATATATTTCCCTATTAAAGATGCCTGAAATGAAAACATGCACACATAAAGTGAATTAATTTTTTATGACACATAGTAGATATATCACTTAAGGGAGATTTTGTTCCACAAATGCAATAACCTACACATAATGAGGTGGTGACTTCTTCAGTGATACTTAGTCTAAAACACACATATACACACACAAACACATACTTTGGGGGCAACTTAAGACTATTGGGAGAAAAAGACTAGATTAAAAACTCTTTTTTCAGTATCTCCTAATGCATGCTTTATTAAACATAGCACATCCCAAAGAAACAGGAGGAATGCAGAATACAAATGACAATATTTTCCCAGTGACTGAGACTGACCCAGCTTCAGGTCAGAAAAGAAGATACCTTCACCCACCAGATAGCTATTGGATGTCTTAATGTAAGAAGCCAACAATCATCAGTTCAGTTGCACAGACCCACACCTAGAACCTTAACTCTCACCCTATCTAAGAGCTAATTAACTCACTTTATTCTTCCATTGAGACTAGCAAGCATCCCAGGTCAAGGCAAAGCTAAAGCCTAGGTGACTGAGAAAGCCTCAATTATCCTCTTAGACTAATTTATACTTGATTTTGCTCTGGGCTCTACTGGGATGCAAGGTTACAACTGAGGATAATACAGGGTGAGGAAAGGGAGAAAGCATGCACGGCCTATAGATTTTTAAAGTCATACAAGGATTTCTTGAAGATCTCAATTGAAATACTCAATTTAAAGCCTCTGAAGATATTACTGAGACAGAAGCAAAGTAGGTAGGTAGGCAGGAACCAACTGAGGTGTTTAGAGAGCAAACTATATACAGTCAGACAGACCTGGTTACAAGATAGTGGATGTTCCATTTACCTCATTTCTTTGTACCTCAATCTCTTCATCTGTAATATGGGGATATATTCATCCCAATACCTCATAAAAGAGCCATCATGATTAGATGACATGATGTACTTGAGAGCTGCTAGCACTGCATCTGACCCATTGTAAATGCTGGGACAGAGGGACAGAACTGACATTTACAGAGTGTCTATTACATCTGAAAGGAATCACGGTTCTGACTGAACCTCTTCAAACTTAGGTGGGAAGACACCTTGGTGGAGCCTTTTCACCCAACTCCAAATTCCTAAGGAGAACTCTGTTCATTCCTTACTGGTATTAATATTTTCAAACCAACTATTGAATAGAGGACCGATACAGCACTATCTCAGTAAACTATGGAACCATGCAAGTCCCAGTGAATGGAATTCACCAAAACTCAGCAACGCTGATACTGAGAAAATAGGTGGGTTCTGGAGTCACACACAGAGACTGTATTTGAGTTCCAGCTCTAACATTTATTAGCTATTTGGCTTTAGGCAACTGGGATGTCCATTCTAAGCCTTGGTTTCCTCACATGATACCTACACTTTGTAGAACTGTGGTGAGAATGTAAGGTGCTATCACTATTCTCATGATCACACAAGGCCTCAGGCCAAGTAAGCTGTACAGATCCTGGGATATAATACACGAACAACACAGAGCAAATTTCCCTGTCCAGCTGTGGCAAACCAATGGCCATTGCAAGTGATTACCCTGATGAGCAATTGGGAGGGGAGAAGAAATTCTTTTTACTTGGCATGAAAAGGACTTTCTAGCAATTCTTCCTCTTTTGAGGTATTCATCATAATAGTGATCCTGAATCACATATAAGAGATCAGCCACACTCCCCACTCATCTTTAAACTTTCCTTTATTAAGCACCATGCTTCTCCCAAGAAGTACAGAGTAGCAAAGAATCACACACACACACACACACACACACACACACACACAGAGAGAGAGAGAGAGAGAGAGAGAGAGAGAGAAAGGATACCACAAGAGAAAAATTTCCTAATCTCATACAAATTTCATGCACCTAAACTAGTTTTTAATTTTTATTCAAAATGTTCCATTCTGTTGGAAGGGCCATGGGTACTTTAAGAAATCTATTCCTGAAGTGCAACGAGGGACAACTTCAGGTAAGTAACTTCTACCGTGTGTAAATTTAAATCAAACAAACTTTATGACTGGGAAAAAGAGAAGGGCAGGTGATGTTCTGTTCTTTCCCTTAGGGAGAAAACCTACACTGTATAACTTCTCAAAGACTACTCAAAGGCATACATTAACTTTATACTTAACAAAATTGAAGGATATTCTGCACCCTCATTACAGGGGAAAAAAAGGAAGAATATATCTTTGCATGAGCCAGAGACATAATCATTTTTAGCTGAATAAGGATGCTAGAATGGCCAACCCATGCTTTCCCTTTGATTAGTTGGAAAGCAATCAATGCACTCTTGCTAGATTGGAACTTTCACTCAAAATAGAAACTGGCCTGAAGTCCAGAAAGCTGGCAGTTCAGAGACAAATCCCCAGAAGGGATCTTGACACTTGCACTAAGATCCAGGTTTGGCATACTCATCAGGACCTAAGTTTAAGACTAGGTCTTGAAGAAGCTGTTAAGTAATAAGAACTGCTAAAACATACTGACCATCTTTAGGATTCATACGTTTCTTTCATCAGCTAAAAGAAACGCCTTTGGTGCTTAAGGTTTGCTTAGTTTAGCTGTGTTTAATAAAGACGTTAGTTTTTTAAGAAGAATATTTTGGCAGTTTTAGGTTTACAGTAAAATTAAGAGGAAATTACAGAGATTTCCCATATATCCCCTGACCCCATACATACATAACCTCCCCCATTATCTACATCTCCCACCAGAGTAGTACATTATTTACAACCAATGAACTTACATACATACATCATAATCAACCAAAGCCCACAGTTTACATTAGAGTTCACTTTTGGTCTTGTTTTTCCTATGGGTCTGGACAAATGTGTAATGCCATGTATCCACCATCAGAGTATCATACAGAATAGTTTCTCTCCCCTAAAAATCCTCTGTGTTCTGCCTTTTCATCCCTCCCTTCTTCCTCCCTAATGCCTGGCAACCATTGATCTTTTTACTATCTCCATAGTTTTACCTTTTCCAGAATGTCATATAGTTGGAATCATAGAGTATGTAGACTTTTCAGATCAGCTTCTTTCATTTAGTAATAAGCATTTAGGGTTCACGGCTTGATAGCTCATTTCTATTTAATGCTTAATAATATTCCATTGTCAGGATGTACCATGGTTTATTTACCCATTTACTTACTAAAGAACATCTTGGTTGCTTCCAAGTTTGGCAAAATATAAATAAAGCTGCTATAAACATCCATGTGCATGTTTTTGTATGGAAACAAGTTTTCAACTCCTTTGGGTAAATACCAAGGAGTGCAATTGCTGGATCACATAGTAAGAGTATATTTAGTTTTATAAGAAACCGCTAAACTGTCTTGTAAAATGGCTGTACCATTTTGAATTCCCACCAGCAATGTATGAGTTCCCGTTGCTCCACATCCTTGCCAGCATTTGGTATTGTCAGTGTTCCAGATTTTGGCTGTTCTAATAAGTGTGTAGTTATATCTCATTGTTTTAATCTGCTTTTCCCTGATGACATATGACATGAAGCATCTTTTCATATGCTTATTTGCCATCTGTATATTTTCTTTGGTGAGTTGTCTGTTCAGGTCTTTGGTCCATTTTTTAATCAGGTTTTTTTTTTTTTTTTTACTGTTGTGCTTTAAGAATTCTTTGTGTATATAGTTTTAAATTCTTTATTTAAATTCAATTTAGTTAACATATACTCTATTATTAGTTTCAGGGGCAGAATTTAGTGATTAATCGGTTGCATATAACACTCAGTATAGGGGCGCTTGGGTGGCTCAGTGGGTTAAAGCCTCTGCCTTTGGCTCAGGTTATGATCTCAGGGTCCTGGGATTGAGCCCCGCATTGGGCTCTCTGCTCAGCAGGGAGCCTGCTTCCCCCTCTCTCTCTGCCTGCCTCTCTCCCTACTTGTGATCTCTCTCTCTCTGTCAAATAAATAAATAATATCTTAAAAAAAAAACACTCAGTATATTTTGAACCACAGTCCTTTATCAGACATATCTTTCAGAAATATTTTCTTCTAGTCTGTGTCTTGTCTTCCCATTGTCTTGACAATGTCTTTCACAGAGCAGAAATTTTTAATTTTAATTAAGTCTAGCTTATCAATAATTTCTTTCATGGATCATGCCTTTAGTGCTGTATCTAAAAAGTTATCACCATACCCAAGGTCATCTAAGTTTACTCCTATGTTATCTTTTAGGAGTTATATAGTTTTACATTTTACATTTAGGTCTGTGACCCATTTTGAGTTAATTTTTATGAAAGCGTAAGGTTTGTGTCTAGATTCATTTTTTGCAAGACATTTGATTTTCAGTAAAGACATTTATTCAAGTTAAACATTTAATTTTGAATTTATTAAATATATGAGAAGGTAAGGCTTATGAATCTCAAGATGAGGGATTATAACATAATTGAGACTTATGCTTCTATGGAAATAAAGTAGATAAAGTTTTCCCTATTCCTCCCACTAAAAACCTTGGATACTACATGTAGAACAAGCATAAGAAGACTCTCATATGGTTTCCTTTAATACCACTCATTAGGAGAAAATATCTGCAAAAGACATGTATGACAAAAGACGAGTATCTAGAATATAAAGAAGATTTAAAACTCAGGAGCGAAAAACAAACAATCCAATTAGAAGAGTCTTAATGTAGTGAAGAAGATGTCTATTACATTAAGAAGGCAGACTTGCTAGGGATACAGTGATAAGGTCCTCCACCCCACTTTTTTTTTTTTTCTTACCTAGCACAGGTTTGGAGCTGAGAAGCAACAACCTGGAAATGCTAATGGGCACAAACAAAATAAATCCCAACGGAAGATTGCTCTCTCTATCTTGAGAACCAGGAAAGGGGTGGCCTAGCAAGACAGAAAAATTTTAGACAATAACGGCGACACTCCATCCGAACACCACAGAAGAACTGTGAATCCATCTCCATTCATGTCAACAAAGGCTGAAAGGAGAGCCTAGACCTCCACCCTCACCCGGCTATAATGAGTTCTTTTCTGACATCACCATGGCCAAGATGATGGCAGAAAAGGCTGAATATGGAGACAAGACTTTCATCCATGATGGGTGGTAACAAGACCTCCCCTACCAACAATGTCAATAGAGACCTTGTGGGGAGCATGGTCATGTACCCCCACCTCGTGGTAACAAAGAACCACTCCCTCTCCATACTGAGGTGGTGTCAGAGAAAGCTTATGGAGAGACAGAACTTTCACCACTGCCCAGAAGTAGAGGCACAGAGTGTACAGCAAGTAGGCACCCTAACTCTCCCCGCAAGGGAAGTATCAGTGGTGACTGACAGGACAAAGGAGCCCCCCTCTTCAGATATTAATAAATGCCAAATAGGGAACCTGGACTTCTACCTCCGTATGGCAGTACTAAGGCAGTAACCTCTTTCCCCTGCCAGAGTGGTGTTGGACGAAGCTGGAAAATAGAAATTTTAAATATGGCTCCAAGTTTCATAACATAACACTCAAAATTTCTATATTTCAATTGAAAATGACTTATATTAAGAACAAGGAAGATCTCAAACTATAAGAAAACAAAGATAATCAATGGAGACCAATATCAAGATGACAGAAATGTTAGAATCATATGACAAAGGAGCCATCATAAGAAACATTTCAATGAGCAACTACAGACATACATGAAACAAATGAAAAAATACAAATTCTAAAAAAAAATAGCAAGCCTTGACAAAGAAATAGAAGATATAAAGAAGAATCGAATGGAATTTTAGAGCTTAAAAATGCACTATAAAAAACCTAAATGAATAATCTCAACAGCAAAATGGAAGGGACATAAGAAAGAATCAGTGAACTTAAAGAGAGAACAATAAAAATTACCCAATAAGAAATACAGAAAGAAATTAGACTGAAAAAATGAAGAGAGACTCAGAGACCTGTACGACTATAATGGAAGATCTAACATTAATGGCACTGGTATCCCAGAAGGAGAGAGGAAAGTAGGATTAAAAAAAGAGCTTGAACAAATAATGCCTGAAATCTTCCCAACTTTGGCAAAAGATACAAGCCTGCAAATTCAACAAGCTAAGCAAACTCCAATAAGATAAACTCAAAGAAATTCAATACCAAGACACATCTTAGCCAAATGTCTGAAAGCTAAACACAAAGTCTTAAAAGCAAAGAGAGAGAGAGAGAGAGGGAGAGAGAGAGAGGCTACCTTTCCTCTATAGGAACGATAATTTGAAAGACATCTGATTTCTCATTGTGAACCAATGCAAGCAGAAGAAAGTGGCACAATATTTTTCAACTGCTGGAAGAAAAGAACTACCAACCCAAAATCCCATATCCAAGGAAAATATCCTTCAGAAATGAAGGGGAAATAAAGACATTCTCAAATGAAGGAAACTAAGATATTCATCACTGATAGACTTATTGTAAAAGAATGGCTAAAGGAAGTTCTCTAAAAAGGAAATGACAAAATAAGGAATCCTGGAATGTATGAAAGGAAGAAACAACTTGGAAAACACACACACACACACACACACACACACATGACTTCTTTCTCTTCAGTTTTCTAAATTATGTTTTATGGTAGAAACAAACATTATAACAATGTCTGATGTGATTTTAACTGTATATAGAGTAAATATCGAAGGCAGTTTTACTACAGATGAGGAAGAATAAATGGATGTAAAGGAAGATAAATTTTCAATACTTAACGCAAACTGAAAAAATGACAATACCAATAGACTGAGATAGTTGATGTATCTATATAATGTAATACCTATAGTTACCACTAAAAAATCAATATGAAGAGATATACCTAAAAACTATAGATACAGATGTAGTAAAAAGAAGGGCCACATGTACCCCAATGTTCATAGCAGCAATGGCCACAATTGCCAAACTGTGGAAAGAGCCAAGATGCCCTTCAACAGATGAATGGATAAAGAAGATATGGTCCATATATACAACTGAATATTATGCCTCCATCAGAAAGGATGAATACCCAACTTTTGTATCAACATGGACGGGACTGGAAGAGATTATGCTGAGTGAAGTAAGCCAAGCAGAGAGAGTCAATTATCATATAGTTTCACTTACGTGTGGAGCATAAGGAAAAACATGGAGGACATTAGGAGAAGGAAAGGAAGGGGGAATTGGGGTAAATCGTAGGGGGAGATGAAACATGAGAGACTGTGGACTCTGAAAAACAAACTGAGGGTTTTGGAGTGGAGAGGGGTGGGGGGTTGGGTGAGCCTGGTGGTGGGTATTGAGGAGGGCACATATTGCATGGAGCACTGGGTGTGGTGCATGAACAATGAATCTTGGAACACTGAAAAAATAAAATTAAATTAAAAAAATCTTACTACCCATTCTTCTACCACTCTAAAAAGAAAAAAATATCTAACAATTGTATATATCTATGCCCCCAACATGGTAGCAGCTAACTACATAAGCCAGCTGCTAATCAAAATAACGAATCATATTGAAAAAAAAACTATAGATAAATAAAAATTGAATTCTAATCAATATTTAACTCACAGTAAGGCACACAAAAAAGAAAACAGAGAAATGAAAGACAAAAAAGTACAAGAGAAAACAAAATAAAATGTTAGATTTAAGTCCTACAAGATCTATAATTACATTAAATATAATTGGTCTAGATACATCAATTGAAAGAGACTGGCAAAATGCATAAAAACACATGACCCAACTATATACTATGGAAAGAAATTCACTTCAAATAAAACAATAAAGGCAGGTTGAAAGTAAAAGGATGGGAAAACATACCATGTAAATACTAATCAAAACAAGGAAGGAATGGCTATTTAATAGCAGATAATGCTGGTTTCAGAATGAGGAAAACTACTGGAGAAAGAGCAACACTGCAAAAATGATAAAAGGATCAATCCAACAAGATGACATAACAATCCTAAATTTGTAAGTATCAAACAATAGAACTGCAAAATACGTGAACAAAAACTGATACAACTAGATGGAGAAATACACAAGTCCACAATTAGACTTGGAGACTTGAACACTCCTCTCTTAAAAGTTAATAGAATAACTAGACAGAAAACAAACAAGGATATAGAAGAATTCAACATTATCATCAACCAACAAAATCTAATCTACAATTGTAGAATACCTCACCTAACTACAGTAAGATACATATTATTTTCAAGTGCTCATGGAACATATGCCACGATAGACTATATCCTGGCCCATAAAACAAACCTGAACAGATTTTAAAAGAACTGAAATCATACAAAGTATATTCTCTGAACATAATGAAATCAAACCAGAATAATAGAAAAAAAATGGAAACTAAACAACATAGTTCTAAGTAATCTATGGATCAAAGAGGCACTCTCTAGAGAAATCACAAACTACATTAGCTAAATGAAAATGAAAACACAACATATCAAAATTTGTGAGATAGAGCTAAAATGGTGTTGAGGAAAATTTATAGCACTAAGTGCTTCTATTTGAAAAGAAGAAAAGGCTCAAATCAATAATCTAAGTTCCCATGGTAAAAAGCAAGAAAAGGAAGTGTGAAAGAAACCCAAAGCAAGAAGAAGGCAGGATACAGTAAAGATAAAAGCAAAAATCATAAAATTGAAAAAAAAAAGAGAAAACCAATGGGAAAAAAGCTGATTCTTAGAAAAAACTAATAAAATTGAAAAACCTCTAGCAAGATGGATAAAGAAAAAAAGAGAGAAGGTATAAATTACCAATACCAGGAATGAAACAGGGGCTATCATTATAGACTTATTGGATATCAAAAAGACAATAAGGGAATCTTATGAATAATTTTATATACATAAATTTGACAATTTAGATGATTTGGAGCTACTCCTTGAAAACTACAAACTACCACAGCTTATTCAATATGAAATAGATCATTTGAATACTCCTAGAATTATTAGGGAAATTTAACTCATAAATTGAAAATTGTCACAAAAGAAACCCTAAGGCCAGATGGTTTTGCTGGAGAATTCTACCAAATACCTAAAGAATTAGCACCCATTCTACACAATATCCTCCAGAAAATAAAAAAGGAAGGAATACTTCTCAATTAATTTTATGAAGCTAGTGTTACCTTGATGTAGAAACCAGACAAAGATAGTATAAACTACAGACCTCATGAATAATGATACATTTAATTTAAAAATCCTTAACAAAATATCAGAAAATAGAATTTGGCAATATATAAAAAAGTTATATAATGTGGCCAAGTGGGGTTTATTCCTGTGATGTAAAGCTGGTTCTTTCAAAAATCAGTCAATGTAATATCATATCAACAGGCTAAAAAAGAAAACTCATATAATCATACAGTGATACAGAAAAAGAATTTGATAAAATCCAATGTCCTGTCATGATAACAACTCTCAGCATACATGGAATAAAGGGGACCTCCATCAACTTGATGAAGAGCATCTACAAAAATCCTACTGCTAACATCCTACTTAATAATGAAAGACTGAATGCTTTTCCCTTAAGATCAGAAACAAGTAAATGATATATCTATCTCCTCTCACGCTCTTATTCAACACAAAACTGGAATTTATAGCCAGCATTATAAGTAAGTAAAAGCAATAAAAACCATTCAGATTGGAAAGGAAGAAATAAAATTGTCCGTATTTGCAGATGACATATGTAGAAAATCCCAAGGAATCTAAAAACAAAAACAAACAAACAAAAGAAACTCCAGGAGCTCATAAATTCAGCAAATTTGAAGCATACAAGATCAAGACACAAAAAGCAATCACATTTCTATACACTAACAATGAACATATGGAAACAAATTTTTAAAAATAACATTTACAATTGTTACAAAGAAGATTAAGTACTTAGGTGTAAATCTTACAGAACATGTATTGGATGTGTATGCTGAAAACTATAAAACTGATGAAATAAATAAAATATCTAAATAGAGAAACACACTGTGTTCATGGATTGGAAGACTCAACATAATAAAGATGTCAATTCTTCCCAAATTCACATACAGATTTAATGCAATTCCTAATAAAATATCATCAAGATTTTTTGCATGTATTGACACAATCATTCTAGAAAGGTGGAGGAGGAACTAGGAACAAAATAGAAAGTCCATAAATAGACCCAAACAGATATGCTCAATTTGTTTCTGATAAAGTTGCAAAAACAATTCAATGGAGGAAAGATAGCCTTTTCAACAAATGGTGCTGTAATAATTGGGCAACTACTGGCCTAAAATTGAACCTCAATGAAAGTCTCATACACAAAAAAACTCAAAATGGATCATGGATCTGTATAAATATAAAACTACACACGTTTTAGAAAAAAAAAATAGGAGAAAATCTTTAGAATCTAGGATTATGCAAATAACTCTTAAACTTGACACCAAAATATGATCCATTAAAAGAAACATTGATAAATTGGATTTAGGGTGAATCATTCATTCTTTATCAACTATTACCACAGCCTATTACATGCTGGGTGCTGAAACTTTTAAGATGATTACAATGCTGTCCCAGCCTTCAACAAGTTCATAGTTTAGCAGGAAAAAGAGATACCTAAACTGATAGTTATGATGAGATATGGTAAGGTCACAGAGGAGAGACCCATGAGCTGTTTTAGGGGAATATTTATTAATTATAATATTTATAATATTTATAATATAATATAATATAAATATTTATATAGACCCTTATAATATTTATTAAGACCCTTTATCACTGAGTAGGGGCTTACCAGGTAAAGAAGGAGTGGGAAACAATTCCAAGCAGGGAGATCGGTATCTGTAAAGCAAAGAATTGTGAAAGGATACTATGTGTTCAGGAAATGGTTAACATATTCAAGGAGGCAAAAAGTAATGAGATATGAAAGAAGACATATTTGAGGTAGATTCAAAAGGATTTGCTAGCTGCTTAGATAAAAATGAAATGGGTAGCTAAGATAAAGGAAGGATCAAGGTGCTTCTCTAAGTCTTACTTTAGGGAACTAGGACTACTCAATGAGATTGGGAACAGGAAAGAAAGGGGGTTCTTATTTTCGGAATGGAGGGACATACCAAGACATGTTGAGGTTGAGAAGCTGTGTTTCTAGACAAAAATGTCCTTCGAACAACTGGAAATATGAGGTTGGTATTCAGAAAATAGTTCTAGGCTAGAGATGTAATTGTGAGAGGCATCAGTATTCAGGTAGTTGAAGCCATGGCAATAAATTATGTTGCATATTGAAAGGACAGACTGAGAAGCTGGGTGTGTGTGTATGTGTGAGGGACAAAAAGAAACTGATGGAGCAAAGTCCAATGTTCTTTTTTTGACTGCTTGCCATTCAGTCTTCACAAAAGTAGTTTAGATTCCCCTCAATGCATTAACATTTAGAGAACTCTGGCTTGAATAAAATAAAGGGATGAAAAGGTTGTAGGTTCATCCATTTCTCAGCGATTGCTGCCAACTCACTTCTCCTTTTCAGTCTCAGCATGGCAGCTCTCGGGAGGTAAGGATCTGCTGAGGTGAGTAAAACAAATTCCATAGCTTTCTTTGGTAAATTATCACTGACTACAGAAAATGATTTGGAGGTCTCTAGAAGACCTAGCTAAAATACCCCCTGCTACAAATGATGCCATTTCTTTTTGTGCTGTCCTTAATGGGGGAAAAAACAACAGACATCCTGTTGTGAATATCACAGAATGTGTTTTTTGGTATGGACAGCATGGGAAAGTAGACTTTTCAAAAAAAATTAAAAATGAAGTGGCTGATGGGAAGTCTTAGGGTTGACAGTGAAAAGGGGATGGATAGGGATGACCATGGGACTCAATTATGGTACTGTAGAAAAGCAGATCTTTTTTTTCTAGAGAATTATTTCAGTACTTAAACACGTTATTAAGTCATTACTTCCTGTCTTATAAAACAAATATATAAAGAATCCAACACACAGCTTATTTACTTTGCAAGACAAAAATCCTCCATGAACATTACATTTGTTGTGAAATAAATTAAGTTGGCATTTTTGTTTTTGTTTTTTAAACCATCCAGGGAAAGTGGCTATTTCTAAGGGGCTGAAAACTTTCTTCTCTGGATTGAATAATCTTGATTCTTTTACAAAGCCTCCACTTGGATGATTTTTCTATTCATTAATCATTTTATAGCACTTCCTGGATTGCTCACCAAACTCTCTGCACCCAACTTTAGCCATTATGATAGGATCGCTTCAACTCTCTGATCAAAAACTGTTTAAATATTGTTCAAAAAAGCCCTTGAAGAAAACATTTCAGAGAAAAAAGTGTCAGACAGTTTTGCTAAAGGAGGTAAACTACCTTGGGATATTAAGTCCAGTTATTGTGTTTAAATTAAACTGGCGTCTCTTAACTCCAGTTTAAAAAGCAGCAAAGTGGAAGGAAGAAGAGAAATACAAAAGAGAAAAATAGAAAATATCTCCTGTTTATAAAGAAAGAGAGAAAAGAGATTTTTATTTCTTTAATGAATCTAATCTTTTCCCTGTAAATTCTGTCTGGTGTGGAAGGACAAAAAATGATAGAAGGAAATCTAGAAGCCAGGAGGTTGAAAAAGTAAATTTGGAGTTTCTCACTGGTTAGCTCCAATGGCTGAGGCTGGGGAAACAGCTTATCTGTAGCCAACATAGTGTGAATTACAGTTAATCTCTGAGAGAGGCAGACTGGGTGTTTTGGATACTGAGTGAATCCCAAGGATGAGAACATGTTGCCAAAGAGCTTTTTTATTTTGTTTGCATTAAGATTTGGGGTGAGTTGATAAAAAGCCAAGTGAAAGCATATCATACCTGGTATGATATGGTATGATTGTTGTTTTTAAAAATTGCTCTAAAATTGGCCTGCAGTGTTAGTTACTGTTAACTTCAGCTGTTTTAACATTAATATGTATTATTATTTTAAGAGAAATGGCATAACTTTTCTCTTCTCTCAATGTTGTTAAACATAAACAGAAAGTCTGACTTGTCTGTAGAGATTAAATCTGGAGAAATAAAGGGGAAAGACAGGTAATACTTCCTAAGATGTTAAATCTCAAGTATCTTATCTATATGCTCTCATTTCATCCCCAGAAGAACCTATGGAAAAGGCGAGAAAACTGACTCAGAGGTATTAAGGAACATGTTTAACCTGTCAGTCCACTGCTTGGATTATATTGGTGTTCTAAGTTTTCTTCCCAAGGTTGTCATTCATTCATTAATCAGCTGTTTGTTCATCAAGTACTATATTCCAGGCTCTGGAGTCATGTCCTGAAATCAATGGTGAACCACACAAGGTCCTATCTTTAGGGAGCTTTACTTGTTTCTGACCAATCCTTCAACTTTCTGATTAGTCTGAGTCTTCTCCAAACTGTTGGCCTCCCAGTCCACATTCTGTCATCTGCCTAATCAACGGGCATTCCCAAATTTATATCCTTGTGGTCAGTGCAAGTATGATTCACTCAACGGGAGGAAAACAAAATGTTCAACCAGACTTTTCTCTGACACAATCAACCAAATTAGTGTAGGAAAAAGCTATTAGGTCATATCCAGTCCATCCCTTTGGGAACCGAGTAAAACTGCTCCTTGTATTATGCCACATTATTTTTCAACTACATTGTCCTGCCTAATTGTAAATAATTATAAATGACTCAGTGGCAGGGTTTCCACTATTTCCTCTCAAAGTTTAGCCCACAATCCAGTAATTTTCAGTGTCAAGATGGTTTCTCTGATAGTCAGCCTAAAAAGCCCTTGTCTCGGTTTCATCTAATTATGTTCTCATCTACCCTGATACCAAGTCTATGAAATCTTCATTTATTGTTGTATTTATACCCTTCAAATATAGCTACATGGGTATCATATCCAATTCCCTCCCATGTCTAAGAGTCAGTTGGGTGACTCAAGATAACTTTGGCAGAGGAAACTCTGCAACCCCACCACAACATGTAGCCACCTCAGTATTTCCTTCCCTACGCAGAGAATGCCATCTACACATGGTTCCTAACTTACAATGGTTCAACTTATGATTTTTTGAATTTATGATGGTGTGAACACAATACATACTCTGTATACTTTGAATTTTGAGTTTTCATCTTTTCCCAGGTTAGCAATATACAGTACAATACTCTTCATGATGCTGAGCAGTGGCAGCAAACAGCAGTTCCCAGTCAGCCATGAAATCATGATGGTATTAAACCAATACGCTTACAACCATTCTGTACCCATACAACTATTTTGTTTCTTCACTTTTAGTACAGTATTCAATAAATTATAAGCTATTCAATACTTTACTGTAAAATGAATTTTGTGTTAGATAATTTTGCCCACCTGTAGGCCAATGCAAGTGTTCTGAGCATGTTTAAGGTAGGCTGGGTTAAACTATGAGGTTTGGTAGGTTAGGTTTATTAAATGCATTTTCAACTTAGAATATTTTCAACTTATGATGGACTTGATCAATAGAAACAGAAGTGAGTAGGTTAAAAAACTGAGTTCATTGTGAACTGTTCACTTATACAGAGGTACCCAGGAGGAGAATCAGGTGTTGGAGGTAGAGGTTAATGAGTTTAAAATATATGTGTGGAGATTTTGAGATAACTATAGGGGCATTTAAATGGGGAAGTTCAGACAGAAGTGGGATATATGGGAAAGTAGTGTGGGATGAAATGAGATTTAGAAGTCTTACTTGCTAAATAAAATCATGATAATAAACTAAAATTACCCAGACTGTGTAGTGTGAAAAGAGTAGAGAACATTCTGCTGAACTTTGGGTACATCCAATGAAGAGATAAACTCTTAATACATAACACTTCAGGTTTCAGAAAGATAAGGATAAAAAAAAAAAAGGCATTTAGACTCATCTATACAGGGTCTTCAGTGCTGGGACAAAGTTTTTTGACTTAATTCTAAAGGCAATTGGGGCTTTTTCTTTTCTTTTCTTTTTTAATAAAGGGAATGATATGACCCAGGCTAAGCACAATCAAGATCTCATAACTCATGAAGTTTACCCAGAGCACAATTACTGCTGATTGAAATGAATACAGAGATGTGCTTTAAGGAGATTCATTTGGCAGAATTGCAGAGAATGGAGTGGAGGGCATCCAGACAAGAGGTAATGAGTCCCTGGCAGTAGCGGGAAGAAGGCAAAGGAGACAGATGAGATGGATAATAGAAACACTAAAGAAGGAGCTCAGAAAGGTTTTGAAGATTGTTTGGGATATAAGAGGGAATTGAAGAGGATTCTACATTTGTGAGCTTGACTTATGGGGATGGGAAACACACCATGGACAAAAACAGAAATATCAGGGAGGGAGGTTGGTTGAGAGGTAATACACACTTTGGAATGAAAGTTTGCTGCTTAGGAAGAAGATAAAGCTGGGCAGAGCGATCTGGCAGTCTCCTGTATACAGGAGAGGTGAAACCCTTGGAAGTGGATCAATTCATAAAAGAAGAGTTGGCAGAGGAAAAAGATAAGGTAAAGGATAGAATCATGAATGTACTTAGGGGTGTAAGAAGAAGACATTTCCCTCAAGTGCAGGAAGGCTTCCTAGAGGAGGTAGAAGATGTGAGACATCCCAGAAACAGAGGAAAGAATCCTTGACTGGTAAACAAGTTGCTGGTTTAGTCCTACCTCTATCACTTCCAAGCTGTGTGGACTTAGGAAAGTCCTTTTATTGTCTTGGGCCTGAAGATTTTTCCACCTATAAAATGGGGTCTCTGAGTACAATGATTATAGAGACCCCTTTAGTTCTGACATTATATTTTCTTTTGCAACTTGACTTTAGTGTATGGCCAGTCTTTGGTATGGCAGAGAGTGGTGGAAAACTTTCCAGGTCAAGGAAAACATAGAAAAGGCAAAGAGGCACATTTAGGAAATGAGAAGTAAACTAATTTGGAACTAGTTGTTTTTCACACCTTGAGATATCCAACCTAACAATTATTCTGATTGCAATTATTAAGGTGCTAAATGATTGATAATAATATCTAATCTATGTTGTCAAAAGTGCTAGCCATTAAAAGGAAAATTGTGTAATTAAGTTTTAGCCAGTATTGTACTCCCTGCTAAAATAAGTACTGAAGAATAAGTATTGCCTTTCTTTCATTTACTCAGGAAAATGAAAAGAAGAGTTACCAAATGCCTACTTTTTACTTCAGGTACTTTCCTATATTGGACTAAAAGGCAATTTCCATGACGGCAAGATTTCCTTTTCAAATCTGTTGTATTAACTGCTATATCACCAATACTTGGAATAGTGCTTAACACGTAGTTGGAACTCAAATATTCTTTGTATGACTTGGAAAAAATATATAAAATCTTACTTAATTCTTACAACAAACTTGCAAAAGAGGCATTAGTATTCTCATTATAAAGTTGGGAAAAGAACGGCCAAAAGAGGTTCTATAAACTCAAAGTCTCATAGCTAGTAGGGTAGTACTAGGTCAAATACAATACACTATAAGCTTTATATGGGCAGGGAATATGTCAGTGTTATTCTCCATGGTATTCCCAGAAGCCAGCTAACTCAGTTATATAGGTTACAGTAGCACTCAACAAATATCTTTTAATGGGAGGAAGCAAGTAAGTAAGCAAGTAAGCAAGCAAGCAAGCAAGCAAGCAAGCACATACTCGTGTGAACACAACTACCACTCATTTTACCTATACTAACCACACCGTCACCCAAATACAAAAGAAAAGTACAGCATAAGGAATATAGTCAATAATATTGTAATAACATTGTATGGTGGCAGATGGTAACTACATTTATTGTAATGATAAGCACATTCTATACATGATAATGTATAGAAGTGTTAATTCACTGTGCTGTACACTTGAAACTACCATTGTATGGCAACTACATTTCAATAAAGAAAACAATACTATGATCTCAGAAATTCACCAGTCTTCCTTGTGTGTTTGTTGGTTTAAACATTCTGTGATTTTTGATTCTTTCTCACTTATATATTGTGATGGTTTTCTTTCAGTCTTTTTAGCCTTTATATAGAGTCTCAAGGTCTTCTTTTTGGAGGATGTTTATACCAGGAGCCAGCAAACTTTTTCTGTGAAGGGCCAGGTAGTAAATATTTTAAGGTTTGAGGGTCATATTGTCTGTGTTGCAACAACTCAACCTTGTTATAGTGGTATAAAAACAGTCACAGACAACATGTAGATGGGTGAGCATGCCTGTGTTCTAATAAAACTTTATTTACAAAAACAGGTGGCAAGCCAGATCTGGCCATAGTTTACCTACTCTTGCTTTATAATATTACTTTGATTCCTCCATCTCTTGCTTTTCCAGGACTTCTCTAAAACTGTGTCAACTATGAAACTCCTCCTATCCCTGAAATATATATATATATATTATATATTTTTTTAAATTTTTTAAATTTTATTTTTTTATGTTCAGTATATATTTTTAATTTTTAATATGATTTTAAATTTATAATAATTCAGTTGTATCAGACATTTTTATTTGTACACACTGAGAAATGATCATCACAATAACTCTAGTTACCATTTATCACCATACAAAATTACAAAAGTTTTTCTTCTTGTGATGAGAACATTTAAGATTTATTCTTTTACCAACTTTCAAATATGCAACACAATATTATTGACTGTGGTCACCATGCAATGCATTATATCCTCATGACTTACTGATTTTATAACTAGAATATTGTACCTCTTGACCCTCTTTACCTATTTTGCCCAACCCCCAGGCACCACCATTTTGTTCTCTGTGCTTATGAATTTTTGTTTATTCATTTGTTTTGTTTTTTAGATTCCACATATAAGTAAAATCATATGGTATTTGTCTTTCTCTGTCTAACTTATTTAACTTAGCAAAATACCCTCAGGGTCTCTCCATGTTGGTGCATATGGCAAGATTTCATTGTTTTTTATGGCTGAGTAGTATTCTATTATATATACATGTTATATATGTATATATACATGCTATATATATGTATACCTATAATATATATGTATATATACATATATATTAGTATTCTCATTATAAAGTTATAAAGTATAACATCTTCTTTTTCATTAATTTATTGGTGGACACTTAAGTTGTTTCTGTATGTTGGCTATTGTAAATAATACTGCAATAAGCATAGGAGTGAATGTATTTTTTCAAATTAGTGTTTTTGTTTTCCTTAGGTAAGTACCCAGAAGTGGAGTTCCTGAAATATATGGTAGTTCTATTTTAAATTTCTTGAGAAACTTCTATGCTGTTTTCCATAGTGGCTGCATCAATTTACATTTTCATTAAAAGTGAACTGGAGTTCCCTTTCTCCACATCCTCGCCAACACTTGTTATTTCTTGCCTCTTGATAATAGTCATTCTAACAGGTGTGAGGTGATATCTTTTTGTGGCTTTCATTTGTATTTTCCTAATGATTAGTGATGCTGAGCAAATTTTCATGTGTCTGTCAGCCTGTATGTCTTCTTTGGAAAAATGTCTATTCAGATCCTCAGCCCATTTTTTTTAATCAGAATCTTTTTTTGCTATTTAGTTGTATGGGTTTTTTATATGTTTTAGATATGAATCCCTTATCAGATATATAATTTGCAAATATTTTCTCCCATTCAGTAAGTTACCCTTTCATTTTGTTGATGGTTTCCTTTGCTGTGCAAAATATATTTAGTTTGATGTTGTCCCACTTATTTATATTTGCTTTTGTTGCCTTTGCTTTTGGATTTAGATCTAAAAGATCGAGGCAAAGACTGATGTCAAGGAGATTACCCCCTATGTTTTCTTCTAGGACTTTTATGGTTTACATTTGAGTCTTTAATCCATTTTGAGTTAATTTTTGTATATGGTGCAAGATAGTAGTCTAGTTCCATTCTTTTGCATGTGGATGTCCAGTTTTCCCAGCATCATTTATTAAAGAGACTGTCCCTTCCCCATTGTATATTCTTGGCTCCTTTGTCATAAGTTGATTTACCATATATATGTAGGTTTATTTCTGGGCTCTCTGTTCTGTTCTATTGATCCATGTCTCTGTTTCTATGGTAGTACCATACTGCTTTGATGACTATAGCTTTGTAATATATTTTAAAATCAGGGTGTGTGATGCCTTCAGCTATGTTCTTCTTTCTCACTATTGTTTTGGCTATTCAGGGTCTTTTGTGTTTCCATGGACTTTTAGGATTGTTTTTTTCTATATATGGGAAAAAATCATTTGAATTTTGATAGGATTACACTGTATCTATAGATTTCCTTGGGTAAATGGACATTTTAACAATGTTAATTATTCCACTCTATGAGCATGAAATTTCTTTCCATTCATTTGGGTCTTCTTAGATTTTTTTTTTTTTTTTTTGCCTTTTGTTTTATTTTTATTTTTTTTTTTCTTTTTAAATTAACACATAATGTATTATTTGCCCCAGGGTACATGTCTGTGGATCCTCAGGCTTACACATTTCACAGCACTTACCATAGCACATACCCTCCACAATGTCCATAACCCAGCCACCCTATCCCTACCTGCCCCTACCCCCCAGCCACCCTCAGTTTGTTTCATGAGTTTAGGAGTCTCCTTATGGTTTGTCTCCTTCTCGATCCCCTCTTATTTCATTTCCCTCTCCCACCCCTAGATTTTCTTTCATCAATGTATTATCATTTTCAGTGTATAGATCTTTCACCTCCTAGGTAAAATTTATTCCTAGGTATTTTTTTCTTTCTGGTACAATTGTAAATGAGATGATTTTCTTTCTTCTCCTGATAGTTCATTGTCAGTGTATAGAAATGCAACCAATTTTTTATATGTTGGTTTTGTACCTTGTAACTTTACTGAATTCATTTATTAGTTACACAGGTTTTTTTGGTGGTGTATTTAGGGCTTTCTATATATAAAATAATGTTGTCCACAAATAGTGGCAGTTTTACTTTTTCCTTTCAAATTTGGATGCCTTTTACTTCCTTTTCTTGCCATATTGTTCTGGCTATGACTTCTAAAACAGGCATGTCTAATTTTATTGTCCTTTGCTTTATTATGCTTCACAGATATTGTTTTTTACAAATTGAAGGTTTATGGCAACCCTGTGTTGAGCTGGATTATTGGTGTCATTTTTCCAATAGCATTTGCTCACTTCATGTTTCTGTGTCACAATTTGGTAATTCTTGCAATATTTCAAACATTTTATTATTATATTTATTATGGTAATTGTGATCAGTGATCTTTAATGTTACTATTAAAATTGTTTTGGGATACCATGAACTGTGCCCATATAAGAGGGCAAACTTAATCAGTACATGTGTGTTCTGATTGCTTCATCAACCAGCTATTCCCCTCTCTCCTTCTCCTTGGAACTCCCTATTGCTTGAGACACAACTATATTGAAATTATGCCAATTAATAACCATACAATGATATAAGTATGGCTACTCCAGCTGTCTTTTGATGCCCATTGACATGATAGATGGTTCTTCATCCCCTCAATTTCAGTATTCTTGGATGCATATTTTTCCTGTTCAGCATGTTGAATATGTCATGCCACAGCTTTCTGGCCTGATAAGTTTCTATGGACAGGTCTGCTGCTAACCACAAGTGTCTACCCTTGTAGGTTAAGGATCTTTTGTCCATAGCTGCTTTCAGAATTCTCTCTTGACTTTGTATATTGCAAGTTTCACTATGATATGTCTTGGTGTTGACCCATTTCAGTTGAACAAATTATAGCTGAGAACTTCTTTAATCTGGGGAAGGAAAGAGGCATTCAAGTCCAAGAGGCACAAGGAGCTCCCCTCAAAATCAACTTATATCAGACAAACTAGATTTTAAACCAAAAACTGTAATAAGAGTTGAAGAAAGACACTATATCATAGTAAAGGGGTCTATCCAACAAGAAGATCTAATGATTGTAAATATTTATGTCCCCAACTTGGGAGCAGCTGAATATATAAACCGATTAATAACAATCTTAAAGAAACTCATTGATATTAATATAATAATAGTAGGGGACTATAATACCCTGCTCACAGCAATGGACAGATCATCAAAGCAGAAGATCAACAAGGAAACAAGAGCTTTGAATGACACACTGGACCAGAAAGACTTAACAGACCTATTCAGAGTATTTTATTCTAAAGCAGCAGAATACACATTTTTTTTTTTTAGTACATATGGAAAACTGACCGGAATAGACCACATACTGGGTCACAAATCAGGCCTCAAAGTACAAAAAGATTGATATCATACCATGCATATTTTCAGACCACAAGGCTATGAAACCTGAAGTCAACCACAAGGAAAAGTTTGGAAAGACCACAAAATATAAGGAGGTAAAAGAACATCCTACTAATGAATGAATGGGTTAACCAGGAGATTAAAGAAGAAATTTAAAAAATATATGGAAGGAAATGAAAATGAAAACACAGCAGTCGAAAATCTTTGGGATGCAGCAAAGGTGGTTATAAGAGGGAAGTATACAGCAATACAGGCTTTTCTCAAGAAACAAGAAAAGTCTCAAAAATACAAACTAACCTTACACCGAAAGGAGCTGGAAAAAGAAGAGCAAATAAAGCATAAAGACAGCAAACAAGGGAAATAATAAAGATTAGAGCGGAAATAAATGACATATAAATACAAAAAAAAAACAGTAGAACAGATCAATGAAATTAGGAGCTGGTTCTTTGAAAGAATTAACAAAATTGATAAACAAAATTGATAAATGCCTAGCCAGACTTATCAAAAAGAAAAGAAAAAGGACCCAAATAAATATAAATCATGAATGAAAGAGGAGAGATCACAACCAATACCAAGGAAATACAAACAATTATAAGAAAATATTATGAGCAATCTTGTGCCCACAAATTAAGCAATCTGGAAGAAATTGGTAAATTCCTAGAAACATAGAAACTACCAAAACTGAAACAGGAAGAAAGAGAGCCTGAACAGACCCATAACCAGCAAGGAAATTGAAGCAGTGATCAAAAACCCCCCAACAAACAAGAGTTCAGGGCTGCATAGCTTTCCAGGGGAATGTTACCAAACATTTAAAGTAGAATTAATACCTATCCTTCCCAAACTGTTCCAAAAAATAGAAATGGAAGGAAACCTTCCATACTCACTCTACGAGGCCAGCATTACCTTGATCCCAAAACTAGACAAAGACCCCACTAAGGAGAATTACAGACCAATATCCCAGATGAACATGGTTGCAAAAATTTTCAATAAGATACTAGCTAAATGTATCCAACAGTACATTAAAAAGGTTATTCATCATGATCAAGTGGGATTTATTCCTGGGCTACAGGTGTGGTTCAATATCCACAAATCAATCAATGTGATAAAAAAGGATAAGAACACATTAATAAAAAAAGGATAAGAACCATATGATCCCCTGAATAGATACAGAAAAAGCATTTGACAACATATAGCATCCTTTCTTGATAAAGACCCTCAAGAACAAAGGGATAGAAGGAACATACCTCAACATCATTAAGGCCACATATAAAAGACATACAGCAAATATCATCCTCAATGGGGAAAACTGAAAGCTTTTCGTCTAAGGTCAGGAACACAACAGGGATATCCACTTTCACCACTATTGTTCACCATAGTACTGGAAGTCCTAGCCTCAGCAATCAGACAACAAAAGGAAATAAAAGGCATCTAAATCAGCAAGGAAGAAGTCAAACTTTCACTCTTTGCAGACAATATGATATTCTATGTAGAAAACCTGAAAGAGTCCACCAAAAAATTGCCGGAACTGATACATGAATTCAGCAAAGTCACAGGATATAAAATCAATGTATAGAAATCTGTTGCATTTCCATACACTAATAATGAAGCAGCAGAAAGAGAAATCAAGGTATCAATTCCATTTATAATTGCACCCCCCCAAAAAAATACATTGGAATAAACCTAACAAAAGAAGCAAAAGATCTGTATGCTGAAAAATATAGAACACTTATGAAAGAAATAGAAGAAGACACAAAAAAATGGAAAAACATTCCATGCTCATAGATTAGAAGAACGAACATTGTTCAATGTCTATACTAACCAAAGCACATTCAATGCAATCCCTATCAAAATACCACCAGCATTTTTCACAGAGCTGGAAAATACAATCTTAAAATTTGTATGGAACTAGAAAAGACTTCAAATAGCCAAAGTAATGTTGAAAAAGAAAAGCAAAGTGGGAGACATCACAATCCCAGACTCCAAGCCTTATTACAAAGCTGTAGTAATCAAGACAGTATGGTACTGGCACAAAAATAGACACATAGATCAATGGAACAGAGTAGAGAACCCAGAAATGGACCCACAACTATACAGTCAACTAATCTTAAACAAAACAGGAAAGAATATCCAATGGAAAACAGTCTCTTCAACAAATGATGTTGGGAAACTGGACAGTAACATGCACAAGAATAAAACTGGACCACTTTCTTAGACCATACTCAAAAATAAATTCAAATTGGGTGAAAGAGCTAAACGTGAGACAGGAATCCATCAAAATCCTAGAGGAGAAAACAGGCAACAAACTCTTCGCCCTTGGCTGCAGCAACTTCTTACTAGACACATCTCTGGAAGCAAGGGAAAGAAAAGTAAAAATGAAGTATTGGGGCTTCATCAAGATAAAAAGCTTCTGCACAGTGAAGGAAACAATTAATAAAACTAAAAGGCAACTGATGGAATGAAAGAAGATATTTGCAAGTGACACATCAGATAAAGGGCTAGTATCCAGAATCTATAAGGAACTCAACAAAATCAACACCCAAAAAATAAATAATCCAGTTAAGAATTGGGCAGAAGTGGGGTGCCTGGGTGGCTCAGTGGGTTAAAGCCTCTGCCTTCGGCTCGGGTCATGATCTCAGGGTTCTGGGATCAAGCCCCGCATCAGGCTCTCTGCTCAGTGGGGAGCCTGCTTCCCCCTCTCTCTCTGCCTGCCTCTCTGCCTACTTGTGATCTCTCTCTGTCAAATAAATAAATAAAATCTTTAAAAAAAAAAAAAGAATTGGGCAGAAGACATGAATAGACACTTTTCCAAAGAAGATGTCCAAATGGCTAACAGACACATGAAAAGATGCTCAATGTCACTCATCATCAGGGAAATACCAATTAAAACCATAATGAGATACCACCTCATAGCTCAGAATAATTAAAATTAACAATTCAGAAAACAACAGATGATGGTGAGGATGCATAGAAAGGGGAGACCTCTTGCACTGTTGGTGGGAATGCAAACTGGTGCAGCCACTCTGGAAAACAGTATGGAGTTTCCTCCAAAAGTTAAAAATGGAATTACCCTATGACCCAGCAATTGCACTACTAGTATTTACCCAAAGTATACATAAATGCTGATTTGAAGGGCCACATGCACCCCAATGTTTATACCAGCACTATTAACAATAGCCAAATTATGGAAAGAGCCCAAATGTCCATCAATGGATGAATGGATAAAGAAGATGTGGTATATATATATATATATATATATATATATATATATATATATATATATATATATGGGAATATTACTCAGCCATCAAAAAGAATGAAATCTTGCCATTTGCAATGACATAGATAGAACTAGTATATTAGGCTAAATGAAATAAGTCAGTCAGAGAAAGACAAATACCATATGATTTCACTCATATGTGGAATTTAAGAAACAAAACAGATGAACATAGGTGAAGGGATGGAAAAATAAAATAAGATAAAAACAAAGGGAAGCAAACCATAAGAGACTCTTAGTTCTAGAGAACAAAGTAGGGGTTGCTGGAGGAGAGAAGGGTGGAAGGAAGTACTAAATGGGTGGTGGGCATTAAGGAGGGCACTTGTTGGGATGAGCACTGGGTGTTATATGGAAGTGATGAACCACTAAATTTTATTCCTGAAACCAATACTTTACTGTATGTTAACTAGCTTGAATTTAAACAAAAAAAAAAAATGAAAGATCACATCTAGGACTTTTATGGCTAGATAGATGTTACTGTCTGGCTTCACAGGTTCAAAGGACAGGCTAACTCTCTTGCTAGGCGTTGCTGGTGACTTTATGCTAAAGGCAATGTTCATTTACCTTTCTGAAAATCCTCGGGCCCCTAAGAATTATGTTATATCTAGTCTGCCTGTGATCTATAAATGGAAAAATGAAACCTGGATGACAGTACATCTGTTTACAATATGGCTTAATGAATATTTTAAGCCCACTGTTAAGACCTACTTATGAGAAAAGAGAAGAAAAGATTCCTTTCAAGATACTACTGCTTATTGACAATGCACCTGGTCACCCAAGAGCTCTGAAAAACATGTACGATGAGATTGTTATCTTCATGCTTGCTAACACAATATCCATTCTACAGCCGGAACTGATACATGAATAAGGTATAATGAATTAAGGAGTGATTATGAATTAAGAAGTAATTTCGACTTTCAAGTTTTATTATTTAAGAGATACATTTTGTAAGACTATAGCTGTCATAGATAGTGATTCCTCTAATGGATCTGGGGAAATAATTTGAAAAGCTCTCTGAAAAATATTGAAAGCTCTCTGGAAAATATTCACCATTTTAGATATTATTAAGGACATTCATGATTGATGGGAAGAGGTCAGAATGTCAACATGAACAGGAGTTTGGAAGAAGTTGATTCCAACTCTCATGGATGACTTTGAGGGGGTCAAGACTTACGTGGAGGAAGTAACTGCAGATGTGGTAGAAATAACAAGAGAACTAGAATTTGAAGTGGAGCTTGAAGATGTTGAATAAATTGGTATGATCTCATGATAAAACTTGAATGGATGAGGAGTTGCTTTTTATGGATGAACAAATAAAGTGGTTTCTTGAGATGAAATCTACTGGTGAAGATACTATGAAGACTGTTGAAATGACAAAAATAGTTTAGAATATTATGGAAATCTAACTGATAAAGCAGCAGCAGTTTGAGAGGATTGATTCCAATTTTGAAAGAAATTTTGTGGGTAAAATGTTATCAAACCCACCTCGTCCTACAAATAGATCATTCATGAGAAGAAGAGTCAATTGATAGGTAAACTTCAACGTTGTCTTATTTTAAAAAACTGTCACAGCCACCCCAGCCTTCAGCAACCAACACCCTAATCAGTCAGCAGGTATCAACACTGAGGCAAGACTCTCTACCAGCAAAAATATTTCAACTCATTGAAAGCTCAGATGATAATTAGCATTTTTAGCAATAATGTATTTTTAATTAAGGTATATACATCATTTTAGACATAATGCTGTTGTAGACTTTAAATACACTATAGTGTAGTGTAAACACAACTTTTTTTAAGATTTTATTTATTTATTTGACAGAGAGAGAAAGATCACAAGTAGGCAGAGAGGCAGGCGGGGGGGGCGGAGTGTAAACATAACTTTTATATGCACTGGAAAACCAAAAAAATTCATTTGACTTGACTTATTTGCATTGTTGTGGTGTCTTCAAAACCACAATATTTCTGAGGTATGCCTGTATTATGTTGAATAAAATTGTTAAGAGTGGGCATCCTTGTCCTGATCCTGATTGTAGAGGAAAATCTTTCAGCTTTTCACCATTAAGTATGATGTTAGCTGTGGGCTTGTAGTATATAGCCTTCATTATGTTGAGGTATGTTCCCTTTAAACCCACTTTGTTGAGAGTTTTTATTATAAATGGATGCTAAATTTTATCAAATGCTTTTTCTGCGTCTATTGAAATGATCATATAATTTTTACCCTTCACTTTGTTAATGTGGTTATTACATTGATTTTCAGATTTGCTGAACTATCCCTGCATCCCTAGAATAAATCCCACTTGATCATGGTTTATGATCCTTTTAATATATTGTTGAATTTGGTTTGCTAATATTTTGTTGAGAATCGAGGCATTGATCTTTATCAGGAATATTAGCCTGTAATTTTTATGTGTGTGTGTGCTGTCCTTGTCTGGTTTGGGTATCAGGGTAATGCTGCCTCATAAAATGAGTTTGAATGCATTCCCTCCTTTTAAAATTTTGGAAGAGTCTGAATTAGATAGGTATTAAATCTTCTTTAAATGTTTGGTAAAATTCACCATTTAAGCTATCTGGTCCTGGAGTTTGTTTGTTGGGAGGTTTTTGATAACTGTTTCAATCTCCTTACTAGTAACCAGTCTCTTCAGATTTTGTATTTCTTCATGATTCAATCTTGGAAGATTGTGTTTCTAGGGACTTATCCATTTCTTCTAGTTTGTTCAATTTGTTGATGTCTAATTGTTCATTGTAGTCTCTTATGACCCTTTGTATTTCTGTGGTATAAATTGTAACTTAACCCTTTTTATTTCTGATTTTATTTATGTGAGCCCTCCTTTTTTTTCTTAGTCTAGCTAAAGGTTTGTCAATTTTGTTTGTCTTTTCAAAGAATCAACTTAGTTTCATTGATCTTCCTTAGTGCCTTTTTAGTCTTTATTTCCACTCTGATCTTTATTATTGCCTTCCTTCTCCTAACTTTAGCTTTCATTTGTTCTTCTTTTTTCTAGTTGCTTTAGGTGTAATGTTAGATTATCTTAGATTTTTTTTCTTTCTTGAGGTAGGCCTATATCTCTATGAATTTCCCTTACAACTGCTTTTGTTGCATCCCATAGATTTTTCTATGTTGCATTTCCATTTCATCTGTTTCAAGATATTTTTTTAAATTTCTCCATTGATTCCTTCATTGACCCATTGGTTGTTCAATAGCATGTTGTTTAATATACATATACTTGTGATTTTTCTAGTTTTCTTCTTGTAATTGTTTTTTAGTTTCATACCATTGTTGTTAGAAGAGATGCTTGATAGGATTTCAATCTTAAATTTATTGAGACATTTTAAAAAAGATTTATTTATCTTAGAGAGTGTGCAAATGAGGGAGGAGCAGAGGGAGAGAGAGAATCTCAAGCAGACTCCCCCCTGAGCACAGAGCCCGATGTGGGTTTTGATCTCACAACCTTAAGATCATGACCTGAGGCAAAATCAAGAGTTGGACACTTAACTGACTGAGCTACCCAGGCACCCCTGGACTTATCTTTTTTAAAGATTTAATTAATTAATTAATTTATTTATTTATTTTAAGAGAGAGTACAGTTGTGCAAGCTGGGGGGAGGTGGGAGGGGGAGAGGCAGAGAGAGAATCTCGAGCAGGTATATTTACCTTTACCAATGAGATTTTTACTTGCATACGTTTTCTTGTTAATAATTATTAGTACCCTCTTTTTCAGCTTAAAGAAGTCCCTTTAACCTTTCTTATAAGGCCAGTTTAGTGGTAATGAACTCCCTTAGCTTTTACTTGTCTGGAAAACTCTTTACCTCTCCTTCAACTCTCAATGATAAACTTACTGGATAGAATATTGTTGGTTGGGTTTTTTTTCCTTTCAGAAATTTGAATATATCATGCTACTCTCTTCTGGTCTGCAAATTTTCTGCTGAAATATCTGTTGATGGCCTTATGGGGGATCCACTGTGTGTAAAGGTTTTGTTTTTTTCTTGGTGCTTTTAAGATTCTCTCTTTAACTTTTGAAATTTTCATTATAATGTGTCTTGGTGTGGATATTTTTGTATTCATTTTATTTGAAACTCTCTGGGCTCTCTGTATCTGGATGTTTATTTCCTTCTCTGAGTTAAGGAGGTTTTCAGCCATTATTTGTTCAAATAAGTTTTCTGCCCTTTTCAAAAACTCTCTCTTCTCCTTCTAGAACTCCTATAATGTAAATGATATTCTGCTTGATATTGCCCCATAAGTCCTTTAAATAATCTTCACTTTCTAAAATTCTTTTTCTTTTCACTGTTCTGTTTGGGTGAGTTCCACTGCCCTGTTTTCCAGATCACCGATACTTTCTTCTGCTCCATCTAGTCTGCCATTGAGCTCCTCTAGCATACTTTTCAATTCAGTTATTGTATTCTTCAGCTCTATGACTTCTGTTTGGCACTTTCTTATATTTTATATCTCTTTGTTGAAGTTCTCCCCATATTCATCCATTTTTCTCCCAAGCTTGGTGAACATTTTTATGACCATTAGTTTAAATTCTTTATCAAGTAAATTACTTATCTCTGTCTTATTAAGGTCTCTTTTTGAGATTTTTATCTTGTTCTTTTATTTGGAACATATTTTTCTATTTCTTCATTTGTTCAACTCTCTGTTTGTTTCTATGTATTAGGTGAAAAAGCTACATCTCCCAGCCTTAGAAGAGTGGCCAGTATAGATGATGAACCCTATCATTTAACTTTGCCTTTGCTTTTTTTTTTTTAAATTTTATTTTATTTGCTTTTGGTTGTCTCTGGAATATTTGTGATATCTAAGTAGGCTGATTTATTTTTGATAGTTCCCAGTTGTTGAGGGTATCCCAAGATCTGTCATCTTAATCAGCAGCTAGTTTTGGGCTGATTGGATGCCAGCCCCTCAGGCAGCAGGTTTTAAAGTATGCAAATATATACAGTCATGTGGGACTGTGGTCATATCCCTGCTGACCTCCTGTCCCAGCAATGTGGAGGTTTCCCCTGGGCAACAGTTGCAAAAATCAAGGCTCTGAATAATGTTTAAGTGCCTTTCTGGAGGGTACAAGCAAACTGTAGCAAGGCAAAGATGGTGTCCCCCAACCTATGTTCCCTGAGAGTACCTCCTTAGCCTCTAGATATATGGGAAACCTGACACCTACCCCTCAGGTTGAAGTTCCAAGACAAGTAAATAGGCCTTTTTCACAGGAAGATTGGAGATGTGTTTCAGTCTGCTATCTGCGTAATGTCGAGGTGGTAGTAGCCTGCCAAGAACTATGTCTCTTATTGTTTCAGTCCTGTTGGGCCTACAGATGCAAGGCTCCTGCCATAAGATTCAGGAGATCAAGCGGTATCTCCTGTGTGGACTACAAGTGCCCATAGGCTTTAGCAAGGTAGAGCAAGATTGCAGGGCCAGTCCATGCTCACTGCCTTTAGTGGAGCAGTGGGAAAGCACAGAGCTGGGGTATGCCCACTGGCTTTTGTGAGGCACCATATCCCTGGTATATTAATACATGACAGAATACTTACAATTTTATTGAGTTTTAACAGTTTTAACCCCTTCTTCCTCCACCCTCATGCAAAGTCCCTTCACTTTTGAAATTCAATTTAATTGTAGATGGCATGTGTATAATGGCAACAACAGAGTGAGGTTCAACTAGGGAAGCTGGCAGATAGCCTGGACAAAGCCCCAAAATATGGTAGTTCCTTTTCATATTCATGTTGGTCTAAGATCTCTACATCAGGTTTGCAGGATAAAAATTAGATTTTTTTTTCTGATCAGTGTGCCTAGAGTTGATCAGTTACTGAAGAACAGAGTCACAAATAAGCATTCTATAAAAGACTGAATGCAATCTCATCTGCCAATCTAGGTAACCTGGAGTAATATAACTACCAAGTGGACCAGTTACTCATATTCTCTACTTTCCTATATCAGATGTATAAATAAAAAATTCTGAATCTTTCCAATAGGCCAAACATCTACTAGGTGTTAGGGATACCACGATGAACACAAAGCAGCCCCTTCCCTCATGCTTCTGGTCTCAGAGTTGGAAAAATTTTTTTCTGTAGAGGCCTAAAATAGAACTTTTAGGATTTTCAGGTCATACAGTTTCTGTCAGAACTATTAAATCGTACTGTTGTGTGAAAGCAGCCATAGACAGTACATAAATAGGCATGACTTTGTTCCAATAGAACTTTATGAACACTGAAATTTGACTCTGATATAATTTTCACATGTCATGAAATACTATTTTTTTTTTTGCTTTTTCCCTCCCCGACCATTCAAAACATATTTTTTAAAAACACATAGCTTGCAGGCCATTCAAAAACAAGTGGTGGGCTATATTTAGCCCATGAACTTAAGTTTTCCAACCCCTGTCTAGTCTAATGCAGAACATAAATACAGAAACAAATTATTTCAATACAATGTGATAAAAGCTAGAGTTCTATGGTTCTGTGGGAACCAGAGGAAGGCCATCTAACTTAACCCAAGGCATCAAAGAAAGTATCCTCTAAATATCAATCCCAGAGCTGAGTCTTAAAGAATGTTAATATGAAGGCATTAACGAAGCAAAGAAAGGGAAAACTATGCTCCAAGTACAGAGCATAGAATGAACAGTCACAGAATTGATAAACAGCATGAAATTCTTGGGCAATGGTATTATTCTAGCACAAAATATAAGGAATGCCAGATGAAGTTGTAGGTAAGGGTAGGGATGAAGCTATAAAATGTCTTATATACCATGCCTCTGGGCAATGAAGGCCACTGACAAGTTTTCAGCAGGGGATTGATATAATTGAATCTGTATTTTAGATTTATCTCTGTGGCAATACTTTGGCAGACAGATCTGAGAGAGCTGAGAGGCTACTGAAATAGTCCGGGGGCGAGATGATGAGGACTTGAACCAGGCAAAAGCAGTGGAAATGGAGAGAGGAGGATAAATTCTAGAAGTGTCTAAAAGGTAAAATTAACATGGCTTAACGAGGTGAGCAAGAAGTAAAAAATGACTCAGGTTTCTTACTTGGATGGCTGCGTGGATGAAAGTACCACCAAGTGCTATTGGAAGGTGAGAGAGTTTTATAAGGTAGATAATGAATTCAGATTTATATACATTGCATTGCATTTACTGTTGGGTTTTTCCTGTGGAGGTTTTTACCAGGCCACTGTACATATGAATTTTGGGGACAGATTAGAACTAGAGATACAGTTAGGAGCACAGATGTGGTAATTAAAACCATGAATGAGTGTAATTGCTCAGATTCAGCACATAGAGTAAGGAGAGTCATAGGCCATGGTGATTAAAGAAGACTGAAAGAATAGGAGAAAATATTTGAGGCCTTGATGATATTAAAGAGTAGCTGTAAAGAGAATGGAGTATGAGAAAGTTAAGAGATTGCTGTAAGAGAGGTAAATTTAGTCTTTCACAATGGATTCCTGAAAATTAATCCTTAATGCTTCGAGGCAGTGGTTCTTAAACTATAAGCTTTTTACCTGGAAAGCTTGTTAAAACACAGTGCTAGGAACCACCCCCAGAGTTTTGATTCAGCAGGTCTCCAGTAGTGCCCAATAATTTGCATTTCTAGCAACTTCCTAAGTGATGCTAACCAGTGAGAACGTACAGCTCTAAAGCATCTATTTTATGCAATGAATTAACTTCTTTATTAATGGATCTAGAATGCTCCTAGTTGTTTATCATCCTTGGGGATAGTAAGATAATAGACACTCAACTTATTTTCTTTGTTTTGTGATTCAGATAAGGAACCCTGTCAGCAAGACTGGAAGGTGTCAGAGTCTGTGAGAGCAGAGACCATATCTATGTTATTCATGATTCGTTCACCAGATTCTAGCACAGGTTAGACATTCAACTAATATACGTTGACTGAAAGATTGGCAAGATCCATAGTACAGTTGGAGGAGTGAGCTGCTGATATAGAGAGTTTATTGCTGAAGTTATGATCAAGGACCCATAAGACTAAAGTTTCTGATCCTCTACAAGGACAATAAAATCTTTCAGTATGTCAACATGAATTGGGGTAGGGAAAATGATGGTGAAGCCGGCGCCAAAATATAAAATGGAAGTGGGAGAATCACCTGGAGGCTAATAAAGGACAGTGGTAGGGAAAGGAAAATGATATAGCCTGCATGTTGAATTTCAAAAATGAAGAGACTTTGCATGAGGGTGGAGGAATAATGCTTTGGAAGTTGTCTATGGAGAGCATGTCTAATCCAGTGCATATGAACATACCACTGTCCATTAAATTGTGTCTTGCTTTTTTATCACTTAATACAGTGCCTTGAGACTTTACCCACATGATCAAAAATTATTTTTACACATTTTCTCTTTCTGGATAGTTCTATATTTTTTTTACCATATACATTCTCTTTCTTTCATACACATTTCTTCTTAAGGCCATTCCTAAGAATCTTACGTGTTTGGTTGCTATCATGAATGGGATATACTTCTCCTAATAGCTCCAAATTAGTTATGCTGGTCTATCGTTCTTTTAAATTAAATGTGAGCTTCTTTGACTTATCCTCTGAACTGGTTGTAACACCTTACAATTTCCTCGTTAATTAAATAAAATCTTTAACATATGTTCATTTTTTATATCATTTATATCATTATGAGAGTTAAGATTTTTACCTTTCATCCTTTGGGGCACCTGGGTGGCTTAGTCAGTTAAGCATCGGCCTTCAGCTCAGGTCATGATCTAGAGGTCCTGGGATCAGCCCGCCTCCGGCTCCCTGCTAGTCAGGGAGTCTGCTTCTCCCTCTCCCTCTGCCCCTCCCCACTGCTTGTGTATGCTCTCTCTAAAATAAATGAATAAAATTTTTTTAAAAAATTATCTTTTAACGTTTGCAATGAATTGTTGTTGTACAATATTATCGAAATAGATTTGACAGAATTCAATTATAGGTTTTGCATCTATGTTCACAAACTGCAGAGAATATTCTTTTTGGAACAATCTGTCGGATATTGGTATCAGAATAACGCTAGTTTCAAAATCAATGTGAATAATTCCGCAAGATTTTCAATTCTATAACAATGTGGATATTCCTAGAAAATTTGAAGGAACTCACTGACAAAAAACATCTGGCCCTAAAGTATTTTTGGAAGGTTCTCTTTGATAATTGTTTTCAATGTTTCTACGGTTACAGGCCCATTTTGTTTTAAACTTCTTACTAATGCATGGTGTTTAACATTTTATTAGATATTTCAAATTTGCTGAGGTTTTCAAATTTATTAAGGTACAATTGTAGTAGTTTCCCATAATTTAAGAAAAGTTCTTTGTATTTGTTGTTCTATTCCATTTATCATTTAAATTTTATTTATAATTTATCTTTGTTTTCTTAATTAAATTTGCTAGAGGCTTATCTACTTAATTCATCTCTCCATAAAAACAACATGCCCCTTGGCTTCATATTATATTGGATTCTTAATCATGTGATTTCATTCTTCATTTTTAATAATGAAATATTTAAGGTTATAAATTTACTCCTGAATATTGCTCTCAAAGTTTTGACAGATCGTGATCTCATTTTTGTTATTTTTTATTAGTCTGCTAGTGTTTCTTTTGGCTAATACTTGCATATAAATGTGTTCTGAAATATTAAAGCAGTGGAAGACTTTCGTTCAAATTTGTTTCTAAATTTGTAGAAGTTTTACATTGTCATCAGAGAATAGGGCAAGCCTGATTTCTACTTGTAACAGTATACAAAGATTTTCTTTGTGGCATACTATATGATCATTTAAAAAATGTTCTGTGAATATTTGAAGGAGGTTGTATTCACTGTCAATCAAATATATTTTTTGCTATTAATTAAATCTCATGAATCATGTTTTTAAATATTCTAAATGCTTATTTTCTTGGTCTACTTTATCCATCATATTTAAATTGTATGAGTCTTCCATATAGACATTTCTATAATTGTTCTTCTTGTATTACAAATAATCTTTTCTTCAAATACTTGGATGTAAAAAAATGTTTCATGAATATAATATCCTTAAAATAATTTGTATCTTCTATCAATATAAAATAAATCTTGTGGGAGCAACAAGATTATATGGTTATCGTTCCTGTTTCGTTTTGTTTCCAAATAGATAAGTGACATGATCAGATGCCTTATCTGGAGAATGGATTGATCAGAAGGAGGTGAGACCAGAAGATGAGAAGCCAGTGAAAAGACTCTTACAATAGTCCAGGTAAGAAATCATGAGTGATTGGATGAAGACAAAGGCTGCTGAGAGAGTAGCAAGTAGAATCATTAAGACTTGGAATTACTTAGATAAGGGAGTTGGAGCAAGTGAGAAGAGTTGAGAGTTAACACCTAGATTTCCGACTTCGTTGACCATTATCTAAAAGGCAATATAGGAGAAAGAGCTGGCATGGCTTTTTAGACTAGGCCATTTTCTAAAGTTCTTCTTTTTCATTATATTCATCCCAAAGGACTCGAGTCCAGACCTAAAGCTCCGTGTTGAATCTTTGCCAATGGATTGCTTACTCAAACCAAAGTCTACCTTAGTATAAAACACTAGGCCAAATATTACATTTCAGGGGATCGCATTTCATTTATGTGCTAAGATCTCCTTCATAAATTTGAGGAACCATTTGGATTAAGAAAGAGGCAATAAATGCCTAATACCATTCCTGGGGTAATCCATACATGAAGCTTAAGTTTTCCACAAGAGGGCAGCATCACCTAATAAATTATGTCATTGAGCGCCTCCACCAATAGGCGCTGGGGGGAGGTTGAAAGGGTAGAAAGTATAGGTTCAGGGAGCCATAGGACCTGCCACGCCATGAAAACCAAAGGGCCCTACTATCTCTAAAGCCATAGTTACAGCTACTCCTAAGTGACTAGTAGTGGCAGATGTTGCTACAGCAGGAACAAAGAGAACATGGTGCTCACCAAGGGAGGATGAGTAGGTGACAGCCAGATACTCTCATTCTTATGACTGGCTCAGAAGCCTCCAGGAATGGTGTCTACATTTCCTCCAAGTGCTGGTATCTCTGTATAACTGGTATCTCCCAGGGACCTTTATTTTATGTTGAGATCTTTGTCACCCCTAATGGTTTCTCTGCAAATCAGGTGCTGTGAAGGTTAGGCTGCAAAGCACACTACAGTTCTGATGTTTTCCTTGTTTAATAATGTTTGATTACTCCAATTATGCTTCTCTTATACCCCAGGGAAAGGAATGGGAATGAAATTCCTTGAGAGCCTGGTAAGTGAAAGGCATTTTAGATACATTGCCTCATTTAACCATCACAACAATGCCATTATATAGGAACTATTATATGTGACAGAACTAGGCAGTGCCATAAATGGGTCTGACTCTAAAACAAAAACTACCAAGCTACCGCTCCAAGAAGCCTTATTTAAAACCTAAATCATGACCGGATTGAGTCAGTGGCAATGTATCGTATAAAGCATTACTTAACATGTCACTTCCTACCGAGGTACATGAGCAGAGGTGGCTTAATCTTAGGTACCAGCAGGTAATCCAATAAATCAATGGGATCCTATGTAACCTCATCCTTACTAACTTAAAACCCTTTCCCCCTTATGTATTCTCTCAAGATAAATCATTTGGATGTAGAACATGAGAACAGCAGAAGAATTAAAGATGGCTTCTGTGTTTTTGGTTTGGTTGACTGAGTGCACGGTGGTTCCAGGCACTGAGATGAGGAGCTTGGGAGAAAAAGCCGGCATGTTAGGTTTTGAGCATATTGTGCTTGAAATGGTTCTGAGACATCTAAGTATAAATGTCCAGTGGGAAGTTGACTATAGGAGAATGGGGCTTAAGAGATATAGTCATAGATACATGTAAATGATAACTGAAACTCTAGAACTGAGTGAGGTTTTTCCATGGTATGTTTATGAAATTAGAAAGAGTGGAACTAAGGAAAACACCAACACGTAAGGTATGATAAGAGGAAGAGCAGGTAGTAAAGGAACCTCATTTTAAAAAATGAACAGAGAGGTAGGAAAAGAACAAAATGGGGTATCTTGCGAGCAAGAAAGGAGAGTTTCACAAAGGAGAACATAATCCAGAGCAACAATGTCAAATGCCATATACTAGTCACACACAATGAAGACTGAAAACAATCCATTGACTTCAACAATTAGGAAGTAATAGTAGCTTTTGACAGAGTAGTTTCAGTGGGGTTCTGAAGGTCAAAGTCAGACTGTAGTGGGTGGAAAGCTAAATTGAGGATGAAGACAGTGATTATAGACTCTCCTTTCGAGAGACTGAGTATGAACAAAAGGAGAAAGATGGGGCAGTAGCCAGAGTGGGGGGAAGTAGGATTACGGGAAGATGCCTTAAAAATATTTTTTCTAGTAAAAAATAATTAAGATGGTGAAGCTCAGGCTCATGTATAGGACAAACGAAACAAACAGAAGGGAGAAGTACGAGCTCCAGTAACACAGAGCAAAGATACAGCAGCAAAATGGAAGAAGCCATATGGAAAGCTCACCAATAAGCAAATGTGTACTGGCAGCAGAGCAAACATGCCCAAATATGTCCTTACCTTCCTTCTGCTTTGGCCACTCCACTTATCTGGAATGCCTTTCTCCTCCTGATGGCTTATTTGTCCAATTCTACCCACCCTTTAGCTCAAATTCCACTTCCTCTATGAACTCTTACCCTATCCAATCTCTTCTGATGTACTCTCTCTTTCTCTTTTGAATTCTAATAGCAATTTCTGTCTGAACAATCCATTGAACAAGCACCTTTCAGCCTGTGAAATCTCCTTTATTGCTTTTTTTAAAAAAATGTATTGATAATTAATTTGTCACATGTGTGTCTTTTCTCCCCCATTTGGCTGTATTCTCCTCAAGGGCAGGGTTCCTATATTAGAGTTTGCCACAGTTTCCAGAATGCCTACCATGGCTGGTAGTAGGGTCTCTTTAAATCTATGTGGTTGATTTAAATAAAAACTTGAAAAAAATAAATCTCTGGTGGAACAGAGGCAGCCTGTTATGAAGGAGACAGAAAAACGCCAGGTTAGGTAGGCCCTTGGAGTATATGGAATCATTTACTTCTCTCGGTAGCAAATAAGGAGACTGAGTCTTGCTCAGTTTTATTTAATAAAATAAATTTAACCAGGGTGACAGAGGTACTATGTAGCAGTGTTAGGATTTGAACCAAGGACTTTTTCTCTTATGCCATTCTGCTTCAGTTGTCTGCAAAATTCTGTTCATGTGAGACACCTCATTCTTTGATGATGTTTAGATAGAGACATACCTCTATTGAGGCTTTAGTACCAACCAAGTGGTTTCAGTAGTCACTATTTCTTATAGCAGCAAATCTCCCTGTACCTTACCTCCTGACAATCAGCTTGAGGATCCGGAAGGAGCCTTTGATGAGGATGAGGGCCTCTTGGCGGGAGCCATACAATGGAGTGCCATTGATATTCACCAGCTCATCACCAGTCCTCATCTTCTGGGACAAGGCTGCCTTGCCCCCATCTTCAATCTGTGTTGCAGAGGACAAAACAGAAAGCAGGTGGTGAGATGACTCCTTACCCAAAATTATACTTCCTGGTTCCTCCCAACCTCAGAGCCATAAGTAGTGCTGGGGGATGGCTCCAGGAAGCTCCAGGAAATGGCTAGAAAGCTGATCACAGGCTAGTATTTACCTTGAGCAAACCCTTGAGGAAGGAAGCAATACCAAAATAATGAAATCTCTGCCCTGGAGGAATCCATGTCCATCTGGGGAGACAAGCACTTCTAAATGAGAATGATGTTTGGAAGGAACGTGACAGTGTCAGCTGAAGTAGCAGCGTGGCATAGCAAAATGTGAACACAAATTAGAGCCAGAAGAGGTAGGCTCCAGCAAAATGACCTTTGGCAAGTCCTTTCCCATCTTTGGGCAGCCTTTGAATTCTGATAAAGTTGAGTTTGAATCTTGGTTCTAGTACTTCCTAGCTGAGTGACTCTGAGCAAGTTACCTAACATTTTTGTGTCTCTATCACCTGATAGGGGAAGAGTACCTACCTCACAGGGTTGTCAGCATAGGGAATGTCTGAGAGCATTTAAGTCCTCAATTAATGTAAACTCTGATGATTATAGTAAGGGAGTGGACTCTGAAGACCTTGAGTGTACAGCTCAATATTCTGTGAGTGGAATTGCGAATTCAAAAGATACAAAGAATGTACAAACAAAGTAACGTATTTATGTCTCTTCAACTAAGTGCCTAGTACAGTGCTTCTAGGATATGGAACACAGTGGGCATTCACCAAAATCTGGAAACATAGGTGTCCACTATACCATCACAGCCTACAGAATTTCCATTGACCAGGGCAATCTTGGCAAGAAGGTAGTCAGGCTGGAGGGTATAGAAAGCGAAGGCAGAAATAATAGAAGCTGGGGTAGGCAAAAGCAAAGCAAAGCAGAATGTCCTCCATGGGTCCTTGCTTATGGCTACTTTTATATATAACATTCTTTGTACCACAAAGGTGAGTTCTACCTATTAGGACATCAACTCTATCCATGGTGGCAGGAGTCATCTCATCCATCCATTAATCATTCCTCAAAATTTTAGTGCATTTCTAGTATGCACAGGACAGCATGCTAAAAGATAGAGATAAAGAAATGAACAAAGCATGCATAGCTCCCAGGCTCAAGGTTAGGTTACTGTCTGAAGTTCATATGTCCACAGAGATGGTTAGATTTAAAAAAAAAGGTCCACCCCACTGATGGAATCAGGAAGAGATGTTTGTTTTCCTCCTTGGGGCAAGGAAGGTGAGGATGATTAAACCATACAATCTTTGGGGAAAGACAGATTCTAAGTGGGGCAACCAAAGGCTGGTCTTTGCTGTAGGTGTTTTTACATTTCTACTCTTCTTCCAGTCTTTTTCTCAGTCTTTTATAGAATCCCTCCAATCTATCCCTCACCATGAAAGTTAGAATATTGCCGAGCTTTAGGTTGGCTAGTTCATGTGCAATTTGGCAGTTGAGACCTCCTGAGTGCAGAGAAAAATGTTAATTCAGGATTTTAAAAATCCCATCAAATAAATTGAAATTCTAAGTTAAATCACAGACTATTATTAAATTTATTGTTGCTAACCCAGGTTTTTTTTTTTTTTAATTAACCTTTGTCTGACAAATCATAGGTTAGCCAAGTGACATTGAATATATATACCTTTGTTCCAGTACCTGGGCCACCACTCAAGATAAAACAAGCCAATATTGGTAAATGGGGAACAACTCTCAGCAAATTAAGATCACATTCTTATTTCCATTGTCATTATCATTATTACTTCACAGTCATTGCTGCCTGCTGCCAAAAAAAAAAAAAAAAAAAAAGCAAAGTGCTGTTCTTGAATTTCAGAAGTTCTATTTGAATGACTCATTCTTTTGGCATCCACAGAGGGCCCTCAGCATCAGGCAGGACTTTCAACAGGGATCAGCCATCTAAAAGGGTTTCCTTAGGCTAACAAAGAGCCACAAACAGGAGTCTAACTAATGAATGCTAATAGATCTTTCCTGTTGATGTACATTAGTCTTAATTCACTCTACCCATTTTTTATTCATACAACTCAATTATCCATATTACTGTTACCAATAGCAAGTCTCCCCTTCAATATGTGTTGATATTAAGTACCACCTCAAGTTAATTAAGCACTTCATTACATCGACTAGATCTCTGTTTATTCTAAGCCAGAAAATGAAAGGGGGGAACCTTTTAAACAAAAATGCTTAATTATTGCTGCAGCAAAAACTTAAGTATTTTGCATTCCCGACTGCCATTTGGGCTGCCACTGAGTCCTTGCAGGGACTCTTTCCTGGACTACAGCCTCAGGCCGACTATGAATGCCCCTTTTCTTTTTTTTTTTTTTTTAAGATTTTATTTATTTATTGAGAGAGAGAGAGAGAGCACACACGTGCGCGGAGAAGAGCAGAGGGAGAGGGAGACTCTCCAACAGACTCCTGGCTGACATGGAGCCGGATACTGGGAGTCTGATTCCACAACCATGAGATCATGACCTGAGCCAAAATCAAGAGTCAGACGCTTAACCAACTGAGCCACCCAGGTACTCCACATGCCCCTTTTCTGTTTCCTGGCCCTTCTCTGTCACTAGCAGCCTCCTCCTCAGGACAGATGTGTTGAGTGTAATAATACCATTTTAGCACAAGTGCAAGAACTTGCAGACAACAAACAAGTAAAATTATGGGCACAGTCCCAGAGTCCAGATGGGTCCAGATTAGGAAATGAAACTCTATTTGATTGAAGGTCCCCTGGACTATACTCCAAACTAGTCCTTTCCCAGCCCCAGGGCATTTACTGAGCTATGCAAGTGATTCCTTCTTACTTCTGACTTCCTAATGCTTTTAAAAATTATTGTTCACTAGTCTTTCCTGCACTCCACCTCTAGATTCCAGCGTGTCTTCATTTATCGTTTTGCTTCCTGATAGCCAGTTCTCCAGGTCAGTGGCTCAACCACACATTTGTTTATATAGAAGATAAAGCAGCTGCTCACTTTCCTATCAAGGCAAAGGAATGGAAAGGAAAGGAAGGGAAGAAAAGAGGGAGGGAGGGAAGAAGATGCATGTATTCTTTCATAAAATGCTTTCTTTCCCCTTTCCACTGCCCCATGTACAAGTCTGGCTGAGGCCCAGGATAGGTGTGAATCAACAAACTTGTCGAGAATAACATGCCTTGCTTGAGGGGCTGTGTAGCATCATTTGATACTGCCCATTCAGAAAGGCTGATCAACTTCCCAGCTCTTCCTGAATCAGACTTTTAGGGTGGCTTTCTTGTTTCATTTCAAGTGTTGTGAATTCTCAGATTGTACCCAGACACACTGGAATGTCAGTATAAACACATCACAAAGCCCAATGTAAACAATGGTTAACTTATGTGTCATTTTGTTTTATCCAAGTGATTGCTGGGCTAAGCAGTGAGTGGCCCAAGTAATTGAAAATGGACTGCATAAAGGTCATATAATCAAAAGCCAGCTGGTGCCTGGAAAATTGAGAAGAGCTGATTGACCTTGGGTAAGTCCCTTTCCCCTCTTGTGGCTTCTTTTACCCTCACTGGTAAAAGGTGGGGGGTTGGACTAGATGATTTCTGAAGGCCTTGGAGCTCTGACATTCAGTGACCTGTGAGCAGTTAACAAAATCATGCATTATCCTTCTGCTGACACAGGTAATCCCGGCTTTTTGCCCCATTATACTTTTCTTCACCCATTTTTCTCTCCTTCAAAACTGACTAATTAACATCCATCTCTCATTTCCCTGTGGTCTTTATCCATTGTTTCGGAGTGGTCTGTCAAGCCTGGAACACTTAAAAAAGCACAGTTGGGACACTGAGAGAAAGAGATTCCTGAAGCCTCATTTTGTGCTAATGAGCTAGCAATTTGGAAATTTTTGATGGATCTCCAATGAAGCATGAAGTGCTCTGATAGCTGTCAACAAAGTGACAAGCTGGCCCCTTGAGAGTAAAGGCAAAGAAAAATGGACTTAACAACACTTATGGCTTTCTAGTAGTAACTTTTACTTAGTCTGATACTAGCAGATACTTGCTTGGGGCTTTCGAATAAACTTGGGAGATATGAGAGAGTGAAGGAAAGAAAAGTTAAATGAGGTTTAACTTGAAAAAAAAATGTAGTCAGCAGGAGAAACAGCATCTGCAGCAATAACCAACAGGTATCGAAAGCTTATTATAATAGTGTAAGAGCCGCATTAAAAAATCAATGGCATGATTGTGAATACCTCAGCTTGCTACAAGACATTTATTGGGAAAAAAAGGCATTGACTGAAACTTTCCTGGCCAGTTCTAAGAGCCTCTGGCCAAATTACCAGCCCACACTCCTACCTGGACCAGCTTGTCCAGTCTAAGAAGGCAAACAACAGAGTTAATTGTTTAAATTGACTTATTTTTTGCAAATAGATAGAAAAGGTCCACCCGGAACAGTAGTTGTATTGCTTAAAAAAAAACCCAGAACATCCTCTGAATGTCTTCTTAGCACCCTTTAAAAGATTTTCAAGTGTTTAGTAACATTCTAGACACCCCTTCAGCAATTCGGTCTTTCTGGGGAATCAACTGAGAGCAAATGTAGAGAGGGAGATAAGCTGGATTTAAGAAGTCTAACTATGAGGAAGGAGGATCACCAAATAGTAGATAAAGTCTGTGCTTATTCTGAAACTTAGTTTGAAATCTTCAGCAGACCACAGGTTGGGGACTGTCGGTTTCTGATCTCCCCTCTCTCCCATACTGGTATCCCTTAGAATCTGATGCTAGGAGAGATTAATCAGAGTGTCCTGGACAGGGAAGACCGAGGCTTTGAAACTTCTGCAATCTCTTTGCCGTGGCCCCGAAGAGTCTGATGCCAGGCTGCAGACACACTGCCTGCCCTAACTTCTCTGTCTTAGCAACTGTCTCCCTTCAAAATCCCTCTCAAATTTCCAAAGTCATCTAGATTAGAAAAACAAGAAACTGCTATTCCTCATCTTCCCTACATTGCCCAAAGCAAACCAGAAAACAAACCTGTCTCCTAAACAAGACTCCAAAAACCACCACCAGTTAAAAAGATGTAAGTGGGCCTGGTTCTATGTGGTAATCCCTGTATGCAGATAGCTTGAGGAGGTGGACACCAAGGGAAGAGGTACTCTTTCCCTCTACCAGCTAAAAAACTGATGCCCTAATCCTACAAAGGGCTACCCCAGAGTGTCAAGTTCTGTGGATCAGGCCCATGGTTTCCCCTGATCTTGGACCAGTGGAATTATGTTATGCTCCAAAGCATGATCTATCCCTACAGACAGCGCCTTCCTCCTTAATCACCTATCCCTATAGACAGCTGCTTAATCACCATCTGGTTAATCCTCACAACAAAGGTCCTCTAAGCACCGACTCATTAAATTTCCCTAGGGATTAGCCCAAGTCAAATGCTAAGCACCTTTGCCAAAAACTCAGTCCAGAGCGAAGCTCAGTTCTAGGAATTTGGTGATGAGGAAAAGAATAGAGTCAAAAGCACTGTACCCTACATCAGCAACCGAAAGCAAGTTAGCATCAGTGACTCCTACCAAGTCAGATCATCCTGCTGTCTCCATAAATCAAGTAACGGGGAACAAACATCACTGTGCCAAGAGTAAGCTCAGGCTTACTGTGGTCCTGTTCACACTTTGTCAACTCTAGCCATTTATTTACACTGAAGTCTTTTGCTGATATTAATATTATCAGTGTTCATCAAAAATGTCAGCTTTTTGTGGTTTAGAACAATGGTCTTCAGAGTAGGGTGTGTATATATATATATCCCAGGCTATGCACAAGATGATCCCCTGGAAGGGGAGATACTTGAACTTCTGTTTATATTTACATTTATCTAAAATAATTTAAAAGTCAAGCATTATTAATATTTAATATTGGTAGTAGTAAATTATAACATTCACAAATAAAATTATGTGTACTGGGGACACATACTCAAAACATTTTTGCTGGTGTAAATTTTTACTAAAACAAATCTCCAAATTATAGACTTAAATGAGAGGGCTAAAACTAAAAGACTTTTGAGGAAACATGAGAATATCTTTGTGATCTTGAGGTGGGCAAAGATTCTTTTTTAAATTTTTTTTGTTTTTTATTTAAATTCAATTAACATATAATGTATTATTAGTTTCAGAGGTAGAGGTCAGTGATTCATCACTCTTATATAACACCAGTGCCCATTATATCACATGCCCTCCTTCCCTCCTTAATGTCTATCACCCAGTTACCCCATCCTCTCACCCCCTCCCCTCCAGCAACCCTTAGTTTGTTTCCTATGATTAAGAGTCTCTTACGGTTTGTCTCCCTCTCTGATTTTGTCTTGTTTTATTTTTTCTTCTCTTCCCCTATGATCCTCTGTTTTGTTTCTTAAATTCCACACACAGGTGAGATCATATAATAATTGCCTTTTTGTGACTGACTTATTTTGCTTAGCATAATACCCTCTAGTTTCAACCACGTTGCTGCAAATGGCAAGATTTCATTTTTTGATGGCTGAGTAGTATTCCATGATATATATGCCACATCTTTATCCATTCATCTGTCAGTGGACATCTGGGCTCTTTCCATAATTTGGCTACTGTGGACATTGCTGCTATAAACACTTGGGTGCAGTTGCCCCTTCGGATCAATACATTTTATCTTTGGGGTAAATACCTAGTAGTGCAATTGTTGGGTCATAGGGTAGCTCTATTTTCAACTTCTTGAGGAACCTCCATACTGTTTTCCAGAGTGGCTATATCAGCTTGCATTCCCTCCAACAGTGTAAGAGGGGTCCCCTTTCTCTGTATCCTTGCCAAAATCTGTCATTTCCTGACTTGTTAATTTTAGCAATTCTGACCAGTGCGAGGTGGTATCTCATTGTGGGGGCAAAGATTTTTTGGACAAGATGCAAAAAGCAATAACCATAAAGGAAAGAGTGCTACATTGGAGTTCATCAAAATAAAAAAGTATATTATATTCATCAAAAATGTCACTAAAAGTGAAAAGGCAAGTCAGAGACTAGGAAAAAAATATTCATAATACATATATCTGACAAAGGATTTGTATCCAGAATATGAAAAGAACTCCTACAAATCAATAAGAAAAATACAACCAATTAACAATTGGCAAAAGACTTGAATAGGCACTTCACTAAAGATAGCCAAATGCCCAGTAGACACATGAAAAGATGCTCAATATTACTTTTTATCAGAGAAATGCAATTTAAAATCACAGTAAAATATCAGTACACATCCACTAGAATACTTAAAAAGACTGAAAATACCATGTTATTGGCAGGAACAAAAAACACTTGAACTCTACATTGCTGGTGGGAGTATAAAGCTGTACAGCTACTGTAGAAGTCTGTACACCGTCTGTCGAACCCAGAAATTCCACACTTAGGAGAAAGAAGTGTAGCTGTCCACAAAAAGATGTGATAGGATATCTTTTGGATTTATTTTTTTTATAATTTATACATTTATATTTTTATTTTTTAGTTTTAGTTTTCTTCAGAGTAGGCAAAAAAAAGGAACAACCCCAATGTCCATCAAAACACACAGATCACAAGAGCTTGCGAAGATGGTGGAGTAGGAGGACCCTAGGCTCATCCCATCCCACATTTACAACAAGATATCATACTCATCCAAGTCAATAAACAGGAGAGTGATCTGAAGACTGGCAGAACAAACTCCACAATGAAATATAGAGAAGCAGCAGCATCTGAAAAATTAGGAAGGTCAGAAAGGCAGAGAGAGGCTGACTGCAGGAAGGAGGGAGCTGTGTGCAAGGAGAAGGAGAGAAATGGGCACTCGCACCAGGGAGCTTACATGGGGAAGACTAATAACATTTGGCTTTAAAAACCAGAGGGGCTGAATTCTGTGAGTTTGCAAAACCAGGGGAACTTGGAGCCTGGAGCTTTAATGGTCAGCTGACTCAGCACTGGGCTAGCCGAGAGGGCCAATGATAGCTGGGTTGCCGACCTAAAGACACAGCAGCCTATGTGGAAATGCAACAGAAAAACAGCAGTTTACAAAAATGCCGGGGGCAAATGGGAGACAGATCTCTTCATATTGATTTCAGAGCATGTTGGGGGACTTCTTTGAAAATGAGTAAGTTGGCAGGCAGGATTTTCTTCCCCTACTCCCCAGCCTAAACATAGAACCAGGTATAGGAGGGAGGGCTGCACAGACACTTGTAGCCTGGGCTCATGGCAATTTTTTTTTAAAGCTGTGCGCATGCCACACCCAGCTGCTGGGAGTACAGTGGCCACTGCATGCCCTGACAAACCCTTGTACCATGCCCAGCCACATGCCCTCAGCCACCATCACAACACCGCACCCACCTTCAGCCCCCAGGCACAACAGTACTTCGGGGATCTGGCATAGGACTAGTGGCCCAATGTAAATTTTACTAACAAGGCTGCCCCCCTCCAATGTAAATTTTACTAACAAGGCTGCCCCACACCCGAGTTCCCTGGAGCACATGCCCCCCCACCCCGAAGAGCTGACCTGCCTGTGTCCAACTAAAACCAAGGAGAGCAAGCAAAGCCCACAATAGGCAGAGAGTTAGTGCAGAAGATTGCACTGAAATGAAAAGTGACTCAGACACAAGAGCAGGGTGTAAGCAACATACATAAGACATTCTCCTGAAGTGCCACGTTCTGGTGGACAAGGGACACTGCAATACATGGCACTCCAGGACTCTTCTTCATAAAGTCACCACTTTCAAAAGCAGGAGACTGGGCTGATGTTCTTAATACAGAGAAAGAGACACAGAGAGGCAGACAAAATGAGAAGACAGAAAAATTTATCCCAAATGAAAGAACAGAAAAAAGGCAACAGCCAGAGATCTGCGCAAAACAGATATAAGTAACATACCTGCCTGATAGACACTTTAAAGCAACGATCATAAGGATACTCACTGGACTTGAGAAAAGAGTGGAAGGTGTGAGAGAAATCCTTAATATAGAGATAAGGAATAACATAGCAGAGATAAAGGGCTCAAAAAACAAAATGAGAAATAGGCTTGATAGAATGAATAGCAAGATGGAAGAAGCAGAAGGAATTAGTGACCTAGAAGATAGTAATGGAAAGTAATCAAGTTGAACGAAGGTGAGAAAAAATAACTGCACAAAATAAGAATAGACTCAGGGAACTCAATGACTCCATCAAACATAATAGCATTCATATTATAGGAGTAGAAGAAAGAAAGAAGAAAGAAGAAGAAGAAGGGGAAGAAGAGAGAAGGCAACAGAAAATTTATTTGAAGAAATAATAACTGAAAACTTCTGTAATCTGGGGAAGGAAACAGATATCCAGATCTAGGAGGCACAGAGAATTCCCCTCAAAATCATCTAAGCAGAGGATCAACAAGGAAACAAGGCTTTGAATGACACATTGGAATGGATGAACTTAACAGATATATTCAGAACATTCCATCCTAAAGCAGCAGAATACATGTTCTTTTTAAATGTATATGCAATATTCTCCAGAAGAGATCACATATTAGCCCACAACCCAGCCTCAACAAATTCAAGAAGACTGAAGTCATACCATGTACCTTTCTGACCATAATGCTGTGAAACTAGAAGTCAACCACAAGAAAAAATCTGGAATGACTACAAATATATGGAGGTTAAATAACGTACTACAAAACAACGAATGGGTCAACCAGGAAAATCAGGAAATCAGAAAAAATGAAGTACATAGAAACTAATGAAAATGAATACACACAGTCTAAAATTTCTGGGATACAGCAAAAGCAATTCTAAAATGGAAGTTTATAGCAATACAGGCTTATCTCAAGAAGCAAGAAAAATCTCAAACAACTTAACTTTACACCTAAAGGATCTAGAAAAAGAATAACAAACAAAACCTAAAACCAGCAGAATGTAGGAAATAATAAAGATTAGAGCAGCAATAAATGGTACAGAAACTAAAAGAACCTCAATAGAACAGATCAATGAAACCAGGGGCTGACTCTTTGAAAAAATTGATAAAATTGATAAACCCTTATCCAGACTTATCAAGAAATAAAGAGAAAAGACTCAAATAAATAAAATCACAAATGAGAAAGGAGAAATAACAACCAACACCACAGAAATAGTCGATCATAAGAGAATATTATGAAAAACATATGCTAACAAATTGGACAACCTAGAAAAAATGGATAAATACCTAGAAACATATAAACTACCAAACTGAATCAGGAAGAAATAGAAATTTTGAACAGACTGATAACCAGCAAAGAAATTGAATCAGTAATCAAAAATCTCCCAACAAATGGAAATCCTGGACCAGGGGCAAATTCTACCAAACATTCAAAGAAAAATTAATACCTATTCTTCTCAAACTATTCCAAAAAATAGAAAAGGAAAGGTAAACTTCCAAATTCATTCTATGAGGCCAAGCATTACCCTGATACCAAAACCAGATAAAGATACCACTACCAAAGAAAACTACAGGCCAATATCCCTGCTAAATACAGATGCAAAAATTCCCAACAGAATAATAGCAAACCAAATTAAACAATATACTACAAAAATCACTCACCAAAATCAAGTGGGTTTTGTTTCTGGGTTGCAAGGGTGGTTCAATATTCACAAATCACTCAACTTGATAAATCATGCCAATAAGAGAAAGGATCAGGACCCCATATGATTATTTCAATAGACACAGAAAAAGCATTTGACAAAGTACAACATCCATTCATGATAAAAACCTTCAACAAAGTAGGTTTAGAGGGAACATACCTCAACATAATAAAGGTCATATATGAAAACCCCACAGCTAACATTATCCTCAATGGGAAAATACTGAGAGCTTTTCCCCTAAGGTCAAGAACAAGGCAAGGATGTCCACTCTCACTACTTTTATTCAACATAGTTCTGGAAGTCCTAGCCACAGTAATCAGACAACAAAAAAATAAAAGGAATCCAAATTGGTAAGGTTATAGAAAACCTAAAAGATTCCACAAAATACTGCTAGAACTGATAAATTAATTCAGTAAAGTAACAGGATATAAAATCAATATATAGAAATCTATTGCGTTTCTAAACACCAACAGTGAATCAGTAGATAGACAAATTAAGAAAGCAATCCCATTGACAACTGTGCCAAAAATAATAAGACACCTAGGAATAAACCTAACCAAAGGAGTGAAACACCTATACTCTGAAAACTATAAAACACTAATGAAAGAAATTGAAGAAGACACAAAGAATGGAAAGACATTCCATGTTCACAGATTGGAAGAACAAATATTGTTAGGATGTCTATACTACTGAAAGCAATCTACACATTTAATGTAATCCCAATCAAAATACCAACAGCATTTTTCACAGAACTAGAACAAACAATCCTAAAATTTGTGTGCAACCACAAAAGTCCCTGAAAAGTCAAAGCAAACTTGAAAAAGAAAAGCAAACCTGGAGGCATTACAATTCCAACTTCAAGTTATATTACAAAGCTGTATTAATCAAAACAGTGTGGTATTGGCACAAAAACAGACATATAGATCAATAGAACAGATTAGAAAACCCAGAAAACAACCCACAACTACATGGCCAATTAATCTTCAACAAAGCAGGAAAGACTATGCAGTGGGAAAAACACAGTCTCTTCAACAAATGGTCTTAGGAAAACTGGACAGCAACATGCAAAAGAATGAAACTGAATCCCTTTCTTACATCATCCACAAAAATAAATTCAAAATGACTTAAAGACCTTAATGTGAGACCTGAAAACATAAAAATCCTAAAAAAGAACAGAGGTGGTAACTTCTTTGACATTGGCCACAGCAACTTCCTTCTAGATAGGTCTCCTGAGGCAAGGGAAACAAAAGCAAAAATAAATTATTGGGACTTCATCAATATAAAAAGCTTCAGTACAGGGAAGGAAACAATCAACAAAACTAAAAGGCAGGCAACCTACAGAATGGGAGCAGATATTTGCAAATGACATATCTGATAAAGGGTTAGTATCCAAAATATACAAAGTACTTATCAAACTCAACACCCAAAAAACAAATAATCCAATTGTAACAGGCAGAAAAAACGAAGACATTTTTCCAAAGAAGACATACAGATGGCCAACAGACACATGTAAAGATGTTCATCATCACTTATCATGAGGGAAATAGAAATCAAAACTATAATGAGGTATCACTTTACACCTGTCATAACAGCTAAAATCAATAACACAAGAAACAACAGGTGTTGGCAAGGATGTGGAGAAAAAGGAATATTTGTGCACTATTGGTGGGAATGTAAACTGCTGCAGCCACTGTGGAAAGCAGTGTGGAGTTTCCTCAAAACATTAAAATTAGAACTACCTTATGATCCAGCAATTGCACTACTGGGTATTTACCCAAAGAATACAAGAACACTAATTCAGAGGGATATGTGCACCCCTATGTTTACAGCCACATTACTTATAATAGCCAAGAAATGGAATTAGCCCCCATGTCCATTGATAGATGAATGGATAACGAAGATGTGATATATATATATATATATATATATATATATATATATATATATATATATATATATATATATGTCTATGAGTACGTGAAAACAGTGCCAGCATATATATATATATATATATTACTCAGCCATGATAAAGAATGAAATCTTGCCACCTGCAATGACATGGTTGGAGCTAGAGAGTATAATGCTATGTGAAGTAAATCAGCCAAAGACAAATACCATATGTGGAATTTAAGAAACAAATGAGCAAAGGGAAAAACAAGTGATAGACAAATCAAGAAACAGACTCTTAATTACAGAAAACAAACTGATGTTACCAGAGGAGAGGGGGATGGGGTGATAGGTGAAATAGGTGATGGGGATTAAGGACACACCTGTATTGATGAGCCCAAGGTGATGTATGGGACTGCTGAATCACTATATTGTACACCTGAAACTAATATAACACTATGTTAACTAGCTGGAATGAAAATAAAGACTTTAAAAAACCACACACATACACAAAATGGCATACTACACAGCAATTAAAAAGAACAAGGTATTGATATATGCAAGAGATTGGATGAATCTCAAAATATTATGCTGAATGAAAGAGAGCAGACTACAATACATACTGTGTGATTCCATTTTACATGTAGGTCAAGAACAGACAAAGCTATCTATGTTGATAAAACTCAGAATTGGTGATCTCTGGCATGGGTGTACTGAATGTGAAGGCACATGAGTGTTATTTGGAAATGTTTTACATATTGATCTCAGTGCTGATTGCCTGGAACTACACAGATCTAAAAATTCATCGAGATTTGTGCATTTTACTGTGTGTGTGTGCACACGCGTGTGTGTGTGTATGTTAGTCCTTAAGACTTTCAAAAATAAGGACCACTAGGTTACAGATTATATTTCTAAGGTAGAGACCAACAACCAGGCACTGTTTTCACATACTCATAGCTTTAATCAAGGCAGAGCATTTCACTTTAAAGGGTAATCCTTCACAATGGGGCTATAATTTATGAGTGTCCCCATCGTTCCTTTCTGCTTTGAGACAGTGTTCATCGGGTGAATGATTTCAGTAGGAAATGAAAATGAAGACAAACACTTCATTCTTTTTATCTGCCAACTGGTAAAGGTGAAGAGTTTTTTGTTTTTTTTAATCACCAACTGATTTCTATCTTGACATATCATAAAAATGGAATCAATCCCTTATCTAATCTTGCAGTCATCTACTTCTGTTCTGCCTGTGTATCCCTAATATGCCTCTTGCTCATGCTCCTCAGAGTTCCTAATATCCATTCTGAGAAGCAGAACTTCTGATCAGGCATGGCCACACTGGCAAGTATTTCTTCTTCTGGCATCAATCATTACTGCCTCCTATTGGATTGCCTTTGCTTCTTGGCTGTCTACTAAACTATGAATTCCAGTGGCACAAGTGAGTAAAGAACCTTGCAAAGCTGATGTAGTAGAGTTCAGGGAGGACTGGGTGCAAGAAAGTAGAGGAAAGGGTATGGTAGTACATTAAAGACTTTGTTCCTGACTTCTGGAAGCAGTTGCCAGTGATGGGATTCACTACAACCATGATATAAGCTTCCTCGTATGAGGTTAAAACAGTCTAAGACAAACCAGAAAGTCCATAGAATGCCACCCAGCATTAAGACAGCATGGCGTGCAAATTTAGTACGTGAGCCTACATGGCTGGAAAGACCAAGAGTCTTTTTCATACCACCTAATATAAAACTGCTGGAAATAGGATATATGAACTTACTGGCATTTATGAACTGTGCATTGAATACATGTAAGAAATGCCCCAATTAAAAGAAAAATCGGCATTAAACTCCACCAGATTACTAGAAAGAGATGGAAATAATTCTACTTGGATTAACATAATCTTTATTTCTCCAGTATCAACCATTGTTGATGTTAAAACTATTCAAGTTGATCCAAAGCATCTTTTTCACTTTACAGCTGAATATGAATAAGTTAGATACAGCCTTTCAGCCCAAGAGGATGTGATTAACTATCCGGAATCTGAACCATCCCAAAGCCAGGTTCACTCAATAACTCATTGCTGGTTCCCTGAAGCCATTTATTTATAACCCATTATGCAAAAAGCCAAAGACAGTTTTTAAAGAGTGCACATATCCAACATTAGTCATTTCTGACTGGAAAAAGACCAAAGGACTAACACTCTTCAGGAATGGTACAAAAGGCTGCCTTTGGAAAATACTCAGCCTGCTCTACTGTCTGGAAACCCCTTGTCCAGCTTACTGGGCACCAGCATGCCCTCTACCAGATGTGGACAAAGGGGAAAGGAGCTTGCTTTCTATTTTCCACAGCTGGGACCCTGTATTCTGCTTCCAGACATTGTTTGCCTCTGCCCAGGCCTCCTTTCCCCAGCAGTGATTTTAATCTTTGGTCTTCGCTTAGCCCTCTGAACAGTGTTAGATGAAGAAGGGGGAAGAAGGGCATTTAATTTCCTCCCATGCTTCTGTATAACTGCTATTAAAGCAACCTATTCCCACAGAAAGAATATACCAAGGTATACATGTATGTTGCAAAGGCAATAACAATAATATGCTTTACTGACCCTAGGACAGATGCAATTTTAAATTAAACTGGCACACTTGCTGCTGCTTTCACATAGTGCTGCAAATCTGGGAACAAATAAGCCATCACACTGTTCTGTTCCAAGCTACTGTCCTGTTCACATGGTGACTGAGAAGTGACACATACCTATCTCTTTCCCACTCGGCAAGATGTGTCAAATAACACAGAGCAAAACCATGTTTCCACCATTGAAAAAAAAAAGAGAAAATACACTCAATTGTGTGTTCGTGTTCGGCAGAGACTCTCACATCAGAGTGCATTTCCCTTTGCAAGAGCAGGATTAGTTGGAGAAGCAAATGAAGCAGGAAATGGCAGGCATTTAGGTTCAAGATCTGGGAAATCAATAAGGGTAGAGCAGTATAGAAGCCCTTCTCCTGGTAGCAGGCTTGCTTTTCAGGTTGAGGCTGGACGAAAAGCAAGAACCTGAGTTTTAAATTATTATTTGAGCATAGTTGACACCCACTGTTACATTAGTTTCAGGTGTACAACATGGTGTATTTGACAACTCTGTGTGGTGTGCTGTGCTCACCACAGGTGTAGGCTACCATCTGTCACCATACAATGCTATTAAAATACCACTGACTATGTTCCCTATGCTGTGCCTTTTATTCCTGTCATTCATTTATTCCATAGCTGGAAGACTGTACCTCCCAGTCCTCTTCACCCATTTTGCCCAACCCCCGCGGCCTCCTCTCTGGCAGATCTTTAGCTCCTGTCCCTGCTCATTCCCACTGTCTAATCTTAAACATAAGGATAGAGCCCTGAACCTTCTCCTGTAATGGTTGACACCTTCTGACAGCAGACTCCACAAACCTTGGCACTGAGAGCTTTCCTCATAGCCAAGGTCACTCTGGTGCCTTCCCGCCTCCCTCCAGACTTCCTGACTCTCTCCCTAACCACCTCTCCTGAGTACACGCTCTCTTCCATCCACACTTCTTTCTCCCCCAGGCATCTGAGCTTGTTTTGTCTGTCTTAGCCTCTCCCCCACCCCCCACCAGTGCTTCTTCCTGGGTTTCTTATGGGCAAACATCAAGCACCCCTATCATTAACATCTGGCACTTATGTTCACTAATTAAATCAGACAAGGAATGATTCTTACAACGTAAATAGCAGAAGATTAGAAGCACTACACAATACGGCCATGCCTGCCTTTTTGGCCTCATTTCCTATACACACTGCAGTGATACTGAACTTTCTGTTCTTCAGAGAGGTCAAACCCATCCTCATCTAGGACCTTTGCCCTTGCTGTTCTCTCTGTTGAGAACATTCTTTGTCTAGATCCCTATGTAGCTCCTTTCATCATGCAAGTGTCAGCTCAGAGAGGCCTTCCCTGACCACCAAGATAAAGTAGACTCCTCTCTTTCCCCAACCCTGATCCCCATCATTCTCCATCACATTATTTTATTTTCTTCATAGAAGTTATCATTTCATGTTATCACATTTGTTTCTGTATATATTTACTTTCTGTCAGGATACTTACATTATAGTGGTAAAGACAATCACACTATCTTTTTATAACTCTGTTGCTAACACCTGAGAAAACAAATGTCTGTATTGAGCACATAGTAGTTGCTCAAGAAATATTTGTTAAAAGGAGAATTAAAAGACTTTTAGGATATCATCCTACTCATTTGCCGGATTCTGGACAAGTAACATTTTCACTTCACTGATCATATAGCTGTGGCTCATGGATGTTATGTGATTTGCCCAAGATAGAGAATCTATTAGGGTTAAGATATTTTCTTCTGTGTGGATGTGACAAAACATTTTTGTTTTCATGGGTATACTGCTACTCATGATCCTTAACTAGCAACGCAGAGTTCTGGTTTAAGAGGCACTTTAAGTCTCTAAGGTTTTTCTTTTTGTTTTTTTTTTGTTTTGTTTTTTTTTAAAAGAGAGAGAGAGCATGAGAGCGCAAGCTATCTGGGTGGGGGGAGAGGCAGAGTGATAGGGAAAGAGAGAATCTTAAGCAGGATCCACACCTAGCACAGAGCCTGACATAGGGCTCGATCTCACAACCCTGAGATCATGACCTGATCCGAAATTAAGAGTCCAATGTTTAATCAACTGAGCCACCCAGGCACCCCAAGTCTCCAAGCCTTTTAAAAAGTATTATTATTATTGGCTCCGAATATTCCAAAATAATTATGCTTTGCGCTATCTCCTGTTTGTGGTGAATGCCCAGAGGTGATTGTTAGACTCTTAATGCAGTGGGAGGAATGAAGCTTTTAAGTAAACTTAGGTGCATGGTAACAATACGTTGTATCCATCCATATATGATTCTCCTTAGTTTTTAACATTCTCAGCCTGAGGAAGTTAATTTAAAACACACACAAGCCCTCACAAACAGACTATGAACACTGGAGATTTAACTGCTCCCAGCATCTGGGAATTCAAAGTAACATCTACTCCACCTTCCTGTGTACAGACATTACAACAGGCCCTTTCACTCTACTATCCCCGAAAATTTTAAGAGCAAATCCAGACGATGGGTTTAAACCAGATTCTAATTTGATTTAGTGCTTAGTTAACCAATTCCCTCAGACCCCTAAAAAGGTGTATGGCGGCAGAGGGTGGGGGGCTCAGCAACGTCTGAATGAGAGTTTGCCCTAACCCTATTTCATGTGACTACAGTTCCCTCCTTAAAGGCCATTTGTTCAGTGTTTAAGTGTAGTTTAGTGTTTATCCCTTTGCGAGGCTTTTCATATAAACAAATTCACAAGTCAGGAAAGAAAAAAATCTTTTGTCAAGGCACGTTTCCAGATTTGGGGCTTGGAAAATACAGCCACCATGATATGACTAAAAAAGTTTAAGTAACTGTAGAGTACGCATTTGGCACTAATGGACAATAAGTGATAGGGAAGTTTTGTCAGGTCTGATTCAGATTACCTGTGGCTGCTGTGAATTATACGGAATTACACAGAGTTTAATGGTTCTCTGGCAATTTGCCTTGGCTCAGTGCCAAGGCAGCTAATGCTTCAATCAAACTGCTCTCCCCACTCCCACACCAAGACAATTTCTGTTCCTGTCTATGTCTTGAGTGTATCTGTGATGAAGCCTTCAACGACACCCTCATACAAATGCCAACTTTTTTTTTTCTTCTTCTCTGTCACTTTCTCTTCCTTCTTTATGGCCGGGTACATTAACTGCTCCTGTAGCTTTGCTGAGACAAGCTGCCTGGCTAGCCTTTGTGAAGAGAAGAGGTTTTATGGTTTGATTAAAAAGGAGGAGCCAACAGTGAGAAGATGAGGACAAGACAAATATGAGTTGGCTCTATCCCTTTTCTCTGCAGTGCCATTAGCTAGATCTATTTCACCCTGATTGGCCTGGATCTTAGACCCACCCTGCAGCATGACATAAGATAGCAGCCCTCCCACGCCATGCAAATGGTTCAGGAATACATCCCACCAAAGGCAGGTAACCCACCTGACGAAGAGAATCCCATCGCATGGCAAGTGACCTCCTCTCTTTAGGAACCCAACTGGCTCCGAGGCTGGGATTCTGCCACAGATCTCTGGCATCCCTTTCATGGAGTTGGTACGGTGGACAAAGGCCAAGTGCACAAACAAAAGCCAGACAAGTCCTCGGCAAACTTGCAAAACTGGCATGTAGAACTCCGAGGTGCAATCATCCTGTAGATGGCAAACATTCTGGGTCCAGTTCCTCTCGTGGATCCCTGGTCACCCCTGTCCCCCGCCCTCCAAACTTCACCGGGAGCTTCAGCACTAGCGCCTCCTGCTTTTCAGCTAAGGTGATTCCTAGCCTCCGTGTCCAGCTGATTCTAAAGTCACATTTACCAGCCTCACTAAGGAGAAAGCTCATTTTAAAGAGACTAGCTGCCAGAGAACCAGCAGGAGGGAAGGGCAGAAACCACAGGATTCCTACTCTGCACTGATTGCCGCTAACTCATTTCAGCTGCTAAGGGGAGGCCCTGTTGGGGGAGCCGGGAGAGGAAATGGGTTCCATGTACAGTCCACTTTAAATTGTTCACAATTGTGTGCTCAAAAATAGTCTCTACCAAACATTTAGCACGTCCATTAGCACAAGTCATAAAGCTTTAGGCTTTGCTGCACTGTTGGCCCAAACTGCCTAAGTTGCTTCCCTATGGCAGAGATCATTAAATGATTGGCAAGTCAGATATATGCAGGAAGGAAAAAGGAGCTCCAAGGATGGTTAAACCTGGGCCCAAGAAGGATGGTTTAATAGGACTTTTATGCACATAAAGAACATAGAGGGTAAGGACCAGCTGTTCTTAATTTTGATTGAAAGCAGAGCAAGGGGGAAAGAAACTGAAATTGCAGTGTGAGAGACTGATGTTAGCAAGAAGGAAGAACTTCCTGCCAGAGAAGGTAGGTAAATACTAGACTGAGTGGCTGGTCAGTGACTGTTGTGGAATTTCCTTCTTTGGAGTGGCTCTTCTGTCTGGGCTATTTCTGTGTGGTCCTTCCAGAACATGAGAGTGGGGGTAGGGAGGGGGAGGAAGAAAGAAAGGCAGCCAGAGGTCCAATTCAGTCCTTCCCAGCACTCAGGCTCTCGTATTTGTAATGTTCAAGGATCTATAACTGGGATCACTGAGGCTTTAGGAAAAAAAAAAAAAAAAGAATAAGAAAAGGAACAGGTAGCTTGTTGCTCATCTCAAATGTTTAGAATTACCCCGACTCTCTAGGCCTCTCCAAGAGCTCCAAAAGCTTGCTTTTGCCCTGGTCCCCACAATCTCAAGAAAGTGAAGACTTGTGTTTGGCTCCCTAGGGCCATGCATATGGGAACAATATTTTCTGAATCCAAATGCAGGACATGGTCTGACAATTATATTTATGGGGACAAAAGGACAGAATATGTGAAATCAGAGCTGTCCTAGGAAATACGGGACGTATGGTCTCCATAGCTACATATTATCTCTTTCTAAGGGTCCTGACACAGGAGGGAGTTAATTAAAACTGTGTCATGTGGTTTGGGGCCTGGGTTCTTTCCTTGTCTGTGGCACGATCAGTTAGAACTGTGAAAAAACCAGGGTCATAATAAGCCCAGCACAAATTCTTGCTGTGCAGGTTGGAGAAAAAGGTAGTATATATATCCTCCCTAGTATCGCCAAACTCTAAAACTTAGCAGCAGCAGGCACATGCTACACACAGTGTGTCTATTCTCACTCACTTAACTATAAATAATGCCATAGGGTTATAGAGAGGAAGCAGTGTGGTCTTGGGCAAGGGATCCTATTCATTCATTCATTCGTTCATTTGCTTAAGCAGTGGTTCTCAAAAGTATGGTCCCCACACCAGTAGCATCTCCAGGGAGCTTGTTAGAAATGCAAATTTCCAGGACCCACTCTAGGTCTAATGAGTCACAAACTCTGGGGGTGCGCCCCAGCAATCTGTGTCTTAATCCACTGGGGGTGATTGTGATAAACTTTATTTTTTTTTAAGATTTATTTATTTATTTGAGAGAGAGAGAAAGAGATAGCAAGAGAGAGCACAAACGGGGAAGAGAGCGAGAAGCAGACTCCACGCTGAGCAGGGAGCCCGATGCAGGGCTCCAACCCAGGACCCCAGGATTATGACCTGAGCCGAAGACAGACATTTAACTGACTGAGCCACCCAGGCACCCCTGTGATAAACTTTAAATTGTGAAAATCCCTAGATAAGAAGTCCTCGTGGCAATGCTCACACTGCGAACCAGCAGCAGCACCATTAACCAAAAGGACCAAGGCCACAGGCATTTTTGGTAGGCCCATCAGTATCTCTGCCAATTCAACCTATAATGCCTCTCACATTACCCAAATCATGGAATAGCCAAATTCTTACTACATATCAAATTACTCAAAGCCTGGGTTTCCAGGAGGTAACACAGCTTATCTGGTCCAATACACCTTTTTCAAAAAGGCCGAAGGCCCTTTGGGTTATCTATATCCTACTCAGGCACACACACTCCTTTGAGTGTTCTGTGTATATTTTAGCTCTTAGCCCCAATCTTGGTTTCAATGAACTGACCGGAGCTCACCTTGAGGACCAAGCTGGGAACATTTTATGTTTAGCAGCATTACTTTTTACTTTTAAGCAAACACAGATGAAAGAGTCCCTGCTGAAAAGAGCAGCCATTAATGCTAGCATTTATGCATTTACTGGCATTAAATTACAATAAAATAAAACAAATTCATGGTTTCACCTCAGTTTAAACTGATAAAGTTAATTGCTGTAATCAACAGGCAACCCTTCACAAATGTTTGCTTGAAAGGAGAAGAAATGCTTCCAGGTGAAATTTATCAAAGTGAAGGGCCCTAAGGACCAGATCTTGTTAAGTGCCACCTGGTTTTCCCCCAGAGCATCAGTCGATGAAGGAAAAGCTATCTCAACACAGCTTCCCAGTTAGAATCATTGACGTCTAGCTGCTGAAAGAGCTGCTGGTTAAGTTAGGGAAGTGGCACAGCATTTAAGAACATACATGAGGGAAATTTCTGGGTTGATGGTCACGTTCTGTATATTGATAGGGGCTTGGGATATACAGGTGCAGGGTGTGTCAGAACTCATCCTAAGAAATACACTGAAGATTTGTAAAGTTCATTGTGTGTACATTTTACCTCAAAAGAGAAGAGAATTGTAAACAAACAGTAGTGGTATGCATGCTGGGATATTTATAGGGACCTGTACTGATGTCAGTTTACTTTGAAATATATCAGAAAATAATAGGGATTGATGGATAAAGGGAATCAATAAATGGATAATGTGATAAAGCAAATATAGTAAAAAGTTAATAGTAGCATCTAAATGATAGGTATATGAGTGCTTAATGTAAAATTCTTTAGATTTTCCCCTATGTTTGAAAACTTTTGTTACAAAATATCAAACACAAACAGGCAAGAAAAATGCTACTGGATTTAGCTGTCTGAAAGACCTCTCATTAATTTATTCATTCCACAAACAATATACATGAGCAGAGACTATGTGCTAGGCACTAGTTCAAATCCTGGCTCTGCCATTTAGTGGTATTAATCTTGGGCAAGTCACTCCACCACTCGGAAACTCGCTTCTTTATCTGTTAAATGGGGAGAATAATAACACCTTCCTCAAGGTGGTTAATTGTTGGAATTACCTTTAAATTGCTGAGCTCTTAATGAGAGCTATATTGAGGAGGAAGCTCTCAATGAAGTGCGTCTTGTTCCTCACTCCCTTGGAAATCCTTTCATGGCAACTTCAACTTAATTGCTGAGCACTTTTTGTTTCTTGGAAATTGTTTGCAGCTTGGGCCAAGACCTTAGATTATCGTGTTTGTATAGGACTCAAATGTTTTTAACTGATTCGCCTGACATTCAACCATGTTTTGGTTTGTAAACTCCCTTTTGCCAACAAACAAAAAAGCTGGAAAGCAACTTTTTCTTTTGAAGGGAGTATAAAGCAAAATTTAAGAAAAAAATAGTGAAGTTGGAATGTAGTCTAAGGTAGTTCTGCCACACCCATTTGAACCCGTGGTCAAAATTGCTCATCATCTCCCACAGCTCTGGCATCTTTTGCAGCTCGTGGATGAGTCCCAAAAGAAAAGGAGCCCTACCATTTGGAGAATATGCACACCCCTTCTTGGTTTCCATTTATTTTCTGGAAGGCTTCTCTCAGCACTCTTCCACTTAATGCAGATCACATCATTCACTAATTGGTATGCGAGCGGGGAAGCATTCCATTTTTCAAGGCCAGGCCCATGCAAGTGGTTGCCTCTGGCTTTTGTGAGTCCCCCTAGCTGGTTTGGGGGCAACAAGGGGGATGGCTGTGTCCCCCAGGAAAACACTGTCAAACTTTGGGCCCGGGGATGCAACCTGAGAACAGGCAGGTGGCTGGGTACCTCTGGAGGTAATAAAGCCCAGAGTCTGCCAAACAGCAGAAATTTGGGCCTGAGAAGCTGTCCAGGAGGGTACTTTATGAGCCTGCTGAACAGCAATGCTCTTCACAGCCCAGGAAACCATGCACCAAAAGTGCAGCAGACTTTCTAGTGGTTAAATCCAATCAGACTCTAATTAAGACATTTTAAGAGGCAGCGGTGGGCAGCAAAGATCTCCACAGAAGAGTGATCAGAAAGCCCTTTCATTAATTCATTCATTCCACAAACAATATACATGAGCTGAGACTCTACTACGTGCCAGGCACTAGTTCAAATCCTAGTTCTGCCACTTAGTAGCAGTATGACCTTGGGGAAGGCACTGTCACTGAGACTCAATATCTAACCCTGAGGTGTGGTTCAAGGGTCAGATCCCACAGACTTGATGTACCCCATCATCACAGTGCCACCAGCAGGGATTACACAGTTCAGGGAACTGATGAGGTCAGTGAAGACAGCACTTGAAGAAACTACAAGGTTGCTTTATATTTGAAGTATATTTTGTTGTTTTAAAAATGCACACAAACCCTTCATAAATATAGTTTTAAAATATGTTCAGATGGCAGGGTATGATAGGGGGCTGTAATTTTTAATTGTAGGATATGTGAGACTCTATGGTCCTAAATAATCTTTTCCGCAAAAGTTGATACACATGCCCCGATCAGTTATCAGGGGCTTAGTTTTCTGCAGTTGCCAGAGGATATGCTAAGGAAGATCATGAAGGCCCTAGAGGATACTGTTCTGCCAGTGAGGGTCAGTGTTCAATGACCATTTGAGACCCCATTATGCATGGAGATGCTCAGATACCAGACTGTAGATGTGGACTGGAAGCTCTGGGGAGAATGTGTGGGTTAACCACAACATACGGAGAGGAGAGAGAAAAGAATTCATCACCCCATTGTTTACTCATTGTTTTTTGTAGACTCTACTCCTTGGTTATTTTCTAAAGTACAAAGTAAGAAAGCTGTTTGGAGGTTCTGCCATCCATGTATCTACAGTTTACAGTACATTTCTTATCTTCTTATTGCTTTATAAGGTCCTGACACTACCCCATCCCTTCCCCATGTAGCCTGGATAGGTCAGTAACTCCTGTGTACTCCCAAAGTACTCTGCACACACCTCTACTGTTCCATGTACTTACCACATGGTATTGAAGCTGTCTGTTCACGGGCCTGTCTCCTGCTCTCCTGGTGGCTCCCTGAGGGCAGAGACTAGGTCTTTTCTCATATCTGTGTCTCCGGCACCTATGGGTGCTTAGTAGATATTTGTTGAACTGTTTAGGGGAACTTGAGGTTATTTTTTTATTTTCATTCCAGTTAGTTTACAGTGTTATATTAGTTTCAGGTGTACAAGATAGTGAGTCAACAATTCTATACATCACTGAGTGCTCATCACGACAAGTGTCCTCCTCAATCCCCATTGCCTAGTTCACCCATCCCCCCACCCACCTCCCCTCTGGTAACCATGAGTGTGTTCTCTATGGTTAAGAGTCCATTTCTTGGTTTGTCCCTCTCTCTTTCCCCCCTCCCTTTGCTCATTTGTTTTGTTTCTTAAATTCTACGTATGAGTGAAATCATATGGTATTTGTCTTTCTTTGACTGACTTATTTCACTTAGCATTTTACTCTCTGGCTCCATCCATATAATTTCAAATGGCAAGATTTCATTCTTTTTAATGACTAATATTCTATTCTATATATATATAACATATATATATATATATATATATATATATATATATATATTACATCTTCCTTATCCATTCATCTATCGATGGACACTTGGTCTGCTTCCCTATGTTGGCTGTTGTAAATAACGCTGCTATAAACATAGGGGTAAGTATATATCCCTTTGAATTGGTGTTTTTGTATTTTGGGGGTAAATGTCAGTAGTCCGATTGCTGGATCATAGGGTAGCTCTATTTTTAACTTTTTGAGGAACCTTCATACTGTTTTCCACAGTGGCTGCCCCAGTTTGTATTCCCACCCATATGCAAGAGGAGGAATTTGAGGTCATTGACTAAGTTTGATTTTAACCTTGTAATCTAACAGTGCCTTACATATGGTAGGTGTTCCATGTATATCTTCTCTGATGATAGTAATTTAAAAAGGTCTCAAAGGTATATGGCACTTTATACGGCTTACCAAATGCTTTTGCATTAAGTCATATGATCCCCACTGCAAGCCTGTTAGGAAGCAAGTCAGATACTATAACGACTGTCATTTGACACATGAGGGAACTGGCTCAAAGCAGTTAACTGAGTTATTATAAGGCCACACTGTTAATATGAACTCAGTGGGTACTATGAATCTACCCTATTGTTCTCCAGTGCTCATGTTTGTCTATTATCTATAGAGACAGCACTGGGCGTATTTGAAACCAGTGTGGTTTCCTGGACTTACTAGTTATTAGATTCTTCTCCCTCCTGCTAGATGAGAACAAGGTAACTATTTGTCCTAGTATCTGCTAACAGTCATGAGCAGCTGAATCTACCAACCTCTCCCTGGACTGCCTTTCATGTGAGATAATTTCCATTTAGAGTCAGACTTTCAGTTACTTGCAGCCTAAGTCATGCCTGATGTATGAGGTCTGCCTCCCAAGGAAGAGTGAGTTCTTCGAAGCCAGGACTCAGCCGTTCTCCCAGTCTGGCCTTCTTGACATAACTCACGACTTGGCTGGCTATCGTTGACTCTTCTCATGGGGATAGGAAATATGGAAAGGTTGTCAGAGAGGTTCCTGAAACAAAAGTTAGCTTGTTGCTCAAGGGACCACCAGTTATGAGCCATGTTAATGAGGCAGAAGCTGGCAACCAAATCAAGAGAGATGTAACGTATATTCCCCACCCCAGCTCCACAAGCCAGTGTCTCTCCTGGTAGTGCTGGAGAAGAAGGGGCAAGAACATTTACATCACTTTCAACAGATAGTCCTCAGGTCCCCTTAGAGAGACTGTAAGCCAACAACTCCCCAGAAGGCAGCTGTCTACAATTACTCACATTAGGGCAACAGTTTTCACCCCCAAATCCCAAAGGGTTTTACAGCACTGTGGGTAAGGAAAAGTTCCAGAGACATGACTTTATGTCTCGGTTCTATTAAGCATTCATTGTGTGGTTGAGACACACTCTTGAAATATTTCTATCCCCCCAGTAATAGAATGGAAATAGTACTTTCTCTCTCTTTCAAGGATACTGGAAATGTGACTGGCATTCATGAGGTATGTATGAAGACCAGGAAAGTGCCTTGCACCAGCTTCAGGTCTGGACCCTAGGATAGTTTATAAGATTACAAACAGAATGGTCCCATCTACTAGCATTCTCTGTGTTAAGAAACAAACATCAAGTGTCAGCTCGAGACCCAACTTACGTGTTGGGTCCTGAGCTGGGCTTTGGGACTACATTGATAAGGGAGCCATGGTCTCTGCTCTCAAGGAGTTTCCAGTATAGTCAGAGAGACAGGTGTATAAATTCAGACATGGAATATGAGAATTTCAGTGTTGTTAACATCTGTGGGGAGGACTTGTTAAAGATGAGACCAGAATGGTGAGCTGGGATGAGATGAACAATGGATGCAGAGGTAATCCTCAAAGTATCTACAAAACCCAAACAGCAGGAGCACTGACCAAGCAGAATGGATGCAAGTCAACCCATGGAATAGTGTCCTCCAGGCTCCCTGCTGTGCTAGGCACTATTGCTTTAGTTTCTGGGTCCTGAGGAGATCAAAAAGAGGTCCAGAAGTGGGGAACAGGGCAGCAGAAGGGGTCTTGAGGAGACTCAGAGGAGCAGCTTGTGTCAAAGTATTCCACAATTTTAACAATATGTGTGGTTGCTTCAATGTCATGTGAATGAGCATGAATATTACCCTTGGCATCCAGGAGCTCAGGAATTCCATGTGTGTTGGAAAGAACACATTAGCAGCAGTGTGGTGGATGGACTGGATTGGAATAGATAGTAGATAATAGTAGTAATAAATAAGTAGAAAGGCTTTGCAATACACCAAGGAAGATAGATAATGGGGCTTAAGGTAGTGGCAACAGGGCATGTCATTTCTATAAGAGGCCCAAAGATGCTTGCACAAATTCCAATCTCTACATATCACCTTTGTTCCTAACACTTCTCCAGTCTTCTTGCTGTCATGGTTCCACTATTCTAGCCCAATGCAAGCTTACACACACACACACACACACACACACACACACACACACACGTGTGTACTTGTGTGACCAATCCTATTTAAGTATGCACACTGACCTAGTGGCTGGCAGGCTATAATTATGGCAGGCAAGAGTCCTGCCAAGAAAAATTCATTCAAATACTGAGGTCATCCTATTCCAAGCTGCAGGAGAGTGGCTACAGTATAAACACCTGCCTTCATAATACCAACCTATGTTGTGGATAGTCCTCCCCACTTTTCCAAGCAGTCACACAATTATCTCATTTGTTTTCTTAACAATGGCCCTAGGAGGTGGGTAAGATTGGTATTTTTTAGTTACAATGTATGGCTGGGGAAACTGAGGTTTAGAGAGAAGGACTTGCCCAACACCACTCACAATTAGTCAGTGGCAGCACTAGAACTAAGACGCCTTCTGCCTCTTAGTCTCATGTTCCCCTCAAACTTCCATACGGCCTCCTTCAGAATAATTCCAGATCATTCTTATTTCCACCTCCTGCACATGAATACTCGTTCAATCCATCCTTTTAAAAAAAGATTTTAGTTTTAAATGTTCTCTACACCTGACGTGGGGCTCAAACTCACAACCCTGAGATCAAGAGTTGCATGTCCACTGACTGAGCCAGCTAAGCACCCCTAATTCAATCCATTCTAATGGACATTTCTAAGAAAATACTGCAGGTGACTCCAATCCTGTCCTTCAAAGCCTTGCTCTGGTCTCAGCATCCCCTCCAGGAAATTTGCCCTGGGACTCCAGTTCAGTAACCTCAACCCCTTCTCCTTTAATATTTAGTCTGTATTATTGCCTTAGCGCTTTCTTTATTCTCTCCTATTGTGTTCTGATTACTCCATCTGTGACTTCTGCTTCCCTGGCTTCTTTTCTTCTTTCTGCCTAGCACAACACTTGGCACACAAGGGAATACTTAGCAAAGTGTTGTTAATGGACAACTTGATCCAATAAAGCCTTACTCTGGCATCAGAATGCCTGAAATTCCCAGTTCACAAGAAAGCACTCTCAATGTGTGTGTGTGTGTGTGTGTGTGTGTGTGTGTGTGTGTCCATGCACAACTCATCCAGTGACCCTGAGGGTAACTAAATCAATGCTGTCAAAGTGCAGCATCAGCACATAGTTATTTTACATTCCAGTAGGAACTGAAGCAAGGAAACTTTTTCCCTTAATTTTTAAAAAATAAATACTGCTCTGGTTCCAAGTAGTATATTTTTGACATCTTGTGTACATTTCTGAAATAGAGTCCAGATGAGAAACCAGCTCATGTGCATGTCCATCCCAATCTGAGAATGGTAGACTCTTACTCATGGATATTTCCATTTCTGAAATCCCAATTGCAGGAAATAAAAGACTAGGGAGCAGGTTGTAGGAAAGATGGAGGCTAACATGGGAGTGACTTGCTAGACAATCTCTTTGAGGCTTGGGGGCAAGACTAGGGCATGAGGAAGAGAAGAAAGAGGTGCTAAAATTTCATCCCTCCTCCCTCCTACCTGCTCATACAGATTTCTAGGGAATATATATGGGAAGGCAGCTGATAGCTGCTCCCAGGAAGGCAGGATACTTGCAAAACACCCTTTAGACATGGCTGTGGCCAAAGGCAGGGGAAGCCCAAGAACACAACTAGATAAAGCAGGTCCCAGAGAACACCACCCACTGGATTGTTTGGTGAGAAAAGCTTCCTTAGAGTCCCAACTAGGGATAAAGGAATTGTTTTTCTATTTCTTTTACAACATGCAACATGACCTAAGTACCTAACAAGTACCAGGCACTGTGCTTGGCACTTATCAACGTGACCTCTTTTGCCCTGTTGGGAATCATATTCCCATTTTACAGATGAGGAAACTGAAGCTCAGAGAGAGATTAAGTCATTAACCCATTATCACAGTCTGGCTGACTCCCTAATTTGGGCTCTTTCCATTGTACCACTCTGCCTTTCAGAGGTATGTTAATTGAGCTCTGGCAATAAGTAAGCAGCCTAAGTCATGAAAACCCTCCACAGTAAGCCTAAGGTTTCAAAGAAGCACTTGCTCTTCAATGATAAGTCGGACTTATCTTAACGGAGAAAAAGAGGAAAACGTTATTCATTGCTGGCTGAAGGAATAGCAGATGCAAAGGGGCTGATGCAGGCAAGAAAAAAGCAGTTAAGGAACATGGTAAATAGTTTGGGGGAGGTTACTTGAGGATGAAGACAGGTGATGGAACATGAGGCCAGTTTATACGGGGTCTCATATATCATATTAAGAGTTGTGGGTTTAACAGGCAACCCATGGAATGGGAGAAGATATTCGCAAATGACACTACAGACAAAGGTCTGATATCTAAGATCTATAAAGAACTCCTCAAACTCAACACTCAAAAAACAGATAATCACATCAAAAAATGGGCAGAAGACATGAACAGACACTTCTCCAAAGAAGACATACAAATGGCTAATAGACACATGAAAAAATGTTCATCATCATTAGCCATCAGGGAGGTCGAATCAAAACCACATTGAGATACCACCTTACACCAGTTAGAATGGCTGAAATCAACAAGACAGTAAACAACAAGTGTTGGAGAGGATGTGGAGAAAGGGGAACCCTCTTCCACTATTGGTGGGAATGCAAGTTGGTGCAGCCACTTTGGAAAACAGTGTGGAGATTCCTTAAGAAATTAAAAATAGAGCTACCCTATGACCCTGCAATTACACTACTGGGTATGTACCCCAAAGAGACAGATGTAGTGAGAAGGGCCACATGTACCCCAATGTTCATAGCAGCAATGGCCACAATCGCCAAACTGTGAAAAAAGCTAAGATGTCCTTCAACAGATGAATGGATCAAGAAGATATGGTCCATATATACAATGGAATATTATGCCTCCATCAGAAAGGATGATTACTCAACTTTTGTATCAACATGGACCGGACTAGAAGAGATTATGCTGAATGAAATAAGTCAAGCAGAGAGAGTCAATTATCATATGGTCTCACTTACGTGTGGAGCATAAGGAAAAACATGGAGGACATTGGGAGAAGGAAAGGAAGGGTGAATTGGGGGAAATCAGAGGGGGAGATGAACCATGAGAGACTGTGGACTCTGAGAAACAAACTGAGGGTTTTGGAGGGGAGGGAGGTAGGGGGTTGGGTGAGCCTGGTGGTGGGTATTGAGGAGGGCACGTATTGCATGGAGCACTGGGTGTGGTACATGAACAATGAATCTTGGAACACTGCAAAAATAAAATTTAAAAAATTAGAAAAAAAAAAAAGAATTGAGGGTTTCCCCTGAAGGAGATGAGAGACTAGATGGGAACAGAGATTGATCTCTGGTTTGGAAAGAGCACTGTGGCAGCCACTTGGGCAGACAGTTCAGGCAAGACACTCCTGGCTGCAGGGAGACCGAGTTGGACAAATATGGCAGTAGTGAAGGCCGGGGTCAGGGTGGTGAAGCAAATGGAGGCCCAGCTCAGGAAATGCTGCCTCCAGAGCAGTCACGGCAAGTCAGCCTCAGTTTAACTTCAAAGCTGAGATGCCAGGCTTTGCAGCATCTACCCCCACAGCCCTTAAACACTGCCTGTGTTGCTCTGGCCTCAAGACTAGTAACAAGTCTTGCTTTGTCCTTTGGGGCCTCCCCATTTGTCTCCATCTTCTAAACTAGTGGCTTTGTAGCTCCCCTGGGCCTAGCCTAGCCCAGCTGGCTGGGGAGGCGGGGAGAGAAGTCAGGTAGGCTCCAAGCAGAAAGGGTCCTGATTAGCACATGTTTCACATTCCCCACATTGCATGGCAATTCAAAGCCAAATCCTACAGGATTGTTTTCTTAAAGGTTGGGGATGGGTTTGGGGCTTCTTCTCTTTCTTTTTCTTCTTCCTCTTCTTCTTCTTCTTTTTTTTTTTTTTCTTATTAAGTGTGTTTCTGGACTGCAGCTATTTCCTCTGTCCTTGAGTTAAGTAATAGCAGAGGGGGAGAGAAAATGAAGGTTTGCAGCAATGCAGAAAAGATGTTTCTGTAATAGGCCAGAGGAGGAAGGGAAATCCAGTGTGGGGGCCCACAGCAGTGTTCTGGGAAGGCCAGGGAATGTGGCTGTTGAGGGGCAGGGCTACAGCTAGGGCAAGTGTATAGAAGTCAGGCAAATGCCTACCTAAGGGAAGTGGCCCCTGACACCCTGGCCAGCTCCAGCCCTTGGTTCCACTGCAATCAGCACTCAGATTGACTTTGCTCTGGTCATCAGCAGCCGCCATAATGTCAGCACAACCCAAAGGTGTGGGCTCTCCCCAGTGACCGAGGAAATTAAAGCCCTGAAATATACCAAAAGCACTTCACAGGTAAAGGCAGCCAACAATGCACTCCTGGGAAGCCCACACTCCCAACAAACAGGAAGGTCTTACAAACCCCCCCCCCCAGGCTTCCCCTCATTATATAGCTGCACAATTCTGGAATCGAGCCCAAATGAGAAAACTGGTCATGTGTATGTCTATCCCAGTCTGAGAACAGGAGATTCCTACTCACAGACTGTTTTGGTTTTGAAATCCCAATTATAGAAAAAAAAACTAGGGGAGCAGGTTCTATTTTCTATCTTGCTCCCTTTCCATCATTTCCTACATACATGTACATATAGGTACACACATATAAGTCTTGTGACAATGTGTAGCATTTAGGGAAACATTTATAATTTTTTAATTAGCAGCCTTATTGAGATATAATTTATACACCATACAGTTATACCTTAAAATTCGTCAATTTTAAGTCCAATTCCATGGTTTTTAGTGCATTTATAGAGTTGTGTAACCATCACCACATCTAATTTTAGAACATGTCCATCACTCTCAAAGAAACTTTGAGCTCATACACAGTCAGTCCGTGTTCCCGCTCCCAGCCCTAGGCAACCACTAATCACTTTCTGTTGGGATAGATTTGCCTTTCTTATAAATGGAATCATAAAACATATGGTCTTTTATGTCTGGTTTCTTTCCCCCGGCATAATGTTTTCAAGGTTTATCCATGTTGTGGCATGTATCAGCACTTCAATTCGCTTCATTGCCAAATAGTTCACCGTTGTATGGATATATCACATCGTGTTTATCCATTCACCAGCTGATGGATATTTGAGACATTTCTGCATTTTGGCTATTAGGAATCATACTGCTATGAACAGTCATGTACAAGTTTTTGTGTGGAGAATGTTTTCATTTCTTTTTGGGTAGGTATCTAACAGTAGAATTGCTGGATCATATGGTAATAAACCATAGATGTAGGGGTTTATTGCTGGACTCTCAATTCTATTGCATTTATCTATAGATGGCTTTCCTTATGCCAATACTATATTGTCTTGATTACTGCGGCTTTGTATTAAATTTGAATTTAAGAGGAGTGAGTCCTCCAATTTTGTTCTTTTTCAAGATTGTTTAGGCTAAACAGAGTACATGTAATTTAATATGGATTTCAGAATTAACATTAAAGAAATATGAATGAATGAAATGAATATCCAGCTTGTCCATTTCTGCAAAAAAAGCCCATTGGGATTTTGATAGGAACTGCCCTGAATCTACAGATCGCTTTGGGAAGTATTGCCAGCTTGACAGTATTACATTTTCCCATCCATGAACATAGGGTGTCTTTCAATTTATTTAGGTTTTTCTTAATTATTTTCAACATTGTGTAGCTTTCAGTGTACAAGTCTTATACTTCCTTGGTTAAATTTATTCCTAAATATTCTTTGTGATAGTATTGGAAATGGAATTTTCTTAATTTCACATGTGGATTGTTCATTGCTTTTATGTAGAAATACAATTGGTGTTTTAAATGTTGATCATCTATTCTGCAAATTTGCTGATTTTGTTTACCATGTCTAATAGACTTTTTCTTATTGTTTAGGATTTTCTATACATACAATCATGCCATCTGTGTATGGATGATCTCTATTTCTTTTTCTTGCCTACTTGTCCTGGCTAAAAATTCTAGAACAATGTTGAATAAAAGTGGCAAGAGTGAGCATTTTTGTCTTGTTTTCAAAGAGGGCAAAGCTTTCAGTTTTTCACAATTAGGTATGATGTTACATGTGGATTTTTCTTAGATGCCCTTTTATTCACTGTTTTTCTCATGAAAGCTTGCTGAATTTTATCAAGTCTTTTTAATGCATCAATTGAGTTAATTGTATGGTTTTCTTCTTTCACACATCTGGTCAAAAAATCAATTCACCATAACTGTAAGAGTTTATTTCTGAAATCTCAAATCCATTCCTGTGATCTAAACATCTGTTCTTATGTATGTACCACAATGTCTTGATTATAGTAGTTTTGTAGTAAGTTTTGAGAGAGTAAGTTTAAGTCCTCTAACTTCATCTTTGTCAAGATTGTTTTCACTGTTTTGTGTCCTTATTTTAATATGAATTTTGGTATCAACTTTTCAATTTCTAAATAAAATAAAAGCTGGGATTTTGATATGGTTTGCATTGGATCCATGAACCAAACTGTGGCTTGCTGCTATCTTAACAACACTGACATTTCTTATCCATTAAATTAGGATGTGTTTCCATTTACTGAAGTTTTCTTTAATTTCTTGGCCAATATTTTGTAGTTTTCAATGAATACGTTTTATACTTCTTTGTTATATTTATTCATAAGTTTTTTATTTTTTGATGTTACTATGAATAGAATTATTACTAGATTGTTTGTTCCTAGTATATAGAAATATGATATACTTTTGTATGTTTACCTTTTATTTTGTTGCCTTGCTTAACTCACTTACTAGCTTTAGGTGTTTTTTTGTTTTTTTTTTATGTTTCCTATATACAAGATCATGTAATCTATGAATAGAGTTTAACCTCTTCTTTTCCAATCTGGATACCTTTTATTTATTTTTCTTGCTCACTTACTTTGGCTAGAGCCGCCAGTACAATGTTGAATAGAAGAGGTAACAGTGGATGTCCTTTCCTTGTTTCATATTTGGGGGAAGCAATCTGATTTGCACTATTATCATGTTAGCTGTGGATTTTTAATAAATGCTCTCTATCATTTTGAAGAAATTGTCTTATCCTCCTAACTTGTTGAGGGTTTTTATCATGAGTGTTTCCCATGTTTTTCATATGCTTTTACTTCATCTATTGAGATAATATTTTTGCCCTCTTTTCTACTAATAAAATGTGTTACATTAGTTGATTTTTGGTGTTTTTTAAAGTATTCATGGGTCATGACTTTTCTCCTGATCATTGCTTTTTTTCATATCTATCTATCATCTATCAATCATCTATTTAAAGTAAGTTATACACCCAGTGGGGGCTTGAACTCACAACCTTGAGATGAAGAGTCACATGCTCTACTGACCAAGCCAGCTAGGTACCCACATTTGTTGATTTTTGAATGCTAAACCAGTCTTGCATTCCTGTTTATTTATATATTAAAACATAAATTTTTTAATGTTGCAAACCCAAGAATTTAGTATTATAATGATTGCTTTGTAATCCACTGTCTTTTGAAGAATCTAAGATAAAGAAGGAGAAAATATATGTAATGATTTTTGTATTAACATTTTTATTTACCATTTCCATTATTTTTCATTTCTTCCTGTGCATGAAGTTACTCTCTGGTGTCATTTCCTTGCTCTAATCGAACTTCTTTCCCTTTTTCTGCCTTGTGCTGTTATTGTCATACTATAGATATATTATGCTATTGCTTTTTAAAAATATTTTAATTTTTAGAAAGATTTAGGATCACAGCAAAATTGATAGAAAATGGCTAACAGACACATGAAAAAATGTTCATCATCATTAGCCATCAGGGAGATTCAAATCAAAACCACACTGAGATACCACCTCACACCAATTAGAATGGCCAAAATCAACAAGACAGTAAACAACAAATGTTG
>CM052901.1:64621613-64668521 GCA_028534135.1 Potos flavus | reverse complement strand
CATAAGGAAAAACATGGAGGACATTGTGAGAGGGAAGGGAGGGATGAATTGGAGGAAATCGGAGGGGTGAAGAACCATGAGAGACTGTGAACTCAGAACAAGGGACTGAGAGTTTTGGAGGGGTGGGGGTGGGGGGATGGGCGAGCCTGGTGGTGGGTATTGAGGAGGGCACGTATTGCATGGAACACTGGGTGTGGTACATAAACAATGAGTCTTGTAACACTGAAAAAATAAAATAAAAGTATTTGGGAAGGAAAAAAAAAAGATAAAAAAAGAAAATTATAACTTCCCATATATTCCTTGCCTACACATTCATAGCCTCTCCATTATTTGCATCCCACCAGAGTGGTACATTTGTTACAACTGATGAAACTACATTGATATATCATGATCACCCAAAGTCCATAGTATGCATTAGGGTTCACTCTTATTGTTGAGTTCTATGAGTTGGACAAATGTATAATGACATGTATCCATCGTTATAGTATCACAAAGAGTATTTTCACTGCCCTAAAAATCCTCTAGGCTCTGATTATTCATCCCAACCTCACTCATCCCGAGTCCCTGGCAACCACAGATCTTTTTACTGTGTCCCTAGTTTTGCCTTTCATATAGTTGGAATCATATAGCATGTAGCCTTTTCAGATTGGCTACTTTCACTTATTAATATGCATTTAAGATTCCTCCATGTCTTGGGATGCCTGGGTGGCTCAGTCGGCTGAGCGTCTGCCTTTGGCTCAGATCATGATCCCAGGGTCCTGGGATCGAGCCCCACATCGGGCTCCCTGCACAGTGGGAAGCCTGCTTCTCCCTCTCCCACTCCCCCTGCTTGTGTTCCCTCTCTCTCTGTCTCTCTCTCTCTGTCAAATAAATAAAATCTTTAAAAAAATAAAACCCTCAAAAAAAAAAAACCCTTTTAAAAGGTTCCTCCATGTCTTTTCATGCATGGATAGCTCATTTCTTTTTAGTCCTGAATAATAATCCATTGTCTGGATGTATCACAGTTTATTTATCCATTGACCTACTGGAGTACATCTTGGTTGCTTCCAAGTTTTGGTAATTATGAATAAGGCTACTGTAAAGATCTGTATGCATGCTTTTATGTCGACATAAGTTTTCAGCACCTTTGGGTAGATACCAACAAGTACAACTGCTGGATCATATGGTTAAGAGTATATTTACTTTTGTAAGAAAATGCCAAACTACCTTGCAAAATGTCTGTACCATTTTGCATTCCCACAAACAATAAATAAGAGTTCCTTTTGCTCCATATCCTTGACATTTGGTGTTGTCAGTGTTCTGGATTTGGGTCATTCTAATAGGTGTGCTGTGGTATCTCGTTGTTTTAGTTTGCATTTCTCTGATGACATATGATGTAGAGCATCTTTTCATATGTTTCTATGTCATCTGTATATCTTCTTTGGTTAGATGTCAAGATCTTTGGCCCATTTTTAAGCTGAGTTGTTTTCTTATTGTTGAGTTTTAAGATTTTTTGTATATTTTAGATAACAGTCCTTTATCAGATACATCCTTGCAAGTATTTTCTCCAAGTCTGTGGCTTGTCTTCTCATTATCTTGACAATGTCTTTCACAGAGCAGAAGTTGTTAATTTTAAGAAGTCCAGCTTATCAACTATTTCTTTCATGAATCATGACTTTGGTGCTATATCTAAAAATTCACTGCCTTACCCAAAGTCATCTAGATTTTCTCCTGTGTTATTTTTTAAAAGTTTTATAGCTTTACCTCTTACATTTAGCTTTATGATATATTTTGAGTCAATTTCTGCAGTGTAAGTTCTGTTTAAGGTCAAGATTCATTTTATTTTTTTTTGCATATGGCTGTCCAGTTGTTCCAACACCATTTGTTGAAAAGATTACCTTTTTTCCATTGTATTGCCTTTACTCCAGTTTCAAAGATCGATTTCTAGGCTTTCCATTCTGTTTCATTGATCTGATTGTCCAGTCTTTTGCCCATACTGTTTTGATTAGTAACTTTACAGTAAGTCTTAAAGTTAGATTGTGTCAGACCTCCCAACTTTGTTCTTCCTCAACATTGTGTTGGCTATTTCAGGGTCTTTTGCCTCTCCATATAATGTTTCAAATTAGTTTGTCAATATCCACAGAATAACTTCCTGGGATTTTGATTAGGATTGCACTGAATCTATAAATTAGATAGGAACAAATTGACATCTTGACAATATTGAGCTTTTCTATCTATGAACATGGAATATCTATCCATTTATTTAGTTCTCCTTTGATTTCTTTCCTCAGAGGTTTTGTAGTTTTCTTCATATGGCTCTTATATTTTTTTTTATTTATACCTAAGTATTTCATTTTTGGGGTGCTAACATAAATGGTATTGTATTTTTAATTTCAAGTCCCATTTGTTCATTGCTGGTATTCAGTAAAGTAATTGACTTTTCTTCTTTTTTTCTAAAGACATTTTTTTAAACATTTTATTTATTTACTTGACAGAGAGAGAGAGTTTTATTTATTTATTTGACAGAGAGAGAGAGAGATCACAAGTAGGCAGAGAGGCAGGTAGAGGGGGGGGAAGCAGGCTCCCTGCTGAGCAGAGAGCCCGATGTGGGGCCTCGATCCCAGGACCCTGAGATCATGACCTGAGCTGAAGGCAGAGGCTTAACCCACTGAGCCACCCAGGTGCCCCAGTAGTTGACTTTTCTATATTCATCTTGTATCCTGCAACTTTGCTATAATCATTTATTAGTTATAGTTTTGTCAATTCTTTCAAATTTTCTACATAGGTCATGTCATTTGCAGACAAAGACATTTTTTCTTTCTCTCACCCCAAAATGTATACTTTCATTGTCTTAATGCATCACCTAGCACTTCCAGTGAAATTCTGAAAAGGAGTGGTGAGAGGGAACATCCTTGCATTGTTCCTGATCTTAGTGAAAAAGCTTTTCACCATTAAATATGTTGTTAGTACTACTGCTTTTTAAATAAACTTTTATTTTAGAAATAGTTTTAGATTTATAGACAAATTGCAAATAGAGTACAGAGATTTCCCATATACTCCCACACAATGTCCCCTATTATTAATATATTACATTAATATGACACAACCAATATTGATGCATTATTATTAAATGAAGTTCATACTATGCAGATTTCTCTAGTTTTTACTGAAATGTCCTTTTTCTGTCCCAGGATGCGACCCAGGATATGACATTACACTTAGTTGGTACATCCCTTTAGGCTCTTCTTTCCTTTGACTCCTTTCCCTGTTTTTGATGACCTTGACAGTTTTGAGGAGTACTGGTTAGTCATTTTGTAGAATGTTCCTTTGTGGGTATTTGTCTGATGTTTTTCTCATGATTAGACTGGGGTTATAGGTTTTTGAGGGAAAGATCAAGAAGTGAAATTCCCTTTCATCACATCATATCAGGGGACATACTATCAACATGACTTATCATTGTTGATGTTAACCTTCATCACCTGGCTAGTAGTGTTTGTCAGCTTTCCTCACTGTAAATTATTCATTTTTTCCCCTTTCCAAACTGTATTTTCTCAACGAAGCCACTATGTACAGATCTTACTTAAAGAGTGGGAAATTATGTACCTTACTGGGGTTGCTTTTTATGATGGGTCATTTTTTTCTTGCTACTTATAAGAATTTCTCTTTGACTTTATATTCAACATTTTGACTATATCTCTAGGTGTAGATCTATTTAGTTTATCCTACTTGGAGCTCACTGAACTTCTTGGATGTTTAGATAAATATATCTTATCATAATTGGGAATGTTTAAGCCATCATTTCTATGAATAATATTTCTGTCCTTTTCTCTCCTCTCCTTCTGATATTTCCATTACACATATTTTGGTGAGCTTAATTGTATTCCACGTGTCTGTTTATTTTTCTTCACTCTTTTTACTTTCTCTTCTTTAGAATGTATACTTCCTATTGATCTGTCTTCCAGTTCCATAATTCTATCTTCTGCCATGTCAAGTACATTGTTGACCCTCTCTTAATAATTTTTCATTTAAGTTATTATACTTTTCAAATCCAGAATTTCCATGTGGTTCTCTTTCTTAAATATGTTCTATCTTTTCATTTGATATTCTTTATTTATCATTGTCATCATACTTTTCTTTAAATCATAAAACATAATTTCCTTTAGTTCTTTGAATATCTTTATAATAACTGCTTATAAATCCTTATCTGACAAGTATAACATCAGGGCTCCCTCAAAAATAATTTCTATTGCCTGATTTCTTTCTTTTCCATGGTCACACTTTCCTGTTCTTTGTCTTTTTAAGTTGTTTTTTTTTTTTACAAGGCTCATCATTGTTGCAAACTAGATATTTTAAATATATTGTAGAATCTCTGGATTCTGTATACCCACCCAGAGGTCCTGTTGCTGTTTGTTCTGCTTTGTTTTGCTTAATTTGTTTAGTGACTTTCCTGGACTAATTCTCTCTGAAGTCTAGTTTCTCTGTAGTGCAGTCTCTGACATCATGCTCATTTTCTCCCTTGTTTTATTTCTAAGTTTGGCTTTCTAGGAATCATCTCTGGTTCAGCATAGTTAGTGTTTATCCTGTGACCAAACAGGTTTTTCTGAAGCTCCTAGATCTAGTAAGGTTTCTACCCTTTCCCAGTGTATCTTTGTATGGCTTGGGGAATGCCTTCATAGTTCAGAGAGTTTTTGATTCTACTCTGCATTTAAACAGAGTTTAGCAGTCACAAATAACATCTTTAATGTATGTGTATAGCCTCCCTGTCTACTAGGGATGAGTTTGATCTTAGCAGGGCTCCTCTTGATGGTTTCTTTCCCTAGGTCTCTGAGAAGTATCTTGCTGGTCTGCTCTTTTCTGCCTGCTATTAATATATAATTACTTTTCTAATTTTCACTACTATGATCTCTATGGTTTTCAACAACACCTTTAGGCATGAGTTCTTTCATGCTCTGTTCTATTAAAAAAAAAAAAAAAAAAGCTTCTATAGGCTGTGCCACTATGCTGGAGCTAGATGGGAAGAAGGTGATATGGCAGCCTGCTTCTTCTGGAGTGGCACCACTGCCCTCTGAGCCCTTGAAATCCTTGTCTGACAATTACATCTGGGCCCTGGCCTTGGGAGAGAGAAATTGGAAGCCCCCAGTCTTTTCTAAATACCACTCACAGGTTCCTGTACCTTTCTAGGATAGACTCCATTTTAGGAGTAGGAGCTTGACAAAGGATGGGAGCCTTCAATCTACTTGGCCACGCCTACCCAGAATAAATCTACAACACAAAACTAGAGGGTGGAATAAGAGTCACTAGCAGTCTTCTGACCTTGAAGTGTAACTATAGCCCTACAACCTGGAGCTAGTAAAAATGAGAACCTCTGTTGTTTTGGGGTTTGTTTTTTTGGTGGGGGAGGGTTGCACCCACCTGAAATAAATCTTCTGCAATATAAAGCTAGGTGAGCAGTAGGAGCAAGTCATGGCTCAAATGCCACTGATGCCAATTGTTCTTACCAAGATTCCATAAATTTTCTTGAATAAATGATTTTCAATTTGTTGCATGCTCTTAAACCAATTTCCAGATATTTTAAACAGTGGTTTTTGATAACTTTTGCCAGTTTAATGGTTATTTCATTGATGAGAGGGTCTGCTGAGCTCTTCTCACAACCATTCCAGAAATTGGTCACAATTATTTATCTTAATTCAACACATATTTAGCAAGCACCTACTTTGTGCCAGGTGTTATGTGCACTGAGTGTGTTTTAAGTAACACCTTTATTAAAGTACTGTTGGCATACATTAAACTGCATATATTTAAAGTGTACAATTTGATGAGCTTTGACATATGTATGTACCAACATCATAATCAAGATAGTGTACATATACATTAACCCCAAAAGCTTATTTCTGCCCTTTGTACTGCCACCTACCTTTCCCTCCCTTGCTTCCTCAGGCAACCATTGATCATCTTTCTGTCACTACAGGTTAGTTTTTGTGCCTATTTTTAATTTACAAACATTGTTGGTGATGAAGTTTATCCTTCACTAAGGAACCCATCTCAGTCAGATTGCTCTTTTCTTGTGAGAATATTTTAGGGATTTTCTTTTTGTCTCTAGGTCAAGATTCCTCAACAGGAAACGAATATTCCAGCCACCTCCTTCCCTTCAAAAGGGAGTCTTGGTGACTAGCTCACCAGATTCGTGAAAAAAAAAAAAAAAAATATATATATATATATATATATATACATATATATATATATATTTAAAGATTTTATTTATTTATTTGACAGAGAGAGAGAGATCATAGGTAGGCAGAGAGGCAGGCAGAGAGAGACGGGGGAAGCAGGCTCTCCGCTGAGCAGAGAGCCCGATGCGGGGCTCGATCCCAGGACCCCGAGATCATGACCTGAGCCGAAGGCAGAGGCTTTAACCCACTGAGCCACCCAGGCGCCCCTCATGAATATATATTTCTAGGTATCTAAAAAAGGCAGCAGCACTTCACTGTTGTTTGGGTTGGTAAGTCCAAGTTTTTGCAGGTAAAAAATTGTGGGCCAGAGCATAAGAGGTACCTGAACTCCCCAGGGTTCTAATCTCAATGTCTTTGTCCATATACCACCAAGGGCTATTAAGCAATCCAGTGTATATTCATTGCCCTTCAGGAAAATGATTATAAACTTCTAGCAGAATCTGAAGGACCCATAGTGATTCAGTTTCTACATGAACCCAGGAATTAAATCCGCAAATCATGGACATGATTTCTTTCACTCTCCAACGGAGAAATGATACTGTAGCTCCAAGTGCTTAGCTGCTATTAACTAGAATTGACTGTAAGAGCAATGATTTATTGCTTGCCTACCATGTGCCAAGCACTGTGTTAAGTAGTACAGGATTGTTAACCTCATTTATAATACTAACAATAAGTCCTCAAGGTTGATATGATTGTTTCCCATTCTACATAAAAGAAAGCTGAGGTAACGTGAGGTCAGGGGACTTGTCTTAGATCATACAACTAGGGAATGGCAGAAATGACATCCAAACTTAGATCTAACACCAAGATTACCCTCTGTTCATTCTACTGTAATGTCTGATTGCCAAGCTTCGGGACTTCCCTCCACATCTCAAAATCCTCTTATAGAAGAGAATTCCAGTAATAGGGCCTTTAATCAGTGAGGCACTGAGTTCCATTTTGGTCTCTGTATTTTTATTGATTTTATGCAAACCTTCATCATCCTTTCAGAGGAATTAAAAACATCAATTCAAATAAATTTTCCTCCTCAAAAAAAAAAAAAAAAAAAAAAAAGGAAAGGAAAGGAAAGGAAAGAAAAAAGATAAGACCACAAGAATCATATTATCCAGAAAACCTGTGAATGAATTCAGATTCGGTCTGTGATTTTAACTGTTTTTCATGACAGTAAACAACAAATACTGGATTATATCCCAAGCATCCATGATTAGCACCCTAAGATCTTATGATACTAAAAAGTTCTTAACAATAACTATCCATGCGATATAGAACTCTAACTCAGATGTGCTGTGTCAGAAATTGGCAAAGATACTTACTGCAATATTTTCACAAGGACTACTTTACAAAATTGGAGCCAGTCTGCCAGTTTGTGTAATATCTCATGCAAGATTGCCATTCTCTAAAGGGCTAAAAAGAAATTAATTGGAACAGGGCTACTTGGCTAAAACCAGAAATTCAAGTTCAAAGCAGTTACTGATTCTTCTCAGTAGGGGGCAGTGGTGGGCAGGGCAAGAATGGAAGAAAGAGAAGAAAGGTACATTAACTTCTGTTACACACCCACTAAGTGCTCAGGCACAGTGCTTAATGCTTTATAGACAATATCAAATGAATCCTGACAACGATCCTATGAAGAAAAGATATTTATCATTATTTTAGTCTCAAAGAGATTAAATGAATTGAACACAGATCTGGTGCCCACCAATTCAACTACACCATGCTGTTTCATGAGAAGTACTATTCCAAAGTCACAAAACTGAGAACCTATACTGATGAACTAAAAGACCAAGCTCTCCCAAGACATAGTAGGTCCCACATATGGTGGGATCCTAAATATACGGACTGGCTGAAACAATGGGAAGCATTTAACAAGGATAACATGTAACATATTATAAACTTTGAAGCCAGTGACAAGATGGAAATTATCTAGAAGAAGTGGTTCAAAGGACTGGAAAACTGACATATGGGAAACTGTTAAGGGACCTGAAGATTAGACAGGGTACCTGGCACTAGGAAGGTGCTCATAAATGTAAACAAAAACAAAAAACAAAAAAAACCTACCCTAAATATAAAAAATGCCATTAAGAATCCAAAGAGTAGTTGGCTATTAAGAAGGTACAGGCTATTTTGTATGGATGGCTCCAAAGCTAGGCTTTGGACCAATTGGAGGCAGATTTTAGTTCCTTAAAAGCAATAATCTTCTAAAATACAGAAAAGGCTCTCTAGAAGGTAGCAACTCAAAACTGGCCCGAGTCGCTTTGTGAAATTAGGTTATGAAGATAACCTCCAGGAACCCTTTCAACTCTAGGATGTTCAGATTTTGAGCTGGTCAGAATTCCTAGAATGGCTCCTTGAACCTTGCCAAGTCAAGGCCTTAACGTTTCCCCAGAAGGAACTAGTTGGTTCACAACGCTTAGGAGCCAAAGCATTCAGACTCTTAGAAGAACTCTACTAAGAGGAACTTGTCCACAGATCTCCTTAAAAATTAATTATAGGAGAAATTCCAAGACTGCCTCACAAGAGGGAGCCAGTGGTGTTCCCTTGGAATCTGGGCATTGGACCAATTCACTTTAGCCTACAAATGTGTATTTTTCTCAAAGAAACAAACAAAAAAAGATCAAAATTTTAATCATTTCAATAAACAAGAGGTCCCTGAAATACATATACAAGGATATGATACCAAATCAAGCCTAATGATGATAGAATCCAGAAACATGTAACCCCAGCTGAATCTGAATAAATAATTCAATTACTCAATTAGAATTTACCTGGTTCAGCCTGTATGCTGTATGCCAGTCTCTGTTCGGGCTAATGGAGATAACAGGGATAAGATATAATTTCTACCTCTGAAAGGGTCACAGCCTAACAGAGAGGTGTCCTCATAGGTAATTTACTCCCTCATATGAGCAATGCTAGAATAGAGATCTATACAAAAGGCTGTGGGACCACAGAAAGGGTAAGGTGGGAATGAGGGAAAGGTATACAGATGATATATCATTTGAGTGGGACCTTGAAGAAGGTTAAAGAATGGATCTTGAGGAATGGACATTCTAACAAAGGGTACAACATATGCAAATACAAAAAAAATGGGAAAAATCTTGGTATATTTGAAGAAGATAGTTTTTCAGATATGAGTTGGTTAGGGTATGGGATGTGTAAGGATGTGGTGAATCAACTTCTTGGTGTTCTTGCTACAGGGAGATTCTCTCTAAAACTAGACTTTCAGCCAGCTTACCAATTGCTGATACAATGACCTGCCTTCCACTGCTGATCCCAGACTGGCCCACCAGAAATCTGGTTGTTAGAAGACAAACCTCTATCATCTATCTCTTGAAGGTTATCAAAGCCACAGTGCACTAATACTGGACAACAGAGATGCTTCTGGAGAACTTTAAGTTGGTCATAAGTCAACAAAGAAAGGACTTGGCAAGCCATTAAAACATCATTTCATGTGATATTCCATATTTAACACTCTTTTTTTGAAAATTGAATTTTATTGAAGTATAGTTTACATACAATGTTACATTAGTTTCAGGTGTGTGATGTAGTGATTCAACAACTCTATACATTATGCTATGTTCATCACAAATGTAGCTGTCTTGCTCAGTAAAAGTGGGATGAAATTTTAAGACCTGCCTTCATTATCTTCACCCAAGTTTTCATTAAAACATACATACAGAAGAATGTATTTTTGGAAGCATGATAATTAAACTTATCTTTATTCATTTCTGACAAGATGGTTGTTTTTATTAAGACTTATGAGGCAATAATAGAATCCCGTCACTCCATCTGAAATCAAGGACTCCATGCTAAACATAGTTGAGAATACAGATAGATCCATGTGGTTCCACCACTCTGATCAACTGTGAAATTGTTCCTCCTAGGGTGATGTGACAATAGAACAAAAGAATAATGGAACTATCTTCTAGAACTATCAGGCATTGAATCTTCAGTTATACCTCTTGAGGGAACAATGGAGGACTAGTATTTCTCCACCCACCAGTAGAAATCAGACCTAGTCTTACCCAAAGGGTGTCTATCACTATGGCAAAATAGTATCAGCTAAAGAGCTAATGATACTCTGTATATCAAGAAAAGCTGGGATTCATTGTTAGATTCTGGTACAGGTTTGTTTCTGCAGTAGTTTGAGGGAGAGTTACCATAGTCATTTTCTTTAACAACATTGAGTTGCCTTGTTTATAGCTCCCTGTCCACTTTTCCTACTACCCAACATGATATTAACCAACACCATCAGGGAAATATGAAGTCTGCCCTGCCTGACCTAAGTACTGTTCCTATTCATGTCAAATATATGTTGTCTCTACTTCAGTTATTGGAGTTCAATTATAATTAACATGGTACTTTCTTTCCTCTGATTGTTTCTTGAAAATAGAAGTCGTGTCCCCCTAGCTAAACAGTAATATTTAAGACCGCAGTGTAGGGCAGTGGGAAGAATGGACCTTGGAATAAGGCATATCCAAGTTTGAGTCCTCTCCTCACTAGCTATAAGTTATATATGTTCTATGGGTCTTAGTCCCCTCATCTATAAAGTGTAAAATATGTCATCTACCCCACAGGATGGCCTTAAGAATATGCAAAGTGCTGGGCATATCTCTGTAAATGAAAGTTACCTTCTTCTTCCCTCTCTACTATCCCTACATCTGGTAAGATAACACAGAATGCTCAGTAAATCTTGACTAAACACAGAGGATAAACATTTTATTTCATGCTTTTTGTGCCCAATATTACAAGGATTCCTTGTCCTGATCTCCCTCCAGCTTTAAACCCAGGTTTAGTCACTGCTGGCTGCACATGGTTCTTCAAGAAGCAGACTAAACCCTCTGGGAAATGTGGTTTGTAAGCATTTCCTATTCTGATAGAGCAGACAGGGTAAGTCTTACTCACACCTAAATCCTAAGGAATGTGCCTTTTTTCTTCTATTTTGATGTGCTGGCTGAGAGCCACATCTTCTCCCTGGGCAAAGCAGACAACAATCTATGACTGCGTCTGTTTTAGGGCAGCAAGATGGCCACCTGTCTTACTTTTCAGGTGATTAACCCCATTAGCCAGAGTGCCTTTACAAGCAGTCTAAGAAAATGCCTAATGTAGCTTAAGGGCTGCTGCAAAGAATCCCTCCTAAAAGGTACTGCTTTCCCATCACTCCTTTCCTTTCTACCCCAAAAGGTAAAGAAAAGAGAAGAGAAGAGAAGAGAAGAGAAGAGAAGAGAAGAGAAGAGAAGAGAAGAGAAGAAACGAAACGAAACGAAACGAAACCTGCTGGGGCACCTGGATGGCTCAGTGGGTTGAGCATCTGACTCTATCCTGGCTCAGGTCTTGATCTCAGGGTTGTGAGTTCCAGCCCTGTGCTGGGCTCCGCGCTGGGCATGGAGCCTACTTAAAGGAGAAAAAAAAAAAAAAAGAAAGAAAGAAAGAAAAAGAAAAAAAAGAAACCTGCCTTCTCTTAGGGCCCTTTTTAAAAACCCATTTCTAAATCCCTAATCAAGGAAGACCTAAGACAACTCTAACAGTCTGTTATGTGAGAAAATAGATTTAAAACACTGTCTTCCAAAGGAGAACCCCATTTCGGTTTTGAATCCTCCTTTGTGATAGACAGCCCCTGCAACTACAGGGAGAATCTGTCACTGGAAATTGTCAGGTAAGCTCAGGGTCCCAATTCAGGCTCCATTAACTTCTGTCTCCTTAGAGGACACAAACTAGGAAGAATTTTTCTTCCCTTGCTTATTTCTAGATATACTTTTGGGGCTGTGAACTCATCCACCTATCCATTACTTACAAAGTTGAGCCATGATAGCACACACACAGTCCCACACACAGTCATACACACTTACACAGTCACTGTGTGACTTCATACCCTCACACATAGAGTTACACACCACTCCAGAGCATAGAGGAAAGCCAGGGAGCCTCTGCGGGATGGAATGTCCTGGGAGAAGAGATTGAGCAATGGAAGGGTAGATAGAAAAAAGAGAATTCTCAGGCCGGTAGTTCTTTGTTGGTCTTTTCCCTCAATTGCTCGAAGGATTTGAGGGGCAGGTACCTTTCCTTTGATGACCCTGAAGTCCCTAACTTAAATCGCTTCCTGCCTCAGTTCAAGGCCACCCTGCAGAGGTCTGTGACTTCCCTGCCTTGGAAAATATTTGCAGAATCAAAATGATGTCCTGATTTAAAAGAATTACTCTCCCAGAAGCAGTGGAAGAGACTTTGAAGGTGCTTAAAAGATTGTTAATGTTACATGGGGTTTTAACCTCCTGATCTGCAGCCCATGTAGGTAATAATTGAAAGAACAGATTTCTGCTAAACAAATTATCAGACACATTCCAGCTGATGTGTCTTTCCTCATCACTTCACAGAAAGATCTTAATACATTTCAGTATCCATGAGAGTAAGACCTAGCACTGAGCTGTCCAGTACAGTAGCTACCCACTAGCCATGTGTGACTATTGAGCACTTAAATGTTACTAGTTCGAAATGAGATGTGTTTGTAACTTCAGTATATACACCAGATTTCAAAGACTTAATATGAAAGAAAAGATATAAAATATCACATTAATAATTTTTTAAAATGATTACATGTTGAAAATGTTAACATTTTGGATATATTGGGTTAAATAAAATATATTAAAATTTATCTCACCTGTTTATTTTTACCTTTTTGATATGACTACTTGACCATTTACAATGGTATATATGTAGCTCTCATTACATTTCTTTTGGATAGCACTAGCCTAGCACCTTTCCTGCCACATAGTTGACATTCTATAAATGTTTGTTGAAGGAACAAAAGAATAACAACAACAATTAAAGGACAAGAACCTTAACAGAGGTATCAAGGAATGATCGGTTCAGCCCTGGGTTTAACCCGATCCCTTTCCATCTCTTTCTGGGTCTCCAGGCCCAAGATGGTGAATCTGTGCTTCTGGACTCCTTATATGACACTTGAAAGCCCTTTTACTAGTATTAAGTATATTTGGCATGTTTGAAAGAACATTCTTGAAAGGAAAGGCTGTATTCATATGGCCTGACTCACCTGATAGAAGGGAAGCATTGGGGGGGTGGTTAGCATTTCAAGTACTGAAAGCAAAAAGAAAACCTTTGGGAGTTGGGTATAATAGAGTTTATAAAACCATTCCTTGAGATTTCATTCATCTTCTGGGACTAAATAAGACACTCTCACCCCAGGGAACTTGCTGAAGCATTTGAGAAGAGGAAGGATGGTTATTTAATGACCCCTGGTAGCTCCAAATCACCAGGCAATCATAGTTATGGGAAAGAGGGGAAATGGTGTTAGAAAATAGAAATGTTTTTCAAGGCATTTCAGCAAAGCAAGATTCCCTTTTCCCTTAAGAAGATCTAAGTGTCTGGCATAGAGTAGAGCTTGGGACTTAATAAATGTTCCCTAAAACAATGAATAAGTAGTAACACAGAAAAGGAGACAATGTAGTATAGTGGAACAAGTGCAGGATTAATAGTTGGGAAAAACTGGGCTTGATTACTGGCTCTTCCTCATACTAGCTGTGCAGCCTTGGGCAACCTTAAACTCTTCAGGTCTCAGTTTCCTCATCTGTAAAATGGGCCTAATTCAATGTCTATTTCATAAGGTCATTATGAGTATTTAATGGGTTAATGGATGTGAAGCACTTCTCTCTATACCTGGCACACAGTAACACTCAATAATTGGTAGCTATTCTACTCAAAGACAGTGAAGAGGGCTTCCCAAAGCACTGTAACACATCTCATCACCCAAATGACATCATTTGTCTTATACATAATTGCTAATGGGATCCTTAGCTGGAAAAAATGTGAGAAGCTTCAGTGTTGGTCTCTTAGGGATCTGTGAAAAAACTTGGTTTCAAGCAGTAACCAAGTCTGGAAAAGAGCTACAGGCCTGCAGGCAAATCATCTCTTCATCCATCCATTCATCCATCCAACATATTGAGTGTCAAAGCACTAGTCTAGACAACAGGGATATAGCAATAAACAAAACAAAGATTCCTGCTGTTATGGAGTTTTATCTCTAGTAAAAAATAGGCACAGACCTGTCTCTCTTCAGAAACTTGCTTCAATCATTTATACCCCTTGACTTGGTTTGGAAACCACTATCTCCAAGGACAGCACTGACCTCTCAAATGGACAGTTCTAGGCTTTGCTTGAGGCCCAAAAGGAATGTGCTGCTTCAGCAGCTCTTCTACATCCCCAGAAAAGTCCAGAATTCCTAGCCATTCAATTCAGTCCCTCCTTAGACTCAAATCAATCAAAGAGTCTAGAAATTCTCTGCCCCACATCATGCATTGGTCTTCACTGCCTTCCCTGACTGCTGCTCACAGAGAGATTACCCTAACATCCTCGAGCAAGCCCAATGCACTATCAGTGATATACTTACACCAAATCCTCAGAAGGTGAACAATATCCAGAGCACTGCCCTAGGAAATATCATGGTTCAATGAAAGTAGCATCAGATTTGGCATCCCAATAATCAGGATTCAAATCCTAGTTCCTGTGAAATGGGTATCTTCCACACAGGTTTATGAAAAAGAGTATTTAAAGGGCACAGTGCCTAGCACAGCGTTGTTACTATAAAAGCATTAGTTCTCTTTTTCCCAAAGTCCCTCCAGCCAAGTTGGGTGGTATCTCAGGGATAGTATGAAAGCTATTCTGAGGAGGATTAGGACTAAACAATTGCCTCTTAGTAAAGGGTTCAAACTGGCTAGCTTCCCAACTCTGCATTCAGGAATATCACATTAGTAACTTGAAACTGGCTGTGGTGGGAGTATAGCCACTATGGAAATCACAAATACTACAAATCAGGTTTTATTTATTTAATTTTCTATGGACAGCCAGTGCCTGCATGCCAGTGCCTTAAACCCAAAGACATAAGGACAACTCAGGGACAAAGAGAAGGCAATTATATATTTGTCACTTTTAAATTTTTTAGACATTTATTTGAGAGAGAGAGAGAGACAGAGAGTGCACAGGATGGGGTGGGGGAGAGGGAGAGAGAGATAATCTCAAGCAGACTCCCGCTGAGTGCATAGACCAATGTGGGGCTTGATCCCAAGACCCTGAAATCATGACCTGAGCCAAAATCAAGAGTCAGGCGCTTAACTGACTGAGCCACCCAGGCACCCTATTTGTCACTTTTAAATAGAGACCTATTAGTTGAGCAAAAATTGCCATGAAATACAGCTATTGTACTGACTTCTACACAGAATATCTTATGTGACACAGTAAAAATTCTTATTGCTCCCCAAGTGTAAGGATCAGCAACATAAGCCACCCCAAGTATCACTATGGGGTCAAGTACACAGCAGGGGCTCAGTAAATGTCTGTCGAATGCACAAACCCAAGAGAAAATATTTGCCACGTTTACCAAAGAGATAGAACCAGCAGTTTGAGAAAAATACTCAGCATTTGGAAATGAAATAAACCTCAGGAGAAAAAGGCTTTAGGAGAGAAGTGAGAGCACAAACCAGAATGCTGGGGGAGAAAGAAGTTTTGGAAGGGTAAATAGGTTCAAGGCAAGTGAAAAGATGGAGCACAAAATCCAAAGGAAGAGGTCTATGGTAGGGTATAGAAAGAATACATGGGAAATTGACAAATAGAACAAGGTCCTGAAAAGTAACAGTAATTTGAGTTATATTTTATCTGGGAATGGACTGTAAAATTTAATTTGTTTTAGTGATCTTATTCTTTATAAAACCATGCAAATTATTATCTTAAACCACTGCATTTTAACAGCTTTGTTGGTATGTATTTCACATATGATAAATTTACCCATTTAAAATGTACAATTTAATGAATGTTAGCATATTCACGGAGTTGTGCACCACTCCAATCTAATTTTAGAACATGTCTATCACTGTAAAAAATCCTTATGCCATTTATAGTCAGTCTCCATTCCCATACCTAGCCCCAGGCAACTACCATTCACTTTGTCTCTATAGATGTGCTTTAAAAAAAAAAACAAAACACATTTCATATAAACAGAATCATCCAGCATGTGGCCTTGTGTCTGGCTTCTTTCATTCAGCATAATGTGTTGGAAGTTTATTCTCATAGTAGCATATAATGGTGTTTCATCGCTTTCCGTTGCTGACCAACATTCCACTGTGTAGATATACCACATTTTATTTATCTATTGATATACCACATTTTATTTATCTATTCATCATTGGATGGACATTTGGGATGTTTCTGTTTGGGGGCTAGTACGAATAATTATGTTATGATCATTCATGTACAAGGATATATTTTCATCTCTCTTGGGCGAATAGATATGTAGAAGTGGAATTGCTAAGTCACATAGTAATTCCATGTTTAACATCTTGTGGAACTGTCAAACTATTTTCCAAAGAACTGCACCATTTGTATCCCCAGTATATGAAAGTGTTCCAATTTCTCCACATCCTCACCAACACTTGTTATTGTCTTTTTTTAAATTAATATAGCCATTCTAGTGAGTGAAAAATGCTATCTCATTGTGGTTTTGATTTTCATTGTCCTAATGACTAATGATGTTGAGTATCCATGTGCTTATTAAACTATTTGTATGTCTTCTTCAGAAAAATATTTGTTCAAATTCTTATCCTATTTTTTAACGGGTAATTCCTCTTTTTAGTATTGAGTTGGGAGAGGTCTTTATATATTCTGAATCCAAATACTTTATAAGATAAATGATTTATAGGTATATTCTCCCAGAGTCTGGGGTGACATTTCACTTTCAGGGTAGTATCTTTTTAAAAAAAAATTAATTCTGATTAAATCCAGTTTATCTTTTTTTTTTATCAGTTGTGCTTTTGGTATCATGTCTAAAAACCTTTGTGCAACCTAAGATCATGAAAATTTACTCCTATGTTTTCTTCAAAGAGTTTTATAGTTTAAGCTCTTATACTTAGGCCTATTATACATTTGAATTAATCTTTTTTTTAAAAGATTTTTATTTATTTATTTGACAGAAACACAGCGAAAGAGGAAACACAAGCAAGGGAGTGGGAGAGGGAGAAGCAGGCTCCCCGCCAATCAGGGAGCCCGACGCGGGGCTCCATCCCAGGACCCCGGGATCATGACACGAGCCGAAGGCAGACGCTTAACGACTGAGCCACCCAGGTGCCCCACATTTTGAATTAATCTTTTGTGTATGGTGTGTCAAGGACCAAATCCATTATTTTTGCATGTGATATCCTATTAGCTAAACACTATTTGGCTAAATACCAATCTTAGTCAGTCCTATTGACTAACCCCTATTAGTTAAACACAATTTCTTTCCCTTTGCACTTTTTTGGTAATTTGGTCAAAAATCAATTGATCATAAATGTAAGGGCTTATTTTTGGGATCTCAGCTGGTTTCCATTTATCTATATGTTTACCATTATGCCAGTACCACACTGACTTGACTACTATAGCTTTGTAGTAAGTTTTGAAATGGGCAAGTGTAGGTCCTCCAAGTTTGAACATTTACAAGACTGTTTTGTTCCTTGTGTTTCCATGTGAATTTTAAGATCAGCTGTCATTTTCTGCAAAAAAAAAAAAGTAATCTAGGATTTTGATGGAGATTGTGTAGAATCTGTAGACCCATTTGGGGAGTACTGCCATCTAAACAATAGTCAGTCTTCTAATTCATGGACATGGGATGTCTATTTATTTAGGTCTTCTTTCTCATTGCTTATATTAATGTTTTATAGTTTTCAGTATACAAGTCTTTTACTTTTTTTGTCAAATATATTTCTATTTTATTTTTTGTGCTATTGTGAATGGAATTTTTAAAAATTTCATTTTCAGATTATTCACTGTTACTTTTAAAAATACAGTTGTGTTTTAATATTCATGTATTCTGCAAACATGATGAACTTGTTTATTAGTTCTAGTAGTTTTTAGTGGATTCCTTAGGGTTTTCTATATATAAGGTCATGCCATCTACAAATAAAGACAGATTTACTTTTTCTTGTCTAGTTGTCCTGGCTAGAACCTCCAGTACAATGCTGAAAAAAAAAAAAAAAAAACAAAAAACTGGTGACAGCAAATATCCTTGTCTTGTTCCCAGCTTAAAGAAAAATACATTCAATATTTCTCTATTAAATATGATGGTACCTGTAGGTAGTCACAGATTCCCTTTATTAGCTTGAAGAGTTCCTTTCTCTTTCAAATTTGTTAAGGGTTCTTTTTTTTTTAATCACAAATGGGTGTTGGATTTTGTCAAATGTTTTTCCTGCATCTATTGAGTTGATCATGCTCTTTTTGTACTTTATTCTACTAACACAATGTTCACATTGATTTTTTTATGTTAATTCAGCCTTGTATATCTAGGGTGATTCCCACTTGATCATGATGTGTAATCCTTTTAATGCAGTTAGATTCAGTTTGCAAATATCTTGTTCTGGATTTTTACATCTATATTCACAAAGAATATTGGTCTCTATTTTCTTTTCTTGTGGTATCTTTGGCTTTGGTATCAATGCAAACCTTGTAGAATACACTGAAATTTGTTCCCTCCTCTATTTTCTGGAAGAGTTCGTGAAGGACTGGTACTCTTCTTTAAGTAGAGCTGGTAAAATTCACTGGTAGAATTCACCAGTGAAGCTCTCTAGATTGGGGCTTTTCTTTTTGGAAAGATTTTTAAATACTAATCTAATCTCTTTATTTAAGAATCTTTTCAAACTTTCTATTTCTTCTAAGTTATCTAATTTGTTGGCATACAGCTGTTCATAGTTTTCCTTTCTGATTTTTTTAGTCACTTTTCTGTAAGTTCAATAATGATATTGCCTGTAGTGATATTCCCCTGTTAGTCTTGATATAAGTAATTTCGGTCCTCTTTTTCTCAATCAGTGTATTTAAGGTTTTCTCAATTGTTATGGGCTGAATTGTGCCCACTCACAATTCATTCATTGGAGCCCTAATTCCCAGTACTTCAGAATGTGACTGAATTTAGAGGTAAGGTCTTTAAAGAGGTGATTAAGTTAAAATGATGCCATTAGAGTGAGCTGGTGAGTGAGCTAATCCAATCCGACTGGTGTCCTTATAAGAGTAGGAAATTTGGACACAAAAAGAGACACCAGATAAATACATGTGCACCAAGTAAAGACCATGTGAGGACATAGTAAGAAGGAGGCCATCTGAAAGCCAAAGAGAGAAGTCTCAGTGAAAACCAAACCTGTCAACACCTTGATCTTTGACTTCTAGCCTTCAGAACTGCGAAATAATAAATTTCTGTTGTTTATGCCATCTAGTGTATGGTATTTCATTATGACACCTGTAGTAAACTAAAATACCATTTTTAAAAATCTTTTCAAAGAACCAACTATTGGTCTTGTTGATTCTCTATGCCATTTTCCTGTTTTCTATTTTACTTTATTTCCACTCTAATCATTATTATTTCTTTCCTTCTGCTTTCTTTGCATTTACTTTACTCTTAATTTCCTAATTTCCAAAGGTGGAAGGTTAGGTTATTGATTTTTAGCTTTTTCTTCTTTTTAATATAGGTATTTATAACTCTAAATTTCCATCTAAGTATCATTTTAGCCACATCCCATAAGTTTTGATATGCTATTTTCATTTTTATTCATCTCACTGTCTTAATTTCTTCTGTGATTTATTCTATGACCTGTTGGTTATATAAAAGTGTGTTGTTTAATTTACACATATTTTTTAATTTCCCAAATTTTCATTTGTTGTTGATTTCTAAATTGTGGTCTGTGAATGTACTTTGTATTATTTCTATTAAGTGTTTTTGAGACTTTTAAGTGTTTTATGGCCTAGCATATGATCTACCTTCTGGAAATGTTCCATATACACTTGAGAAGAATGCATATTCTGCTCTTGTGTGGAGTGGCCTGCAAATGTCTGTTAGTTCTAGTTGGTTTGCATAGATATTCAAGTCCTATATTTACTTATTGATTTCTAAGTACTTTATCCATTATTGAAAGTGAGATTTGGAAGTCCCCAGCTGTTATTGTTGAATTGTCCATTTCTCTCTTCAATTCTGTTTTGCTTCATGTATTTTTGGGCCCTGTCATTAAGTGCATTTGTCTTTTACAGTTGTTGTATCTTCCTGATGAATTGACCTTTTTATCATTATAAAATATCCCTTTTTATCTATGGTAACTTTTTTGTTTAATATGTATTTTGTCTGATATTTAGTATAGCAACTCCTGCTGTCTTTTTTTTTTTCTCCTATCGTCTGATTGCAGTTTACGTGATTTATATTTTTTTCATCATTTTACTCATATAACCTATTTGGATTTTGAATTTGGACAGCATACAGTTAGATTTTTTTTAATCCAGTCTGTGAACCTCTGCCTTTTCATTGGATTTACTTCATTCACATTTTTTTCAATTAATTTTATTTTTTCAGTGTTCCAAGATTCATTGTTCATGCACCACACATTCACATTTAACATTATTATGAATATGGTTGAATTAACATCTGCCATTTTGCTATTTGTTTTCCATATGTCACATGTCTATTTCTCTGTTCTTTCCTTACTGTCTTGTCTTGTGTTAAATGGGTATTTTCTTTTAAGATTTTTATTTATTTGAGAGAGAGAGTGCGTGTGTGCTCCAGCGAGAGTGGGGGGAGGGACAGAGGGCGAGACTCCTCAAGCAGACTCCCTTGCTGAGTGCAGAGACCAACAGGAGGCTTGATCTCAGGACCCTGTATTCATGACCTGAGCCGAAATCAAGAGTTGGATGCTCAACTGACTGAACCACCCAGGCATCCCAGAAATTACATTATTTTATAGTTACTACATAATTACCTTTATCAGCACTCTGTTTTTTTCATGTAAATTTGAATTACTGTGTGGCGACATTTCCTTTATGCCTGAAGAACTTCCTTTAATATTTTTTGTAAGGCATGTCTGTTATCAATGAATTATCTTCACCTTTGTTTATCAGAAAATGTCAAATAAAATTTTATCTACATTTTTTAAAGAAAGTTTCATTGGATATAGGATTCTTGTTTGATTTTTTTGCCCCTTAAGCATTTTGAATGTCATCTCTCTACCTTCTGGTCTCCATTTTTTTTTTTTTAATGAGAAGCCAGCTATTCATCTTATTGGGGTTCACTTATATGTAGTGAGTCATTTTTTCTCTTGCTGTTCCTATGATTTTCCCTTTGGCTTTCAACATTTTAACTGATATGCCTACATGTAGCTCTTGGAGGTTTTTGTAGGCATAGATTAATGTTTTTCATCATGTTTTGGAAGTTCTCACCCATTATATCCTTTTTCCTGCTCCACTGACTCTCTCCTTCTGGTACTTTCATCATGTATATGTTGGTGCACTTAATAATGTCCATCCCATAGGCTTGGGGGGGCTCTGTTCATTTCCTTCATTTTTTTCTTCTATTCTTCAAAGTGTATAATCTCTAATTACTTATCATCAAATTCACGGACTCTTTCTTTTTCCATCCTAATTCTGGTGCTGAGCCCTTCTAGAGAATTTTTCATAAGTTACTGTACTTTTCAATTCCAGAATTTTCATTTCATTGCTTCTTAAATATAATTTTTATCCTTTCACTGATATTCTTTCTTTGATGACTGTTACATCTTCCTTTCATCATTTTTTTTTAAACTGGGTCCTTTAGTTCTTTAAAAATATTTATAATAGCTATTTTGAAGTGTTTGTGTTTGTCTGCTAAGTGTATCACGTGCCCCTCCACTTCAAAAGTAGTCTCTATTGCCTGCTTTTTTCCTATATAATGGTCACATTATTTCTTTGCATCTGTTGTAATTTTTTGTTGAAAACTGAACATTTTAGATAATATTTTGTAGCAGCTCTAGACTGATTAGTCCCACTACCACCACAGACCTTGTTGTCTGGTGGCGTGCCTGAATTAAGTTTCTGAAGACCAATTCCTCTGCCTTATACCTCTGATGTTACTACTCAGTTTTTCTGTTAACTATATCAGAGTGGCTCCTAGGTCAGGATAACTTAATAATATTCAGCTAGTGAATGGTCAGAGGTTCTGCTTATGTCCCTTGAGTTAGTAAGGCCTCAAAACTTGATGCAAATGCCATTTCATTTGTTGCTCCTAGTTTCGTGGAACTATTAGCCTTCTACGAGTTGCTGAACATCAAGATCTCTACTGTTTTTGACAACACCTTCAGGAATGAGTTCCTCTGTGCTCTGTTCCAAATAAGGTTAGCTCCCTCATCAATGATGCTGAGCTGCCAATCCTTGCATCTTGCCTAAGCTCCTAAGCAGAATCTCTATACTACTTCACTGGAATGAGAGTGTGGTGGTGGCCTGATTTTCCCTGCGTGATACCTTCACTCTATAAGCAAGAGATGGAAGGTGGGAATGGTAGCCCCCATCTTCTTGGTAGGTCTCTCCTGGTATGTAACCTCTACCCTACAAACAGGACCTGGGGGAGGCTGGTAGCCTGTGGTCTTCTAAGCTTGTTTCTTCTGGTATGGAACCTCTTACCTAACACATGGGAACTGGAAGGGAACCCCAGTCTTCTTGTCCATGCCAGCCCAGCCCAAAATAGAGTTACTACAGCATGAAGCTGAGAGTGTGGGAAGAGGGATGCTGATAGGATGTTCCCTCCCCATACCCCCTGGGGTGAAACCACAGCACTATAACTGGGAGCTAGAGGTAAAGAGAGCTCCATGTCCTTAGCTATACCTGACCAGAGTAAAGCATCCATACCATGGGGCCGGGCAGAAGTGACAACCAGACTCCCACTGTTCTTACTAAGACTTAGTAGATTTCTTTGAATAAATGCTTTACAATATATTGAATTCCCCTAGGTCAATTTCCAGAGACTTTAACTGGTTATTTTTGGTAATTATCACCAGTTAGTTATTTCACTGGGAAGAGGGTCTTGCAAGCTCCTCACACAGCCTCTCTGGAAGTCCTGCTCTCAAACCATTAATTTTTAAAAGCCTCTGATTAAGCTTTTCTTGGCCTCTGGGAAACAGTCCATTTTAAAATTTGCGGATGGCTTGGGTCCACTTACCAATGGTTTAATTTCTACACTGTAGTCTTCGTGCCCACAACAGGAAAGAAAACATTTCACAAATTCAGTAAATATATGTTCATGTGAACAAGCCACATTCAAATTAATTTTGTGTCTCATGCCTCCTGGCCCCTCGTTTTTCCAGAAGGTGGGGATGAGCTGTTTTCCCATAACTAAATCTCCTTGATATTTGGATTTTATTACTTCAAGCACTAGAATCATTTTAGCCATTGTGATGTATTCACTCGAAAATGTCTCCTAAATAACTTAGACAAAAGGCAGAGACTACTAGAAACTACTCCTGAAACAGAATGAAGAATTGCAGAAAAAGAACTAGCTGTAATATATGAAAGATATCACAAACCCTGTCAATTATAGAGAGAAATCAGACATATTGGTAGACACTATAAAGGGTAGACTTGATACTGCCAAGGAGCCCAAATTTCAAAAATGGTACACGCACTGACCTCACTCACATTTCAGAAAATAGTCTAGCAAACAGATAACAACCTTCCAGATGAAATGGACTGGCCTAGAAAACCACTCTGATTATGGCACTCTCATATTCCTAAACCTTCTCCATACCAAAACAAAAGAAGAATCAATGCCTCCTCTTGACATTTAAGATCCACCCAAAACTGGCCCCACCTTTCCTTTCCTGTCTCAATGTCTACTATTCCCTAACATTTAACTTTCTCCAAAGACATCCATTTCCCTTTGTACTAACTCCTTCTGGTATGTTTCCTTTAGCAGTACCTGGTCTTGCTAGTCTGAGAGCTCCTGGAGGTCAGGATCAGGTCTTGTTAATCTTTATCCCTAGCACACAGGACAACACAGAATAGATATTCAGTAGGTATTTTTTCTTTTTCTTTTTTTTTTTTTTGAATGAATGAAATCCTACTATCTGAGCCCTTCTTAAATGTCGACTCTGTCTTGAGGGCCTTTCCTTATCTCAGGTGAAATCTCTCACTCTTTTAAATTCTCACAGCTTCTTCCTTTCTAAAAAAAAAGATTTTATTTATTTATATATTTGAGAGAGAGAGAGAGAAAGAGGGTGTGTGCACAAGCGGTGGGGAGAAGCAGTGGGGAAAAAGAGAGGGAGAAAGAGAATCTTAAACAGACTCCGTGCTAAGTGCAGAGCCTGATGGAGGGCTTGATCCCACAACCCTGAGATCATGACCTGGGCCAAAATCAAGGGTCAGGCGCTTAACCAATTGAGCCACCCAGGCATCACTGCTTCTTGCTTTTAAACTCTGTAACAATACCTATCATAGTCTTCTTTGTACTTTGTTATAATTATTTAAATATCTTCTTTATTAGTACCACTGCCACCCTTCCCATCTTCAGGGAAAGAGGGAAAGCAAGAAACAGACACAGGATAACACACTTGGAGAGTATGGGCTTTGCCACATTTAAAAAAAAAAAAACTTTCTTGTGGTACTTAGCACAATGTTTAGCACATAGAAGGAGTACAAGAACTATTTTGCCAAATTGAATTGCTAAAACATTTGGATATCAGTGTGGAGACTGTACTTTAGATCCATACCTCATACCATACACTTCAATAAATTCCAGATGGGTCCAAGAATTAAACACAAAAAAGAAAAAACACCCTGGGGGAGTGGAGAGGACAGAATCACATATTTGTCCCAGCTGTGGAGGAGTGGTAAATTTCTGAATATTGAAAAATGGAAGAAACATCACAGACAGGATAGATGGATCTGAATACATAAATGTGAAAAAGAACACTTTTGCATAGTGAAATGTAATAAAGCACACATAAAAATGAAAGCAATAAAATTGGAAAAATATGTGACAAATATAGAGGACAAAGTTGGACTATCCAAAGTATAAGGGGCGGATAAAAATATAAAAGGTCAATGGATTTTACTTGATAAATTCTTAAAATAAGTGAAGAAGGAAATGGACAGCAAATTAGGACATTAAGAAATGTAAGGCCTCATCAAATAAAAATTAAAACAAATGGATAGTATACTTACATACCCATCAAACTAGCAAAATATTAGAAATGACAACATTTAGTGCTGTAGGACTGTGAGAAAATAGGCATACACAGTTTAATCTTCTGGGACTATAATCTGGCAACACATAACAACAGCTATAAATCAGCTCACACCTTTTGACCTGGTTATCATACTTTTGGTAAAATACCAGAAAGCAATAACTCTAAACAGAATAAAGGCAATTTGTACAGAAACCATTCACCACATCACTTTTTATATAGGAGTGAAAATTTTTAAATAACTTAAATTTCCAATAATAACAGGACGGCTAAGCAAAATCTGGCTTATTAATACTACAGAAGACCACAATCTTTTATTTTTGTGTGGAAGGCTATCTACCTATTCCATACTACCAGGTCTTTCTTTTTGTGGTCTCTCCCTCTCAGATGTCTAGTATACAACTGTCACTGTGCCTATTTCTAGGGTAAAATACCTCCTTGAAATCCATGCAACTTGCCACCCCCAATTCTAATTCACTGCTTGTATTCTGCTATAACTGAAGGAATACAGGTTCCCATTATCTGAAAGTAGACCATTCCTTTGAAACCTTCTATAAGCCAAAATGGTGTAAAGGAAAGAAGCACTTATTACTAATTTACCGTTGACCCTTGAACAACATGGGTTTTAACTGCATGGGTCCCCTTATATGCAGATTTTTTCAATAAATATAGCATAGTACTGTACATATATTTTCTCTTCCTTATGATTTTAACATTTCCTTTCCTCTAGATTACTTTATTGTAAGAATACGGTACAGAATACATGTAACATACAAAATGTGTGTTGATTATTTATGTTACCAGTTAGGTTGCACTCAACAGTGGGCTTTAAGTTTTCAGGCAGTCAGTTATATACGTATTTTTGACTGTGTGAGGATTGGCACCCCAACCCTCACATTGTTCAAGGGGTAGCTGTATATGGACAACTGTTTTAGTGTTCCTAGACCCAAATATAACCTCTCTTAGGCTTTTCTGATACCTTAGGACACGTTTTGCTAATGGATGCACAAAACAAGTTGAGATAAAGCACAGATGCTCACAGACACAGTTCAACACTATGCAGCTGATCCTGAAATGCTGAGTGTATGTAGTTCCTGGGGGAGGAGCTTGGTTGGGCCACTCTTGCTGCCTCTGTAATAACTTGCTGCAAAACAAACACTGAACACTATTTTCACTTTTCTCCTTTTTTGTAAAAGCAAAAATCCTCTTCAGATTTCTTCTGACTAGTGAAAATGGGTATTAACATAGATCTTTCATAAAAGCATGGTGGCAGAGTGTGAACTTTTGAAAAGTGGGGGAATACTTACAACAGGCTCCCATTAAATTAAGGACCAGTGGATCTCTTTAAAGTCAAGCCAGGAGGGCCTCTTCCCCATACCATGGGCTTTGTGGCAGCGCTTTCAAAATCTTAAAGCCTTAGTTTTTAAACTTATTCCTGGGATATGTTCTGAGTTTCATTAAGTGAGGCATTACTGAAAATGGTTTTGCCTTAATTATAGGCCCTTAGTAAAATTGCATTTCATGAACACTTTTTTTTCCGAACAAAACTCTTCTAGCTCAAACTTGAAATATTTTCATAAGAAAACATCTCTCATCTGCAAAGATAGCCTTAAACTCTATAGATTAAAAGTCTTCACCTGTCAGAATGGCTAACATCAAAAACACAAGAAACAAGAAGCGTTGGAGAGAATGTGCAGAAAAAAGAACCATTGTGCACTGTGGGTGGGAATGCAAACTGGTGCAGCCACTGTGGAAGACAGTATGGAGTTTCCTCGAAAGGTTAAAAATAGAACCATCCTATGATCCAGTATTACACTACTGGGTATTTACCCATAGAATACAAAAACACTAATTCAAAGGGATACATGCAGCCCTGTGTTTACTGCAGCATTATTTACAATAGCCAATGTGTTAAAGCAGCCCCCGTGTCCATTTATAGATGAAAGGATAAAGAAGATGTGGTATATATATGCAACGGACTAGCATTCATCTATAAAAAGACGAAATCTTGTCATTTGCATCAACATGGTTGGAGCTAGAGAGTATAATGCTAAGCAAAATAAGTTAGTCAGAGAAAGACAGATACCATATGATTTCACTCATATGTGGAATTTAAGAAACAAATGAAGAAAGGAGAAAAACAGAGAAAAAGACAAACCAAGAAACAGGCTCTTAACTATAGAGAACAAACTGCTTGTTACCAGAGGGGAGGGGGACAAGGGAGATGGGTGAAACAGGTGATAGGGATTAAGGAGTTTACTTGTCATGATCAGCACTGGGTGATGTATGGAAGTGTTGAATCACTATATTGTACAACTGAAACTAACATAACATTATGTTAACTATACTGAAATGAAAATAAAATAAAAAAGTAAGTCTTAAGAATATATATGGTCATGTTATGATTCAAGAGAAACTTGGGGACTAGTAATAGCAAGTTCATTCATTAGAGTCATGCTTATATGCCCATTATCAACTAAAATACATTTATTTAAGCTTAGGCTTCTTTGGTTTATTACAGCTTACTACTACTTTGAAATAATATAAATAAATTTCACAAATACGTAAAACACAGCCTTATATTTCTTGTCAAGCACCCAATCTCAAATATTCCTCATCAAGGACCCAATCTCAAACCTATTTTTTTTAAATGTCACTACTCTGTAAGTTACAGGTTTTAGTTAAAGTCATACGTGATTAGCCTTCAAATCTGAAATCAAGGCATGGCCCAAATACAGACCCTAACATGAACAAATTAGAGCCTTTTTGTGAAAGACGCGGATGCCAGCTTTATCAAAGAAGTCAGTAGATACATTAAAAGCAATTCAAAATAAACAGAAATAAGAACATTTTGGAGTGGAAAAGGGATTGCTGGAAATGTTAAAAGAGAATGACTTCTTCGTTTTGAGCAGCACAACCAACAAAACAAGACACTTAGAAGAAATTCAAAGTATGAAAACTTGACTGTGATGACATGAAGATTAAAAAAGTGAAGTATTTCCCACCTTGGGTCTGTTCCCTGGATGGGACTAGGGGTGTTAATTCTGCTTGTATAATGTTGGAAACGATAATCCTAACAGTTCTGAAAGGAATCCCTGAATGAGAGCCATTCTTTGATCTTGGTCATTCTGCAAATTGCTTTATTTCTATGAAAACAGGGTTAGTGAATCTATAAATCTTTTTCTCTACCTAGGAACATGAACTGCTTAGTACTTTGGTCAGCTACAAATACTGTGTACACTCTTAATTCAGCTTTAATGGGGTCCAAAGAGTCCCATATGTTGAGCATCTGAAATAAAAACTGTAATTCAGGTTGATGGACAAGAAAGGAAGGAAGAGCTCAAAGAACCGCAATCTCAAAGCCCACTTTCAGAATCCAAATCTACTGATGTCTATCACCAACACTCTAATACACATTTAGGTGACTTAGGTTGGCAGGTTGATAGATTTCGTTACCAAAGTTTGATTTCTTGAACTCTTGGGATACTGGAAGAGAATGTGTGGACAACAACCATACTGGTAGTAGGCCAGGAAGGTAAGGCCTGCAGGAGATATTGGCTGAGCCATTTCCTGAGTGTATCAGAAGGGAATGATTTCAATTATTGTCACACGATGAGCCAAATGCTCTGTCTTGCCCAGGCCTCGCTATGCTCCCCCTTCCAAGACAAAGAGGAAGGAAGGAAAGAAGAGAGAGAGGAAAAGGAGGGAGGCACAGGGAGGAACATTACAATTAAGTCAAAGCGAGGATTAACAACTGTAAGAAATAAAGGTTACTTTTGCATAACATGAAAATATAAAAGGTCAGTGTTCAGGAAATGTTAACATACTAGCTCAGTTACTCTCAGTTCATAGGCCTGAGTCATTAGGCTGAAGCAGGCCCAGGGAATAGCACCATAGCTTTGTCGCTTGCACTTTTATGAGGCATATCTGTGCTGGTGGCAGCTAGCAGACTGGCAGGGCTGCAAACTGGCATGCCCTCAGGTCATAAACTAATTATGGCACAATTATTCACTTGTTCTGGCCATTCTGCCAATTACTTCATGAGTGCAGAGGGCGGGACCCTTGTCTAAGGCCAGCTCTGGAAACAAGACCTCCCGGGCTTAAGCCTTCCTTCCTAGGGAGTTCTGTGGGACTCTGTAGGGCCATCGACAGATGGTCTCAGTAAGCCTAGTAGTCTGTCCTTCTGCCTTAATAGTCCATTCACTGTTAGGCATCTGTGTTGCACAAGACCCCAAGAAGAAATGCAGAAATATGAAAGAATATACCTTCAAAGGGCTTAGAGTTTAGAGAGGGTGGGGAACATAAGAACCATTCAAAACTTTCGCTTGTCTTAAGCCTACCTGCCCATCTTGAACCCCACATTTTCCTGAACGGAAGGTCTTTGGAATCTATACCCTCCACTAGTCATCTGGGTCCACTCCATATGCTCTAGGGAAAAAAAAAAAAAAGAAGACATTTTCTCCCAGAATCTGTGTATTCTTCCATCTTTTCCCCAACAATGGGGAATAAGCTTCCCTGTTCTCTAGACCCACGATTCAATTAAGGGCTCACCAAAGTCTGCTCGTCTAAAGAAGGCCAATCACTCCCCTTCAGCACAATACCTCTCTTGCCAAGCATGCATACCCATAAGTGCATGTGAACACATGAAAAGGTATTGTACACAGGTCTGCTTACTGAGTCCGAAGAGAAAGTAAACAGATTAGGGAGGGGGTGGTGAAAGTTCACAGCTGAGTGAGCCAGAGACCTGGGGAGAAAGGAAGAGGATAGAGTCCAAAATGCCCACAGGGTCGGCTTTTTCAAAAGAGCAGCATCCACAGAGCCAGCAGTGACAACCGATTAGCTGGGATCAGAGAGAATGGATTTGCAAAGAGAACTCAGGAAACAGTTTGAGGATCAATAGGCCCCATCAGTATGCCAGTGATTTAATAGCACTATAGTCCAGGCCCCGGAATAAATCATTTCCATGCTCATTACTATTCATGGCAAACATCACCCAAAGCAGACTTAGACATACAAACAACCCAAGCTCTCTGAAAGGCATCATGGAAAACATTCCTACAAGGAGCACCCTTTATAAGGTGGAGCCTGGCCAAGCAAATAGGCATCTGCTCCCCTCCATGGTCACATATTCTCCTGCTGCCTTCCATCCCATCCTGGTACGGTCTGTGTACATTCCCACACCTGGCCCCACCTTCTAGCAGGGGCCAAGAGCATCATTCCTGGACGAGTGCCTAGCCTTTGAAGTCAGAGAGAATTCAGGCTGTTGGATGAGGAGATCCAGATTCAAGACTTCTCAACACACACTTCCCCCTACTCAACAATGCTTATAATAAAGTTACACTCAAGAGGTACTCTGGCTGGTTAGAAAAACAGGATGCCACAGGAGTGGGTGGGTAAGTTAGGCTCTCTTAGCTGGCCTGAGCTCTGTGGAATGTCAGGCTTGCTGAAAAGTTGAAGGTGTGACCAAGGTACCCTTAGGCCGGGCACTGACATACCAGTTTTGCCATAGAAAAGTATTTCTCCTCAACACCTGTCCCCCAACCCCCACACATACACACACAAAGTAGCTAGGCCCTCAGGCTTGGTTCTCAAGAGTATAGCAGAACAACTCAGGGCAGAAGCAGCTTCGGAGAACTTACGCTTCTCTAATCAAGTGCTTTCCTAGAATTTGAGGCTGGCAAAGAATAGGTCTTAACATTTGGCTGGAAGCAGCCATATTTAAAAGCAATGGTTTCACTTCAAGATGACAAGAGCCTTTCTTCATCTTGCCAGTTTGGGGGAGGGAGTGAAGACATAGCCCCTTTAGAATAGACAGCAACTACCCACTTACAGGTGCATGTTGATACAGGTATATTTCATGTTCATATAGGTATATTTCATGGGGAGAAATCAAGCCTTCTCCCCTCTCCTAGTCCTCAAGATCGTCAGTCGGCCACGCCTCTAACAATAACAACCACAGTGCAATAACTCATACTTACACAGCACTTGACAGTTGCAAAGCTTCTTCCCATTCAATAAAGGTTAATCCAGTGTATGCTGTAATTAATGAATGGGATGATTTTAAAGTGTATTCTCTCAGGATGCCTGGGAGGCTCAGTCAAGGGACTGACTCTTGGTTTCAGCTCAGGTCCTGATCTCAGGGTCATGAGATCGAGCCCTGCGTCAGGCTCTGTGCTTAGTGCAGAGGCCTCTTGGGACTCTCTCTCCCTCTCAATCTACCCCTCCCTCTTGCTCTCTCTTTCTCTAATAAATAAATCTTTAAAAAAGTTAAAAAATAAAGTGTAATTCCCTTTGACCTAGCAATTCTTTCTTTTATAAATATCTCTTAATAAAATTAGACAAGTGTGTGAGGATGTATGTATATAAATGGCTGCTGTAGCACTGTTTATAATGGCAAATCTTTAGAAGATAATTAAATTAATATGGTACTAGTTAAAATATTTATAGTATTCATATACTATAAATATTCATATTTATAAATATGAATATTTATAGTATATAGTCATAAAGTATGATACTATGAAGACATTAAAATGGTTATGTAGATCTGAAAAGATTTCTGCAATGTATTGTTAGGTATAAAAAAGTGGACTATGAGGGGCGCCTGGGTGGCTCAGTGGGTTAAAGCCTCTGCCTTTAGCTCAGATCATGGTCTCAGGGTCCTGGGATCGAGACCCACATCAGGCTCTCTGCTCGGCAGGGAGCCTGCTTCCCCCTCTCTCTCTGCCTGCCTCTCTGCCTACTTGTGATCTCTCTCCTCTCTGTCAAATAAATAAATAAAATCTTTTTTTAAAAAAAAAGTGGACTATGAAACAATACATATCATAGGACTGCATCTTTAATTTTTTTATTTTTTAAAATTTATTTTTATGAGAGTTAGTGAGCCCGATGCGGGACTCGATCCCAGGACCCTGGGATCATGACCCGAGCCAAAGGCAAACGCTTAACTGACTGAGCCACCTAGGCACTCTCATACGACCCCATTTTTAATATGTGTGTATAAACATGGGAAAATAAAATGTGAGATATGCACACATCTAATTATTAATGCTAGTTATCTCTAGGTAGTAGGCATGCAGGAAATTATCATTTCCTTCTCTAAACTTTTAGATATTGTCTATGTTGATACTAAAACAACAAACAGTATTGCTTTCGAGGACATGAAAAGCAATAAAACCATGTTCATTTTGAAAAGGAAAGGAGATATGGTATGTAACAACAATAGTAACTAATATTTATTGAGCAATTATTACATACCATGGCTTTAAGCACACTTATCATATTTTAGCCCTCATAACAACACCAAGAGGTATACAATATTGTCTCCCATCTTACAGATGAGGAGAGGAGACTGAGGCTCAGAAAGTTTAAGGGACTTCCCAAAAACACATAGCTAGAAGTGACAAAACTAGGGTTTGAACTAAGGTTTCTCTTGACTCTAAATCTCATGCTCTTATTTGCTGCCCTATCACCTTCCTTCTCAAGGGCCATTCTCCCTTGAAGTGCTCAATGTACCAAAGCCAGCTTTTATACTTCTCAGTACTTATGCCAGAGAGACCCCAGTAAGAGTACAACCATTTCCAGCTCAGAGCAAAATTTCAAAGGATATGCAGAACCATCAAAGCCTAATACCAAAAGCCCAGGGCAAATAGTAACAGCCCAAACCGAAGCCTGGTCCCTAAAATGTCACAAAGGAGAAGAATCCTTGTTCGATTCCAGCCCTTGCTGCCTCCATCCATGTATTCCTTCACGGAGTACCTAGCGTTTGCCAGGAACTGTTGGGGTACAATGATGAATAAGGCAGACTCCCTGCTTTCAGAATTACTTGAGGACAAATTCCAGGTTGAAATGCGACCAATGGCCAAGGGGCCACAGCAGGAAACTGGAAAGACAGGAAGCAGGCGACCAAATCCTTCTTTACTACACTTTAAAAGAATAGTACATATATGGATTCAGTTACCCAAAACCAGCAAGCGTTATTGAGCAATGACTATGTACCAGGCCCTGTGTTAGGTGTTGTCACATTTCTTATTAGCAGTACTATTATTACTACTAGAAAAATAGCAGCTAACATTTTATTAAGTCCCTACTGGTAAGTGGCAGGAACTGGACTAATTGCTTTACTTACAATATAAAATTTCACAGCCATGATTCTATTAACTTGGATTAAGGCAGAAGTTTATATGAAAACAAAATGGAACGAATCCAACAAACAAAGCTTCTAGAATTATCGACAGATCCTTTATGCATCACTAGAAATTTGATGGTCATCTTAGAGGTAGAGTGGCTTGAATACCCAGACAACTGGACAAAACACTTTCCATTTGTTCCTTATTTTTAATTTTGGCTGGACACACACACATTTATTATCTCTCAGTTTCTGTGGGTCAAGAATCCAGACATGGCTTAGCTGGGCTCTTTGCAAGGCTGTAATCAAGGTTTTAATCGGGGCTGGAGTCTCATCTCACGCTCAACTGGAGAAGGATCTGCTTCCAAGCTCACATGACTGTTGACATTTTTACTTATGTTAAGAAACCAACATCTGACTTGGGGACACGTAAAAGGAGATATTGGTAGCAGCCAAAGTCTCTTCAGAGTGCAAGAAATGAGAGGAGTGCCCTAGTCCAGGCTAGGAGTGGCAGTGGAGCATGTGGTATTGCAATAGCCAGGCAGAAATTCCAGTCGGAAAACAAAGGCACAATAAAACAATTTGCACTTAACCCTGGACCCAATACAATCATATTGGCATTATTATTTAAGGCTTCTTACAACAGCCCTGAGACCTAAATATGATGGCTATTTAACAAAGGAGGGAATGGAGACAAAGGGAATTGTTTCACAGAAATTGCTCAGGGACACCTGGCTAGGAGAGAAAACTTCCAGGCTTTGAACCCAGATGTCTGCAGCTCCACAACTTACAGTCTTTCAACTCAGACTGCTGCTGACCGATGCCAGCCCCACACAGCTAAAGGACCAAGCCCCCAAGATCAGTGATGGGAGCAGGGAGAGGCAGGAGCAACTTTCCCTTGGAAGCCTAGTACCAGAAAAAAGCTTCCTTCTTGAAGTAGCGTGAATCAAAATTGAATTCCTAGGCTTCTTTAACGTCCTACCTATTCTGTTGTTTCTAAACACAACTATAAATAACATATGTGTGTCTGTGTATGTAACCATGTGTGTAACACACAGTTATCTTTAGAAACAGAATAGGGTAGGGGTATAGAAAGATATATACACACATACATACATATTTAATTACATATGTATATTTTCACGTTTTATTTAAATAATATTAATAATAATACTAGGTAGTACTTATTACCTGGTAATAAGCATTACTGTGTGCCAAGCACAGGATTAAGCACTTAGGGGCTTAAATCATTTCTTCACATCAGAAAATCTACATATAAATATTGTCATTGATTCACAGGTGAAAAATTAGGCTCAAAGAGATAGAGTAACTTGCCTGAAGTCACACAAGAAATCAAGGACAGAATTTCAGTTCATCTCTGCCTCTGAATCCATACTGCCTTGCCTTTCTACCTCTTCTCCATAGATACCACAGAAAATATAGATTGGCAAAAAGGCGGAGGATCACTCACAAATCAGTAACATATCTTCTTTCTCTACAGACGTTCAAGCTACATAAGCTGGTGTTTTGATTCACCCAGTTCCTTAAGTATCCCACGTGTGTCTGGCCTCTCTTCCCAAAGAGCTGATGAGGCCCTTTGCAGGCAGGAAGTTGGCCTTCTATTTTGTTCTCCTCACCATCTCACCCCAACTTCTGTCCAGAGCCCAATGATAGTTATACCTGTTGCTGATGAACCAGCATGAAGAGACCCAAGATCAAGGATGATAACAGAATGCTGCAGAATTTTCCAAAACATGACTCCTGAACCTGGGGGCCCAGCATGAGTTCACTATGTAATCTAAGACAATTAGAGATACTTGGGTAACATCCTCAAACCCCAGACCAACCTAATCTTTTATCAAGCATTCAATCAACAGGTTGTAAATTTGTAAGCAGATTTCTAAAAGAGCTGATACATCTTTAGGTAAATTATCAGATTCCTGGACCAAGATGTATGTACAAAGATGCTTTCTACAATGTTATTTACAATAGAAAAAACCTGAAAACCTAAATGGCCAATTACATGGAAGTAGTAAATTAAATTGCGATACATCCATATGGGGGCTATTATTATACAGTAATTTAAAATGAACTTTTCAAAACATTTCTAACGACAAGGACAAAGAAATATAATAAGTGGAAGAATCTGAGGGAAAGATACAAACAATATGGCCATGTAGTAGGATTTCAAATATGTATTACTTGTATAATCAAAATATATTACTCTGTTGGGACGCCTGGGTGGCTCAGTTGGTTAAGCGGCTGCCTTTGGCTCAGGTCATGATCCCAGGGTCCTGGGATCGAGTCCCACATCGGGCTCCTTGCTCGGCAGGGAGCCTGCTTCTCCCTCTGCCTGCCTCTCTGCCTACTTGTACTCTCTCTCTGACAAATAAATAAAAATAAAATCTTTAAAAATATATATATATATTACTCTGTTAATGAGGAAAAAATCAATTTATAAAAACAAGATAATGCGACCCTTTTCACAGTGTCTTTTCTCTTGCAATTAGCTTTGCCTCTTCTCAGACATGGTTTAAGCTGCTGCCACATTATCTCAGTTTCATTTGTAAAGTGGGGGTGAAAGTAACTACTAATCTCCCATAGTTGCTGTGTTGATAAAATGAGTTAATGGATGGGGAAGTGATTTTTTTTTAAACATTAGAGTACTATTAACTTCTGAGCTATTATTGAGGAGATCCCAAGTGTGCTGAAATTTTGGTGATTTGCAGAAATCAATCTCTCTTGGAGCCAAGCCTTCCTGCCCATTTCCACTGGCATAATCACTCTCCAGGCATTTACCAACTCATTGCCTGAATTTCCACACCAGTCTCAGAGCTGGACCTCCTCCAGTCTCTGCCCCCCTCTGTCCACTCTCCACAAAGCAATAGGAGTCACCTTTCTGACCACATTAATCCTTTTCTCAGGCCCCCACAGAGTTTCCCAAGTACTCTTCATCTACTACAGTGGTCTTTAAACCAATTCTTCTAGGACATTCTCCAACTATCATCCCAGTCCCCATACAGTCAGTCAGCTTTAAAGTCTTCAATATGTCTTTGCTTAACTAGAAAGCACTGTATTACATGGTAGACCTTCAAAGGGTCATACCCTTCTACTCAAAGTGTGGTCTCTTGACCGGAATCATCAGCTTTCCCTGGGATTTTGTTAGGCCGAAACTCTGGCTCCAGCCAGACCTATTTAATCAAAGTCTGCATTGATTAAAGATATCAAGAGTATTCCCAGGTGATTTGTATCCACAGTAATGTTTGAGAAACCCTGGTCTCGATGGTGTTAAATCTATCAAGGTAAATCAAAGTGCTGACAACTGTAATTGACATAGTTATTTACTCTTTCCAAGCTGTTCTTATGCCTCTCTAATTTGTTTGTCCATCTCCTCCCCTAGATGGTAAGATCGTTAAAAAGTAGTAACTTACATTTTTCTCTTCCTTTGCCTCAACTTCCATCATCCAGAAGTCCCCCAGTAAGTGTTCATCAACTAAAAATAGTTTTAAAGGCCATATTTTAAAGTCGCCATGATCAAATTTATTTCATATAACAGAGGGGTTAAGAATATGGACAGCCTGCAATCACTAACCAGGCTTTGCCACTTCCCAGCTGAGTAAACTTGGCCACTTTTCTTAACCTCTATGTGCCTCAAATTCCTCATCTGTGAAACGGAGATACTAATAGATATTTAAAAGGATTTTGCAAGGCACCCGGGTGGCTCAGTAGGTTGAGCATCTGACTCGATTTCAGCTCAGGTCATGATCTCAGGGTTGTGAGATCGAGCCCCGCCTTAGTGCTCCACGCTGGGCATGGGGCCTGCTTAAGATTCTCTCTGCCTCCCCCACCTCTCTCCCTCTCTCTAAAAAGATACATAAAAGTAAAAAGTTTTTGCAAGAATTAAATGACCAATGTGATAGGAAGCTTTAAACAGCATCAGCCACAGTTACCACTGTATAAGTTTTAGGTATTATACATGTTTCCTTAGAAGATCATTATGGTAAGTATTTCAAAATTTAGGCCATTAATAATCATGACTACTGAATTGTTTCACTGAGGGACTATGTGCTGGGAATTTAACAGGCATAGTCTTACTGACTTCTCACAAGACTTCAATGAGATTGATAGTAGTCTTATTTTAGAGAAGGCAAAGCTTACACAGCTACACTTGAACTCAGGTCCAAAGGATTTCACAGCCCATGTTCTCCAGTGTTTATAAGCAGGAGGCTTTATAGGCAATAGAGAAAAGAAACAACTGATGGTTTTAAAAAACAATACAGAATGAGGTTAAAGTTGGTGGATTGACTATTTTGGTTACCCTGATTTTGGAAAAGCAGGATCTAGCTTTGTAAGAGTTCATAAGCTCACTGATACAAACCATTAGTGTTGTAGATATCGCATTCAGTGACCTAAACATGAAGCGTAGTTTTGTGGAGGATAAGCCAAAAGTAATAATCTGGGCCTCTAGGATGTTTCCTTCAGTATTCCAGGCCAAGAAATGGTTAATGGCAACTTCTCTGCACCCCCGGCTACCTAGACCGACCCTGGACAGGAATTTGGCACAGATATTTCTATGCTGGAATCAAGGAGTCTGGAACACACAGGAAGGAGAGAGACCCACAGTATGCTTCCAGCACTACTCTCCTGGACATTGCTACTCCTGGTTCTTCTTTCTTGCTCTAGGGATTCCCCCAGTCACCATCATCATCACCACCAACACCACCACCTGTTAAAGCAAACCACACACTGCTCTTAAGAGATGCCACAGGGAGGGAGGGGTGCCTTGGGGACTTAGTTAAGCATCTGCCTTCCGCTCAGGTCAGGATCCCAGGGTCCTGGGACCGAGCCCCACATCATCGGGCTCCCTGCTCAGCAGGGAATCTGCTTCTCCCTCTCCTCTGCCCCCCACCAGCTCCTGCTTTCTGTCTCTCGCTGTCTCTCATTCAAATAAATTAATAAAATCTTTAAAAAAAAAGAGACGTCACAGGGAGATAATGTCTAGGATTGGGGGCAGAGCTAGGAAAGGAGTATAATGTTCTCTCCCTGCTGAAAAGACTGGAAAGGGGATGGGGTGAGTGGTGGCCTTTGGGAATCTTCCAAACTCATAGCAAGCAGTAGCAGCATCTTGTGAAGAGAAAAGGCCCTGGAGCCGGAGGCATAGCTCTGGGGCTCCTGGTATGGTGTCCGGCACATGGGGGAGGACTTCTTTGCATGGCTGTTAAATAATAAATCCCTTGGATAAGAAAGTATGCAAACGAGTCCTGAGGCAGCCCCATGTATACCAAGGGCAGGAAAACAGACACTGAATTCTCTGTACGTATAGATGAGAGACTATTTAGCCATCTAAATGAATAAGATAATTTTAAAAAGTCAACCAGAAAGTAGGCAGAGACCCAGAATCAACCATATGGTATACCAAACAAAGGGTAAGACAGGAACAAGAAACAATGATTGAATTGCAACCTCAAAGAATGCTGCAGTTGAAAATGAGTCAGTGAAGGCAGTGATAAGATCCAATTGGAAAACTCAAAGGTAAAGAGTCAGAAAAACAAGCAAAATTGAGTCCTCTCTGTAAAGGACATTATGAAAAGAGCTATTAATGAAATCACATAACATCTAAGCACTGCATAAGGTCTCCATGCTGAGGGAACAAATGGAAACCTGGGCTCTACTTACCAAGCCTGGTGCCTCTCTGCAGGGCTGGATGCACCTGAAGAAAGGAGAGTCTCTTTGTAAATGGCATAAAAGCACCATCTGGGCAAGTGGGAGCTCAGAAGTCTGTGTCCTCGGGGGCTTTCTTATTGATAAAAATCATGATTATACAGACATATTAATGTGTTAACTCCAAATAGATCCAGCAATTTCATCTCTAATTCACTGATGTCTTTAAAAACATAAAGCTGACAAATGAGCATAGGGGAAAAAAGAGAGGGAGGCAAACCAAGAAACAGACTCCTAACCATAAAGAACAAACTACTAGTTACTAGAGGGAGGGAGGCGGGGGCGGGGAGGAATGGGCAAAACAGGTGATGGGGATTAGGAGTGCACTTGTCCTGATGAGCACCAGGTGTGTATGGAAGTGTTGAGTCACTATATTGCACACCTGAAACTACTATCACACTGTTAACTGAAATTTAAATAAAAACTTTAAAAAATAAAAACAAAAATATAAAGCTGGATAAGAGTTTTACTTAATTGCCTGAAAAGCAAAACTCCTAACACAGTTACGATTCAAATAGGTAGTTAAAATTATTTTTTAATCTAAAAGGAAACCACCACCACCATAACTTAAAATATGTTGTTATGCCCACTACTGCACTCTCAGAAGGAAAAGAAAGGTTGGGATCAGAATTTTGAAGACTGAAAGTGGTCCTTAGTGTTCTTAGTGTCTTCACTTTACAGACGGAGGAAATGAGACCCAGAGAATGATAGCAAATTGTCCAAGGTAACAGAGCATGGAAGGAATAATCTCAACTGTACACTGTAGGGAATCTTGTTTTACATGACCTAAAAATCTGGTGAGGGTGGGGTGGGATGGGATAAAGTTTCCTGAAGCTCTGCACTGTGCGTGTTCTCCGTTTCCAGTTCTCTACTTGAGATTACTTGAATAAACCTCTCAAATAGTCACTTTGCCAAACCAAGCAGCCCCCAAACAAATAAACAAACAAACGGGCCGAGAAGGAAATAACCTAGATTTCAAAAATGGAAGCCTTACACATAACAGATGGCAAACCATGTTTAGTGAATGCATATGTAGTTAGGGGGAAAGTTAGGAGACAGACAGGGGCTTACCTGTGTAGGTACAAAAGCACTGGGGGCAATTTAAATAGCCAGGCTACTCGGATTCCCCTTGTCCTCCCCACAGTAAAGTCTCAAATCGAATCAAACTTATGCCTGGGCACAATCCTCCTTCCCTCATTTCCACCCCCACCCTACCCCCTCCAAGTATCGGAGTTAATTTCAAATGACCTGGGTGCGTTCTCTACTCCAGCACAAGAGTTATCAAACTATAACAAGTTAAGCTGCAAAAATTACCTTCATTTTACATCTTTAGATTCTAAGTCAGACCAGGATTATAACAGAAGGCCAACATGAAAGGACAGTCTGGTATAGGCATCTTATCTTCATTTTTCCAAACAAAAATCCTTATTTTGCTCCACACCGGTCATGTAAATAGAGCTGAAGCCCCCTGCAGGTTGAGGTAGGCAGGGAATATTGGCAGGCAGCTCTATAAATATGCATATATTTCCAGTGAGTGCTTTTGGTTAGAAGAGCAGAGATGGGAGTGCAAAGGGGGGTGGGGAGTTTGGACACTCTCAAGAAGGCTTTTGTCTGACCCTGGTTACCCATATTTGCATGCCAGGAGACCAAGAGACCTCCCAGCTACTCCAGATACAGTCTCAACAAGGACAAGTTTTTTTTGTTTTGTTTTGTTTTTTTGTTTTTTTTTTTTTTTTAGTATCAGGTTCAGCCTCTGGGAATGTGCATGCCAAGCTATCAGCTCTGAACAAGGAAAGGAATCTGGAAATCACTGTAGGCTGTCTCCTGAAGACACCAGTTTAGTTTGCAGTTTTAGTGAAAATAATAATTGATCTAGGCCTGTCAGGAACAGAATAAAAAAGATGTTCCCTTCCCTCACTCCCTCACCTCACCCTGCCCCCAATTCATTCTTCTTGGTTTGCCTTCACGTGGGATACTGTGTGCGGGTCTGGTCACCACATCTCAGGGACAATAGCATCGCTAGAGAAGATCCAGAAAAAGGCTTAACAATGGTAAATTTACAACAAATAAAATGAGGTCTTATTCATATGTCATACGATTCAAACTTCATACAATTAGTATACCGATAAAACACATTGCTCCCCAAAGTTTAGAACAGCTTGAGAATATAAATGTGGGGTTTTTTTTAGGTTTGGGCAAATTCATTGATGACAGATATTAAAAAGGAAATAAATGTTTGGAGGGTGTCCCTTACTATGGATGTTGACTTTGTGAAATAGGAGGAGGACCCGAAAGATGAGTACTTAGGGGCCATATATTCTACCAAGTCCTGTACTAGTAACATTATTTACATTACCTTATTGAGTCCTCACAATAACCCTATGAGCAGGTACTCTTATGATCCCCCTATTATCGATGAGGAAATGGAGGTTAAAGAGAAGTTACATAACACATCTGAACCTACACACTGCTGGTTAAAATCAGGTTTGGATATAAATTGGAAAGGAAGTGAAGTCATCTTTGTCCATAGACCGTATGATCAGCTAGGTGAAAAATTCTAAGGAATCTACATAGAGGCTACTAGAACTACTAAGTGAGATTAGTATGGTTGCAAGACCCAAAAACCAATAGACATAAATCAATCATATTTTTATATACTAGCAATCAACAATCAGAAAGTGAAATTTTAAAATATAAACCACTTATGAAAGCACCAAAAATATGAAATGCTTAGGGATAAAGTTGGCCCAAGATGACTAAGAAGCTGTAGACTGAAAGTATAAAACATGGCTGAGATAAACTAAAGAAGATCTAAATGAATAGAGATATATACCTTCTTCTTAGATAGGAAGAGTCAGTACTGTTAAGGTGTTAACTCTCCCCAAATTGATCTACAGACACAGCGTAACCTCAATCAAAATCCCAGCAGGCTTTTTAAATAGAAATTGACAAGTTGATTCTAGACTTTATATGAAAATTCAAACAACTAAGAATAGCCAAAACGCTTTGGAAAAATAACAAAGTTGGAGGGCTTACCCTACTTGATCTCAAGACATTATAAAGATACAGTAATCACAACAATGAGCTTTTGGCATAAAGATAAACATACAGGTCAATGATACATAACGGAGTGTTCAAAAACAGACCCATGTGTATAGGGCCAATTGAATTTTGACAAAGGTGTCAAAGCAATTAAATGAAAAAAGGATAGTCTTCAACAAATGGTGCTGGGACAATTGAATGTTCATATGCAAAACAGACAAATAAAAAAATAAAGGCAAACAACAAAAAAAAAAACCTTGGCCCTTACCTGACATAGCATACAAAAATTGACCCAAAATGGATCCTAGACCCAAGTGCAAGAGTTAAAACTATATAATTTCCAGAAGAATAAACAGGAGACAAATCATAATTACCTTAGATAAGGCAAAGATTTCTTTAAAAGGACACAAAAAGATGAAACTTATAGTTTCGAAGAAATCATTACATTGGATTTCATAAAAATTAAAAGCTTTGACTTTTCAAAAGAGGTTGTTAAGAAATGGAAAGACAAGTCCAGACTGGGAGAAAATATTTGCAAATCACAAATCTAGATACAAAGGACTTGTATCTAGAATATACAAAGAACTCTTATACCTTAATATTAGAAGAGAAAAACAAATAAAAATGGACAAAATATTTAAGTAGACACTTCACTAAAGAAGATAATATGTATGGCAAATAAGCACATGAAAAGGTGCTCTACATCACTAGTCATCAGAAAAATATAAACTAAAAAGCACAAAAAATTACCAATACAGACCTACTAGAATGGCTGAAATTTTTTAAAAACCGACCATACTAAGTATTGGTGAGGATGTTGAGGAAAGAAACTCTGTTATACTGCTGGTGTAAGATATTTACAACCACTTTGGAAAATAATTTGGCAGCTTTTAAAAATGATAAAGATATACCTACCATAGGACCCAGTCATTTCACTTGAAGATTTAACCAAGAAAAATGGAAGTATATGTTCACACACAGACTTATACATGAACGTTCATAGCAGTTTTATTCATAATAGCCAAAACTGTTCATAATAGCCAGAAACAATCCAAATGTTAAACAATAACTGCATAGATAAGCAAACTTGGCACATCCATGCAATGGAATATCACTCAGCAATAAAAAGGAACAAACCGTTGATACATGAAGAGCATGAACAAATGTAAAAATATATACGTTGAATGAAAGATATAATAATACTATATTGTTATATATATAATACCATGTTATTCTGTTGATATAAAATTCTAAAAAATGCAAACTAATCTATAGCAATAGAAAAGCAGATATATCAGTGGTTGCCTGGGGATTGTAGGGGTGGACTATAAAGGGGTACAAAGAAGCTTTTGGGAGTGATGGATATGTTTATTATCTTTATTGTGATGATGGTTTCACAGGCATCGTCAAAACTTATCAAATTGTATATGCAGTTATATATGTATAACTTATTATATACATCAATTATACTTCAGTAAAGCTATAAAATATAAAATTAATTCAACTTTGCCTCAACACTATAGTGAATATGCCTGTAAAACAGGGACTGATCTCCCGAGCAAATAAAAATCAGTATTCTTATTTTGTAGTCAAACTTCACACAGTATGCACAGTTCATTCTGGAAAAAGAGATTAAATAATGACTCCCAGACCCTTCTAATCCAAAAGATTGTTAGTAAAAACAATAAGGGGTCATGAAGGCTGCAAACTAATGTATATTGCAGTAACTGGTATCCCCCTCCTGTAGAACAGATTTCAGGTGTTAGCTGAAAGAAAAAAGAGGGCCTATTAACTCTGCCTTTATGAGATGATGAAATTAAGGCAGGGCTACTTGGTAATAAGTTTTTCAATAGTTAAAAACTAGCCTACTAGACTTGTTTTTTTTTAATTCATTTAAGAAGACATAACCATTATTCAAGAACATAGAAGAAGAAAAAAATAAGAAGTGTGGTTCCCATATGGTTCAGTAATAATCACAACCAGTCTATAACTCCCTTAAGGTCTGATGAAATATATGAAGGGAGAAAAAAGGGGGCCCAGTGAAAGGTGTATGGAATGGAGGGGGGGTTGACAAAGATATTATGGGGCCAGAGAGAGATCAAGAGGCACATTTTTACTCCACAAAACCAACTTAGAGACCCTTAGGTAGGTGGCTTATACTCATGTAAAATACCAGCCAATCCATCAACAGATTTTTTTAAAAGTACCCACTAGTGATTTATAGTTAATGCTTAGTGAACTGGAACACTGCAACTGGAACTACTTAAATTTTTCTGACTTCTGAAATGTAATTAAATTGGTACACACAGGGAATTAGCAACAGTATCATGATCCTTTGGAGAACAATGTGTTACCCATTGAATTAGTCTGTCTGTCTGGGTAATAAATCATGTTCTTGTCTAACATGCTAGATAAGCATATCTCACTCAACCAGAGAGCTTGGAAACTTCAGATGGAAATCATTTACAAAATACAAATGGGAAACCACAGTCAATACCAAAAGAAGGAGGAAATAGAGGAGAGAAAGGAAAGGGGACAATTTCTGTAGAATGTAGCATTTTAAAAGGGCTTTCTTAGCACAGAAGACTAGGAACCCTTCTACCCCAAAAGAACCACCCCTCAAACACCCAAGCACCACCACCACCACATCTCTTTCTCTCTCTCTCATGCATGCAGGCACACACACACACACACATACACACACACACACACACACACACACACACACACAAATTCACAATCTCTAGGTCAAGTGGTAAGCTATCTAGCCATCCATCTGTGTAAGAAAGCAAAATTCATATTAGTTTATAGAGAGCACAGCAATAAATGCTAAGGGAGAGGGAAAATGAGAAGTAATAAACATTAAGCTAAAAGCTTTTCCTCTAAGATCAGGAACATGATGAGGAAGCCTACTCTCAAGAATTTTATTCAACATAGCACTGGAACTCCTAGCCAGAGCTAGTGGACAAGAAAAACAAATAAAAGGAATCCAAATTGGAAATGAAGTAAAATTGTCTCTGTTGCAGATGACAAGATCATATATATATATATATATATATATATATATATATATGATCATATATAAATGGTCATATATGATCATATATGAAATCATATATATGTGTGGAGAGAGCTATCACAGATATAATATGTGATATATATCACACAGATTATATATCTATCTATCTATCTATCTATATATATATATATACATACGCAGACACACACACACACTGGGATATTATTAAGCCATAAAAAGAAGGAAATCTTGCCATTTGTGAGAACATGGATGAACCTGGAGGACATTATGTTAAATGAAATAAACCAGACACAGAAAGACAAATACTATGTATTACTTATATGTGGAATCTAAAAAAATAAAAAAGGAAAGAAAGTTGAACTCATAAAAACAAAGAGTAGAATGATGGTCATTGACGGGGCAGGGAAAATGGGGAGATGTTGTTCAAAGGGTTCAAATTTTTCAGTTATATGATGACTAAGTTCTGATGAGCTAATGTACAGCATGGTGACTATAGTTAATAATACTATATTATACACTTGAAATTTGCCAAGAGTAGATCTTAAGGGTTCTCACCAGAAAAGTATCCATATATCAAATCATCACACTGTACACGTTAAATATGTACAATTTTACTTGTCAGTCATACCTCGATAAAGCTGGGGGAAAGCATAAAGGGGTTGCTCCTAGCACAGAAGATGAGGAACCTTTATATTCCCAAAAAACCACCTAGCTCCAAACATCCAATCACCCCCCCAACCACTACCACCCACTCCTCCCACCCTCACACACACACACAAATTCACAATTTCTAAATTAAATGGTGAAATATCTATCTAGCCATCCATCCATCCATTGATATAAGAAAGCAAAATTTATACCAGTTTTTAGAGAGCATAGCAATAAATGCTAAGGGCAAGAGAAAGGGAAGATGAGAAGTAATAAATATTAAATCAGTCAGATTGGGGATAGAGGCTCTAATAAAATTTCTCCTTCATTTTTGGGTTGTTCCTCATTCAGCTCCTTTTAAGTATATACATATATTTATATATTTTAAAAATATATTTATACATGCATAAATATATATTTATTATAAATATAATTACATTTAAATACATAAGTATACATAATTATAATATATAATAAATATAAAAGTAATAAGTATATAATGCTTAAATAATGTATACAATATATAAATTATATTGTATGGATGGCAATGCTTGAACTGCTTGGTTTTTGTCCCTGTCAACTGATGGTACCCAGATACACAAGGGCAAACCACAGGACAATGGTAGAAATTAATTTTAGAGCCTATGAAAGAAGCCAGATTCAGAAAGAAAAGGTTCATGCAAACTCAAAATATGAAAAGAAATCTACTTTGTGAGAGATCTAAAACAAGTTCACACTACTCATTAGGAAGAACATGACGAGCTCTAGAGGAGAGGTGGAGAAAGCTGTCAGGATTCTGTAAAGTAAGGGAAAGAATGGAAAGATAGAAGACAGGGTAGGATATAAGCAGAAAGAAGTACAATTTGTGATGGGCCTCAGTGAATAGGCAGAATTTAGTCAGGTAGATAGGACTACAAAGGTGTTAAGGGAAGATGATAAAGCACTAGGCATATTTAGGAAACAGTTGTCACATTTGGGGTTGATAGTATATGGCAGGGATCATGGACATAGGCTCTTTTTTTTTTTTTTCCTTCAGTGTTCCAAGATTCATTGTTTATGCACCACACCCAGTGCTCCATGCAATACCTGCCCTCCTCAATACCCACCACCAGGTTCACCCAACCCCCC
>CM052901.1:64545340-64621113 GCA_028534135.1 Potos flavus | reverse complement strand
ACATCTGTATCTTTGGGGTAAATACCCAGTAGTGCAATTGCAGGGTCATAGGGTAGCTCTATTTTTAATTTCTTAAGGAATCTCCACACTGTTTTCCAAAGTGGCTGCACCAACTTGCATTCCCACCAACAGTGTAAGAGGATATGGACATAGGCTCTTGAGACATCCTGTCTAGCTATAAGACTCTGGATAAATCATTTGGATTTCCATATGCCTCATTTTCTTCCTCTGTGATATGGGGAAGAACAATAGAAGCTTATATGGTTGCTGTGTGGATTAAATAAGGGAATACCAATGTCCACAATAGCCAAACTATGGAAAGAGCCTAGATGTCCATCAACAGATGAATGGATAAAGAAGATGTAGTATATATACACAATGGAATACTATGCAGCCATCAAAAAGGAAATCTTGCCACTTTGCAACAATGTGGATGGAACTAGAGGGAATTATGCTACGCAAAATAAATCGATCAGAGAAAGACAATTATCATATGATCTCACTGATATGAGGAGTTTGAGAAACACGACAGAGGACCATAGGGGAAGGGAGGGAAAAATGAAACAAGATGAAACCAGAGAGGGAGACAAACCATAAGAAACTCTTAATCTGAGGAAACAAACTGAGGGTTGCTGGGGGGTGGCAGGGGAGGGATAGGGTGGCTGGGTAATGGACATTGGGGAGGGCATGTGCTATGGGGAGTGCCGTGAATTGTGTAAGACTGATGATTCACGGACCTGTACCCCTGAAACAAATAATACATTATGTTAATAAAAAAATTAATTAATTAAAAAATAAGGGAATACCATGTAAAATGCCTTAGAACAGTGTCTGACATCCATTAAGTGCTCAATAAATGTTAGACATTTTTTATTTGGATGACGTGCAAAGGAAATATCCAGGATTTAAGGCTGGAAGAGAAGGTAGGAGCCATATTAGGGACTTGAGGGGTTAGTACTTAAATCGACATGAAGGAAGTTTTAAGTAACAGAGTGTCACAAAAGCAGACAAATTGGTGTTAGTTTCTGGTAGATTTATAACAACTCTAGCTACCTGGCAAGGCAAAGGGCTGGCTTGTGAGAGAGTTGTTACCATCGATGGAAGGGTTCAAGCACAGCCTGGTCAACCAAATTCAAGTGTGTCATAAATGGCAGTCAGGCAGTAGGTCGGTGTTGACCAAACTGAATGGCCTCTGAGATTCCTTTCAACTGTAAGTTGACTTAGGAGAAAGAAACTAGGAAAGACTTGTGCAAGGCACTACTAGGTGCATGGAGCCATAGCAACTATTCCAGGAAGAGAGGGTAGTGCAGGGGTGGCAACGGCAGGAGGTGGGAAAACACTGTTTAGGAAGATTGCTGGTCTAGAATCTCAGAGCTGTAAAGGACTGCAGAAATCAACCAGTTGGTCCAGCTTCCTCATTGTACAGACAGGGAAACTGAAATTCTCAGATTGGGGAAGTGACTTACAGGGTAAATTTAAAAAGGGTGAGCCAGAGGCAGGGAAGCCAGCCAGGAATCCAGAAATAAAGTAATATGAGATTCAAAAAGGATGGAAGTAGCAGGAATTGAAAGGAAGGGGGTGGACACGAGAGCTATTCTGAAGAAAGAAATGCTACAGGGGCGGTAATTGATTGGATATAGGGGATGAATAAGCAGTGACTCTAAGACTTCAATGCTAGTTTAGTGGGAGGCAGAAGGCTAAGGACAGAGCCTGTTTGGCAGAGGGAAAATAACAAGTTCCATTTTAGACATATTGGGGTTTGAGATTTAAAAGAAAGGAAAAATAATTCAAGTAGACACTGTCCATCAGACAGTTGAAGAGCCTAGAGCTCTGATGGAAAGGTTAAGGCAGGAGATTTGTGAGTCATGAGATCTCATCTTGTGATTGCTTGAGAGCACAAGAAAGTGCTCTTTCTTGAGGGAAACAGAAGAGAGAGGCAGAGAGAGGGAGAGGGAGACTGGAGAAAGGCAAAGAAAGCAAGCAGGGGGCTGTCCTCTGAGCCTTGAGGGATACCCACAAGATGGGGATGGGAGAAGCAGTTGAGTCACAAAGAAGAACAGAGAAACTGAGTGAAGGTAGAGAGACAAGAGACACACAGAAGACATGCTGGCCGCAGGGCTCGGAGAACACCAGAATGGTACCTTGGAAAAAATGCCAATGACTAGCAATACTAAAGATTGGTTAAATAAATCAACATAATATCGCTGTTAAAAAATGAATCAGCCTTGCACATACTGACAAATAAAGATCTCCAGTATACATAAGCAAAAAAAGCGATGAGCAGAAGATTGCTTTAATACGTGCAAAAAATCAAGATAAAGAATCCATATCAGATTTGCTTGTGTGTGGAGAGAGATACTCTGGAAAGATGCATTTAAAAAAAAATAATCTAAGCACAGTAGGGGGTGGTGAATCCTGGGCCGATGAAGGACAACAAAGAGCAGGACACTATTCTCTGTCTACCTTTTCATACTAACTGGCTTTTGAATCATAGGACTAGGTTATCTATTCAACACACAATTTGAAATATAGAACAACTGTGTAAAGAAGACAAGGAGGATGACAACAATGAAAAGGCCAGTAAATGTGGCCCTTGCAAAGACCTCAATGGAAGCCAGATTGGAGAGGATCAAGGAATACACAGGCTGTGAGGTGACAGAAACATTGAGTGTACATGTATACAAGCATGTGCTACACGCTTCTGTATATAATGCACGAGCTAACCTTGGGAGGGTAAACAAGGAATTGGTAACAGTGGTTGCCCCTGGGAAGAGAAATTAGGGATTAAGAAACAATTGCCCACCAATATAATTTTAATTTTGTTCCATGAACATTTATCACCTATCCCCAAAATAACAATTTAAACAAATAAACTGTGTTAGGAAGAGGGAAGGAGGGAGGGAGGGAGGGAGGAAGGAAGGAAAGAAAGAACAAAGGCCGGCCATTCCTCACTTAACAAAATTTAGTGACAATGAGGGCAGGTTAAGACAGATAGATTTTGTAGGGGCCAAGAAGATCAAATTGGATTTTTTATTTATCACTTTCCCCCTATCCCAGTGTAAGAGTCAACAGGGACACTGGGAAGAACAAGCACTCTAAAATGTGATAAATCAGGGGCGCCTGGGTGGCTCAGTCAGTTAAGCATCTGCCTTAGGCTCAGGTCATGATCCCAGGGTCCTGGGATGGAGCCCCACAGGGGTCCCACAGGGACCCCCCACAGGGGTCCTTGCTCAGACCTCTCCCTCTACTCTCCCTGCTTGTGCTCTCTCTCTGTCAAATAAATAAAATCTTTAAAAAATAATAAAATGTGATAAACTAAATTTTGAATACCAGCTCTACTACCTACCCATGAATTTTATAAAGTTATTGAACCCTCAGCCTCTATTTCTGCATCTTAGAATAGGGACACTACTAAGTACAGCTCATACATTAAATTATGTGATCCTGAGTCTAATACAACGTGAGGGCTAGGGGCACTGAACCCCTGCACAATCAAAAATCTGTGTATAACTTTTGACACCCTCAAAACTTAACTACTAAGAGCCTACTGTTGACTGGAAGCCTTCCAATAACATAAACAGTAAATGAACATATATTTTGTACATTATGTGTATTATATATTGTATTCTTATAATAAAGTAAGCTAGAGAAAAGAATATGTCATTAAGAAAATCATAAGGAAGAGAAAAATACATTTACAGTACTGTATATATATTTATTGAAAAAAGTCCTTGTATAAGTGGTCCCACACAGTTCAAGCCCATTTTGTTCAAGGGTCAGCTGTATTTAACAAGATTCCTAGGAAAGCTTGGGAATGAGTGGGGTTTTCTCTAATGCTATGACACAAAGAACATGGTCACAGGAACAGTTAATATTGGTATAAGAAAAAGAACATGAGAGTGCCTGAGTGGCTCAGTCGGTTGAGCATCTGACTCTTGATTTCAGCTCAGGTCATGATCTTGGGGTCATGAGATCAAGCCCCGTGTTGGGCTCTGTGCTCAGCATGGAGTCTGCTTGAGATTCTCTCTCTTCCTCTCCTTCTGCCTTTCTCTCCCTGTGTGTTCTCTCTCTCTCTCTCAAAAATAATAAGTAAATCTTTAAAAGAAAGAAAACATGAGGCACAAAATTCCAAAGTATAGTGGGACAAGCTTAGGATGTGGGGTCATGTAGAGCTGGCTTCAAATCACAGCTCTACCATTTACTAGCTCTGTTACTTTGAGAATGTTGTTTGGCCCCTCCGAGCCTCTTTTTTTTTTTTTTTTTTTTTGGTCACCTGTAAAATAGGAATACTATCACTTAATTTACAGTAATGATGAAAAGATTAGAGATTATGCATCTAAAACTCCCAGAACATAATTGGCATTTAGTTATGGAGACTTTGATCGTCCCCAGTCCAGAGTTGAGGCTCCCAAGCACACTGTTTTTACAGCAATGCCAATTTCCTACTGTGCACTTCCATTCCCTTGTCTCTTCGAACCAGCACTCAAAAAAATAAAAGCACATCAGTTATCCCTTTGATTTTTCAAGCACCTATGAGGTCCCCCAAAGAATTCCCTCCTGCCCTTTGAACTTTTAATTCATTCCCAAATGATTTACTGGCTGCCTGGCCTCCAAATGACCATACTAGCAGTCATGTCCTTCCTCTCTGAAGCTCTGTTCCTTTGATAACAACAGTGCCCCTGATGGGGTTTACCATTCCCACACTCTAGGAGCGTGCTTCCAAAACAAAACTTTCGGCTTTGGAAGGACCTTAACGGAAAGAAGCAAGCTAACATTCTCTGCTTCTTCCACCAATGCCTGCAAAGGCTGAATCATCGCCTCTAAGACTTTCTCAAACTGTGTGTATTCCCTTCAGGCTTACTATGTGATCCTGATAAAGACAAACACTTCCTGGGGTCGCCTTGATCCCCGTTCCTCAAGTTGATTCCAGGGATTCAAACTCTGCAGCAGGAGTCTGGGCCAGAACGAACTAAGAGAAGGCCCCACAGTGTGTCTTTTAAACTGTCACAGTATTGCCACTATGAGTTTCAGTCTGTTCCCTTTAGTGCCCTGACATGACCTAATTGACTTCCACAGAGACAGTGAGCCACCAATTAGATTAGACCCCATTAGGAAGGAGAACAGAGATGGTTCTTCTGGGCCATTTTCAGCATTCTCAGCTTTGAATAAAATAGTGAGAAAAGGAATGTCATGGTCAAATAATGAGGACACTTAAGGCACTGGGTATAAATACCAGACGATGACTCACATCCAAGGCCAGTCAGACAGAACACGTTAGGGCTTGCTTACGCAGAAGTGGAAACACACACACACACACACACACACACACACACACACACACACACAGAGTATGTTCACATAAAGCTACCTCCTTTGGGATGAAGCAGTGAAACACTTGAGACAGACAGAAGACTTACACTCTGCCTTCCCCAAACACAGAGCAACAGGAGGGGTGGCTGCTGTTTTCAGAGTCTCAAAACAATATTACCCAACAGCAAGGGGAATGCTGTGATCGTCAGCCAGCAGGCCTCTCTCACATGCAAGCCTCAGAAACACAGCTCACACACAAGAGCTGCAGCAGCAAGAAACCCAACTGTTGCAAACCAAACTCCAAGCAGCTCGGAGACCAGCAGGTAACCACCTCCAGCCCCCACTGCCGTCACCATCCCTCGCATCCAATGCTGCACTGGGGATCCCTCTCAACTCCCACCTGCACTACCATTTCCTTCTGTGTGTTCCCTCTGTCCCTAGCTCACATATAATGCGTGTGTGTCATTCAAGGCTCACCCTGTTTACTAGGTGTCACCAAAGTCATCTCCTCTTTTGAATTTGGAATTGGAAGTGGAAAGGTGAAAATGACCAATTACTGAGTACAAAATTTTTGCTTGACTCCTCCAGCAAAACCATTATGGAGAGACTATTTTGTGCTCTGTGCTGAGGATGATGATGAAGGTACAGAAGATATAACCTTTGTCCTCTAGAAGATTTTGGTCCAGCAAGCCAGACACAAGGCAGCCAAAGTACCCACAGATCTCTACTGGAAAATCAGAACTCCAGCATTCCAAAGAGGGAGAGATGACTTCCACTAGGAGCAGACTAAGATGATGCCCTTGCGGTTGAGAGCTAGGGCTTGAAGGTTAAGCCCAACTGGAAGGGGCAGAGATGAGGAGAGAAAAGCCAAGGCACTCAAGGAACATCAGGATGGGGAATTTGGAAGCCAGAGTTTCCCCAGTGTGTTTGGGGGGACAGAGAGGAAACTATCCTGCCTGAAAACCTGGGTCCCAGAAGGAATGCTAGAAGTAAGACTAGAGCCAGATGGAGAATGGTCCATACACCAAGCTAAAGCAGTTTGGGCTCTATTTTAAAGGTAGCAGGGAACCATTAAATAACTTTAAGTGGGGGAGGGGAATGATCAAAGGGAGGGAAACCACTAGGGAGGTCACTACAGTAGTATAGTTGTTCCAGAAGGAGGCTTCTTCCTGCCTGTCCCAGCTCTTGCAAGATCCTCCTTCAAAGCTGCCCTCTGTCTGAGCTCACTATTTCAGAGCTCATTACTATGCATCTCTTTCAAGTTGGGTGAGATATGAATGGCATTTCTTATTCTGAATGAGACTCCTAATGTTGTACTGAAGTTGGGTCAGGGACTGGAGTAGAAAGTCGAAACTTCATCCATCTAAGGCTTCCAGTTTAGAAGAAAGGGACTATGATACATCATTTCCATTTCTGTAATAGCATTGGGTGGCTTGGCCCCTGGGATCACTGGTCTCTTGTAAGATCCCAACAGCAAAGCCAGGGCAGGGAAAGAGGGAGACAGAGAGAGTCAGGAGAGAACTCCCAACATAGGGCAAAACCTGATTGTCAAGTGCTTTTCTGGGGCCTGTTCCAGATCACTGTCACTTATAGGCTTAGACTAGAGCTCAGCCCTAAAGTAGGGCTCCAGCCTAGAAGCTGGGATGGGAGGTGGAAGGGCCCCACCTGGGTCTTAGCAGTGGGAATTAACTCTCCCTGATCCTTAATTCTTTTGGCTTTTATTAGTGGCTGGAAGGGGAGAGGGATGTAACCCGAACCCTGATGCAGCTGAGAAGGGCTAAGAGCCAAAAACCCTCCTTAAGCAGATACAGTATGTGCAGGGCCTGGGCAGGTTTCAGAAGACTGAACATTTCTCCAGCCAAAGGCACAGGAAAATATGAAAATTACATATTTAACCCTTTACATCCAGAGGGGGAGAGTATCATCTTCCTACCAGAACTCACACAGCAGAGAGAAGTTAGCAAGGTGGCTCTTGTAAAAGCCAGAGCACTCAGTTAGCCTTTCTCACAAAAATACCCCCAGCAGCTAGATACTCAAGTCAACTTCAAATATAAATTATAAGCTATTTCACCTGGATAGAAGAGTTAGGTAAAGGAACCCATGTGCCCATTGGCCCTCAGCAGGAAGTGAGTTCCGTCTATAAGGAGGGAGGGAGGGAGTGAACAGACCAAGTTCCGCAGCACAGGCATCTTTACAACATTCTGACTTTAGTTCTTCACCATGCAGAAAAGTGGGTAACACTACACAAAAGTAATGGATCTAGAAAGCAAATCTCAGAAGGATGGGGGCAGAAGACGGATGGGTAGGCCCATCTGCACACAAAATTAACTTTTCCTGATAATTTCATTAAAGTATAACATGGCATCAGGGCTAAGGTTTGGGTCAGATAATCACTCCAAATTTGCAGAAGTCTCTTAATAATAAAGTGGCATTTTCCAGCCAGATTTGCAGTAAATGAGTTTTTGAAGCAACACTTCATTTCCTCTTTATTTTAAGATTTTATTTATTTATTTGTCAGAGAGAGAGAGCAAGCATGTAATCAGGGGGAGTGGCAGGCAGAAGGAGAAGCAGACTCCCTGCAAAGCAGGGATCCTGCTGTGGGACTCAGTAGGAGGACCCTGCAATCATGACCTTAGCCAAAGGCAGATGCTTAACGAATTGAGCCACCCAGGTGTCCCTTTCTTCCTTATTTTAACATAAGAATCAGGATGAGATATGGTAAGGACATCACTGAAGGCACTGGAATCATACTTGCAAGTTTAACAATGGTTTTTCAAAGGTCACATTTAACGATCAATACACTGTAGAGATATTAAGAACGATAATATTCATAAGTTAATAATATTACGCTATGCAGAATATAAAACTGCTAACAACAAAAACGCAATCCAGACTTGAAACTCCAGCGGTTTGAGGTTTGCTTTACTCTGCCTCCACATTCTGTTTTCCATATAGAGAAAACAATCCTTAGACATCTTGGCAAAAGTCAATCGATGTTTTTTAACTGCCTCAAACCTTTTAACATTTCAAGCTTCATGTCTGAAGTTTGGCGTTTTAACAGTTTCTTCTATTTTTTGTTTGATTTGTGGACTTTCCCATCACTTGAAAGTCCGAAGTTAGAAGGAACTTCGGCCAGTAACACCTCAGGTGACCAGGCATCCCGCAGATTGGAGGAGATAAGACAAAGCTATGACGAGAAAAGCCAATGCAGGCCTGTTCCAATGTCTGTTGGAGCATGAGATTGTCTGGCAATTAAGTAATTTCCAAAACAATTAGCAGATTGGTAAATTGTCTATGTTAACCATCACGTTCCTAAAATACGATTTGCTGTTTTAAATGATCAAGGGCCTTAAATAAACAAACCATTTTTTTTTCTTTTCCTCCAAACCGTCTATGGAACTTTTTTTTTAATTTTATTTTTTCAGTGTTCCAAGATTCATTGATTATGCACCACACCCAGTGCTCCATGCAATACGTGCCCTCCTCAACACTCACCACCAGGGTCACCCCCACCCCCCACCCCCTCCCCTCCAAAACCCTATGGAACTTCTTAACTGTCCAGGCCTACAGACACCTGGGTTGCGGAAGACCCAAAACTGAATGAAAACTGGTTGGCCTTCCTAATCCCCATCACCACTTTGAGACTTCTAGCCTAGTTATACTGGATTCATCTCTGACCCCTGCCTCTCTTTCATTTCTTCAGATCCAAGTGGTGTGTATTACCACTAACCTCTGGCAACTTGCTAATGTATAACAACAGCACATTACTAAGATGGCTGATAGCCTTGAAATGCCCCTCCATTCAGTTTTGACCTTTCTTCAAGTGAGCGCTTAGGTGGCTGGTCCTCTGCCAGGTGCTTTACCTTTAAGATATTACCTCTGATCCTCCAAAACAACAAAATCTATTCTATAACCCAGTTTTCTGGGTTCTTCAGAAGAGTTGGCTCAAGTCCATCCATCTTTACATTCCACCAATCTGCAACAGTCAAGCAGACCTCCATTGACGCATTCATCTCATCACACAAACAGTATGACATTGGGTAAGTTAACTAACCTCTCTATGCCTCAATTTTCTCATCTCTAGAATGGTATTGATAAGAGTTCCTAAGTGTTAAATTGGAAAGCCACTGTCTGGCCCAGGGTATGCACCATGAAAGTATTTGTTAGAAAACAAATAAAAATGACCTTTATGGAGCTCTGTGCTAGTTTCATAGGCCACAGGAAGACTAGCCCAGTTCCTAGAACAAACACTCAATAAATTTAATGAATGAGTGAACAGGTGAATAAATGAACAAACAACACACACCCTATTCTTGGGGAGCTCACGCTGTTAGTTCACCATGGGGTGAGCAAACTGACATCAGTCTCCTGTCTGTGTCTTTAGGACACGCAGCTTGTATACTAACTGGGATGAATGCCTTTCTTCCTCCCTAACCTACCTAAATTCTATCTATCCCTCAACACCTAGCTCCAATTCTTCTTCCTTCTTCCACAAAGCTCCCTGACCACATCAGCTCAGTGAAATCTCTTTCTACTGAATAAATGTTATTCTTAGATCCTGTCCCATTCAGCACTTAAACGTTTTTGTTAAAAAAAAAACAAAAACAACAACAAAAAAAAAAAACGTTTTTGTTTCCTGAGCTTGCAATAGTGGCTCTCCTCAACAAAACTGTCACCTCCAGGGAACAGGTCTTCTGTGGTGGCTATCTCTTGTATTCTCTAGTTTAGAGTTAGGCACTTTACAAAGTACTCAACAAATATGTGTTGACTGGTTGGCTGATTGATTGATTGATTGGAGGCTTAGCTGAGAGCTCTTAGGTAGGAGTCAAACAAGGTTTAGCATAGCCTTTCAAATTGCTGGCTATTCAGACATTAGCCAGAAATCGTGTCTGGTCTTCCAACTTCTGGCAGCAGAAGATATCCCATTAAAGGTATCCTGCCACTTCGCATCTTCCCAAAGATTCCACAGCTGCATACAATTCATTTTTTAAGTTCAAAATTCTCTTAAGAGAATTTTTGTTTAATAAGAGACACCTGTGGAATGCTTCTTTCTTAAATCACATACACATCTAGTATTTATATGAGATAAAGGATAAAATCCATCTCCCTCCCTCTTGGAAAGAAAAAGTGTGAGTATTATCATTTTCATTTTGCAAAAGAGGAAACTGAGACGCAGAGGGAAATGACTGACCCAAGAACACAACAACTGCGTGACAAAGCAAAGGCTGAACTTCTGGCCTTCTGAATACAAGCCCATACCCCTTACCCTGATTTGAGATTTAAAACAAAACAGAATCCTTCCTTTCAGCGTGATCCCTGAGGGGCATGTACTGGTACTGTTGGTTTTTGCACAAAATTATATTTCTCTCATTTCTTTCTCCCTCCCTTTCTCTCTCCCTCTCTCCTCCAACCCCACTCATTTTCCTCTTTCTTTTCTACGTAACTTCTCTATTTCATTTCTTTCCCCAACCCCCAGCCTCATATTCTTATCCAGTTCTTTTTTCCTTTCTCTTTCATCCATTCATCTACGTAAACATGGTATTACGGAAAGAATCTAGGATTTGGAGTCAGGCAGATGTAAATTTAATGCCAGCTTTTCTACTTCTGGTGTGTCTTAGACTCTATTACTTCACTTCCCCAAGCCTCAGTCCCCTCAGCTGCACAGTGGAGACATCAATATCTACCTCAGAGTTACCACAAAAATTAAATGGGAAAACATGTAAAACACCTGGAAGCAGCAGGATATGTGACACAGCGGGTCTGTTACCTCTCCCAGTGCACCGTGTCTAGGCCTTGACTCCCCTTTGGGTTCAAGAGGTTGCTGAGATCCAACAAACTACAGGGCCTCAACCCAGTGAGGCACATGCACGCCAGTGGAGTATCCAGGACCTCACCTGGTCCACTTTGCAGCCTGTTGTCTTGATACTCCCTGATTGCAAACTCAAACTCGCACAGAGCTCCAAACTCTCAGTCAAGCCCTCCAAAGAACATTGAGAATCAAGACCTCGTTACTCACCCCTGAGGCTCCAACATGTCATCACTCACCCTCTCGGCCAGATAAGATGCCATCAAAAGCTGCCTACCTGCAGAAGTTTTCACAGGAGCTTTTACTCAACATCAAACACAAGCAAAAAGAACTGGAAAACAGCAAGGCAGCTCAACAAAGACAAGGCTTTAGCTTGTCATCTTCTCATAAGCAAAGATGGGGCTGCAGCCATGAGACTCTAACCCCTTTCCAGAATAACTAGTTGAACCAGCTTTACTCCCAGGTCTATCTCATATCACCCCCCAACCCCCATCCCCAAAAGAAAAAAAATCCATTTCTGATGGACCGTGAAAAGCAGTATAGGAGAACCATTCAAAACTTCCCTGCCAGAGGCTCAGGAAGAGAGCCAAGCATACAGCTGGGAATCTGCTGAGTGGCATGAGGGTGGGGGCCAGAAGACGCCACAAAGGGTCTGTCCATCACTGGGCTTAACCCTTGATCTTGTCGAATGAGTCCCACCTCTCGCATTCCTCACAGATGTAACATTAAAAGACCTGAGTGAAAGTTAACAGACCATGCCACATGCCATCCCTGAGAACATACCAGGAAACAGCCACTTCTGGGAAGATAGGAAGTAGTAGTGTGGAGAAACGCAGCGCACTGTAATAATTGCCTGCTGTCAGTCGCCATGCACACTTCCACCGCCCTGACCAGGCAAGGATTCTGGAGCCCTCCACAACCCTTCAACAAAGCAGAGCCTTGCCCCACAGAGAATCTGAGAAGAAACAGGAGGGTACAGAGAGGTGAAACGGCACAGCAAGATTACTCTCCAAGTGGATAAGAGTATCAGGAAGGTGACAAAGGGCCCGTCCTCTACTGAAACAGGATAGAGAGAGACACAGGGTGAGAAACTATCCCCCTGATCCAGCTATCGATTTGCTGAGTGTCTTCAAATTTTATCAAACTTAGCTCTGTGATCTTCTCTTACCCCCACTCCCCCCCACTGGAAGTATGGCTAAGCCAAGAGGGACAAAGCTGGTGCAGCAGACTAGAAGGGCCCTCTGTGACCAAAGGAGAAAAAAGTTGGGTTTTGGACAGAGGGGAGAGCAGCCAATGAATGAACAAAGAGGCAATGGCACTTGAATGAGCCAGTCCAAAATGTAGGCCTCAAGCAACTGGTGCTGATGGGTGGGGGCTGGGAAGCAAGGACTGGACAGGAAAGAAGGGCAGCCTGGATGCCCGGAAAATGTGTCTGCTGCTACTAGGCAGTGCTCATTCTGTGACCCAGTATAGTCATAGACTTGTGCTGAATGAGGAGGGAGTGGAGGTGAAGTCAAAGGGGAGGGGTTAGTCACTTTGAGAAACCAAGTCATCTTGATCTTTGCAAGTTCAGTGCCCGACCAGGATGGCTATGTGCCCAAGTAAACATGCCAGTGTGATGTGAGGAAGAACGGATCATCCCTTGCAAAACTAATGCCTAAGACAATCTTTCCACTTGGCCTGTTTACACTGGATGTGGCAAAGGGGCGTAAGGAGATGAACCTCTACCCCATCCCAGTCCTTGGAACACAATCTTTAGCCAGGAAAAGGAAAGATCTCAACTTATTCATTAGTGACTTAACTGAAGTCTGTCTGAAGGGAATTTTTCAGGAGAGCGCCAGGAGACAAAAATTCTGGCTGCACGGAAATTGAGTGAAAGTGAGCTAGGTACCAACATAAGCAATTGCTGGTTGCAAGGTAACAGGTAAGCCTGGGGCTCAATTTTGGAGATAAATTGAACCATATATACACTGTGCACACATACCAGGTCCCAGCATCAGGAATAGGAACACACTGATAGGAGTAGAAACCCCAAACCCACCCAGGTCTGTGTAAAAGAGATTGTAGAGCACTTGCCCCTAACTTATGAATAAATTGTTCTCCAAGAATCCTTTTTGTAAATAAACAGCTTGGAGCTTTGGATAGGTTCCTGTAGGCAGAATACCAGAATGGAGCTTAATCCTCATTATTATGGAAGGATTAGAGGCCTGGAGAAGAGACAGTGGAAGGCTAGGAAACATGTCTTTCTGACACAGTGTTTTTGATAGTGGCTAGATTCTCGGCAGTTCTCGAGAGGCCGATTTAAAGATTTTACTTATTTATTTGTCAGAGGAGAGAGAGAGAGAGAAAGAGAGAGAGAGAGAGAAAAGGGAGAACCAAGGGGAGTGGCAGGCAGAGGGAGAAGCAGGCTCCCCACTGAGCAAGGAGCCCAATGCAGGACTCGATTCCAGGACCCTGGGATCATGACCTGAGCTGAAGGCAGACGCTTAACAGACTGAGCCACCCAGGTGCCCCTGGAGAGGCTTATTTAATCCATGGGGTATGACTGATGAGATTACAGAACCTAACCACCACTGATAATATAGTCTTGGATCAGGGCTTTAGGAGCAAGAAAAAATATCTGCCCAACTTAGGTGACAAACTGGTGGATGTGAGGGGACTGCAGAGACAAGGCTGTGGGTGTAAGGCCTCCAGCAGAAGTGACTCTTATGGGTATTCCAGGTATAGACAGAAGACCTCAGAACCCAGGGATGGCAGCAACAGCAGGAATTTTGCACTCCATGCCAGCGGTGATATGCAGGGAGATGAATATCCGTCAGGGGGTTGGGACACGGACCACTGTATCTAAATTCCTCCATAAGGGCTCTGTAAGTTGGAGACTATGTCACATGGTCAGCATCTTCAATCTTAGAGACACCGATTTTTCTCAGAAGGAGAAAATTCAGCTCAGAAAGGTTACTCCTACAAATTCCAAGCCAAAAGCTGATAAAAAATAAAATAAATCTGATGTTCTAAAGTTCTGATTTTGACACTCTTCATTAAACTCCACTTCTCCTATGATACAGCTTCCTTCTCTGTAACTTTTTATGTAAACATGTATGCTCCTTGAGGTCAGAGCTTGTTATCTTCTCTCTCATCTCGCTTAGAACACTTCTCTCAACACTAGCCTGGGCTAGGCATGGGGCTGGGGCAACTCTAAAGAAACAATAAGAGATGAAATGTGTCCCTCCCAAATCTATTACATGGCTATCTCAGATGCCTATGTAGAAGCCTTTGGCAGGTAAGGCTTAGCAGCAACAAAGTACTTCCACTAAAAGGTTCTGCTTGACACAGGGTCTTTGTATGGCATGGATATACCAGAAAGAGCCAAAGTGGTCTTCAGCTATATTTTTTTTTTAAAGAAGGGTCCTACTCGACCTTGGTCAGACTCTTCTCAGTTATTGTATTCAGCTGCAGGCTCCACAACTCAAGAGGAACAGGGACAGGCTGGCTGGAGTGCATCCAGAGTGGGAGGAGGAAACAGGAGAGGCGGCTGGATCTCAGATGCCAGTAAGGAATAGCTGAAATTGCTAGGGCTCTTTAGCCTAGAAAAGTGAGACAAGGGGACATAGTCTGTGTCTTTGGACCCGAGACAAAGAGAAAGCATTCTTGTTTTGTGTGGTCCCAGAAGGTAGGGCTAGGACCCATGGATAGAAGGTTAGAGCAATGATGATTGCCACTCAACATATGAAAAAGTTGCCTACAGTCAACTGGCTAAGAAGGGAGTAAACTCCCCACATGAGCACAAGACAACAAACTCAAAGCTACTAGACTGAAGGCTAATGGACTCCTTAAGATTAAGACCCAGTGACCCCACCCCCCCAAAGGCCCTCTTGACTCTGAGAATCTGTGATTCTAGGCCTCCTCCAAGAACAGCATTAGATTAGCAGCCCTGAGGCAAGGCTGTCCTTTGGTGCTTGATAGGGGTGGGAAAGTGATTCACTTTCCTCAGATGGGTTAGCATCTTTTCTCCCCTGGTTCTGAAGAAGCCTAACTATAAAAACTGTGATGGTCCCTCTAGATAAATCACTCCACAAACTCTAATCTCAAGCCCGAGTCTCTCTTTTCTCTTAAAAAAAAAAAAAAAAAAAAAAAAATCCTAGGAGGGGGTTGGGGAGAGCAAAAGGGGAAATCGTTTAAAAAAATTTTTTTAAAGGGACAAAGCTCAAGTGTCTTCCAGCTGGAGTTGAATTATTTTGTCTGAGGTTTTGGAAAGGGAAAATCCTCTAACAGGCTTGGCCTTTTTCACTTTAGGGCACACATGTGTGGATCTCAATAGGGTACCAGGTGTATTACGACAGCCCAGCAGGCCCTGAAATAGTGTGTACCCAAAGCTCAGCCAAGGGTTACCAGACACACCACCTGCCCTTTTTTCTCTACCTCCCTCCAACCTTCTTTGTATCTTTCTGGATGGATTCCTCCTCCAAGTCTCAAATGCCTTCTACTCTCTGGGAAAGTTGGGGAAGTGAGACCCTAGATACCTTTGCTGATTCTAGAGGCAGATGAGGAGGGGACTCATGTCAGTACCCAGGCTGGACTAAGCTCCCAAGAAGCACACCCCATGAAGGTCCCTTTGTGAATGTCAAGCTCTGGTCTGGGGGGGGGGGGCAGCCTGTAACACAACTATGAAGGCTTCATAGCAACTACTGGTTCTCATATACCACTACCTCTGCAGCCAGCAAGAACTCAAACGCTCTGCCAAATTTACTGCCAGCCACAAGACGGCCTCAATCTGACTTAACCCACGTCCTCTCGAAATCTCAACTGCCTCTTTGTGTGCTTCTTCTAGAAATAAGGTCACAGCGGGGACGGGGGGTGGGGAGGGAGCTAAAAACAACTTAAAGAGCATGTCCTGCCATCTTCTTAGGCTAAAGATGGCAAACAGTATGAGAGTTTTCCCAATTCATTCTCACATCATCTTTGATAATAAAGATGGGACAAATATGCCCATCCCCATTTAGCAAATGGGCATTTGGGTCTAGAGAGGGTAAAATGATATAGCAACAGCAATTCACAGCAAGTGGAGGAGGTGAAGCTTCCTTCTCCTCCAAGCTACTCTCCCACCCCACCCTACTTTGTTCCGGGGCAGTCCAGAACAAAGCCTCCACTTGCTTCACTGTGCCTGATGGAGAATGCCATCAAAAAATGGGCCAGGAATAGGGCAAATATGTAGGATAAGCCTGTCTTCTCCTCCCCAACTTTTCTTCTTCTCCTGCATCCCCACTGGTCTCCACCCCCTTTTTTTTTCCCCCACCCTCAGCCAACCTCAGGACACATTTCCAAGGATTCACAAGTATAGAAACCTCATGCTATGGTCAGTAACTCTGTCTCTGTTCATCTGTCTGTCTGTCTTTCTCTCTACCTCTCTCTCACACACACACACACATACGTGTCACAGGAGGATACAATTTGAATCTCTGAGGCCTCTGAGAGGCCCTCTTTGATGCAGAATCATTGCTGCCAGAACCTTGGAAAGGTCACCCATCCCCATAGAATATCTTTTCCAGTACGGGGAGCCAACTTCATGGATGACTGTCTACACTGTAGAGGGGGACCCCTAGGTAACAAACCAGATAAATACGATTAGAAGAGAATGTCCACTTTATCCAAACAGGCCTCCTGGGCCAATGAGGTAGTATAAGACGCTAACCAAAGGAATTAATAAGACCAAGTTCATGGGCCCAAGTCCCTTGTGGGTTATGTTTCTTTGGAAACATCACAATGTACAGGGAAATCATAAGCTATCACTTAACACTTGGGATAATCAATATCGGGTTTATTTATTTTTTTTTAATATTTCCTCTTTCTTTCTCACTGAATTGTGAGAAGACTACACCAGTCTCCTAAAACTTGGGCAGCTGAGTTCCCCACATTCAAGGAAATCACAGGAGCCAGTAGGAATTGACCATTTCCCAACCTGATCATTTCTTGGTCCAAAGGTTCTCCCATGACAAATATGAGGTAGTCTTTCACACTCTCTGTGATCTTTTCCCACTAATCACCCTTTTTCAAATCCCTCCACTCCCGAGATGTCTCCACAAGCTATCTCTAAGCACGTACACCACACCAGACCCCAACTGTTTTTTTTTTCCATGACACCAAAGGAGGTTCTCCAGTATTTCCCACCATGATTCTTGCACCTTACCTCTTTCTCTGCCTGACCTGAGATCCTCACAGTGATTTGGAGGCACTAAAATAGTCCTCTCCTCCTCCCTAACTTCAGCAAGGAGTGTCCGCAACCCAGTTCCTCACCTACTGTGGAACCACAGGCTGGTGTGGAAAGAGTCACTGGGGGAGCTGTCAAGACTAGATACACCCCTGAATGGTACTGCCCCATGGCCCTTCACAAACTGCAGTACTACCAGAAGAATCAAGATACTCTCCAAGTAGTAGAAAATATGATAGACTTGGAGCCTACCCCTGACTCACTGTATGAAAGACCTAGACAGGCCACTCAGTGCATCATGGCCTCAGTTTTTCCATCCATTTCTCCACAACCTTCCCTGACTGCTTCCCAGGGTGGCTGGAAGAGGCTAATAAGGGACATGGAAACACTGTATAAATAGTAACACTGTATGCAAATGGAACAAAGCCTCATCTTCAGTCCACAACCCTTGTGAGGAGAAATGGGCCAGAGCTAGCATCAAAGATTGCCAACTGGGCTGTCATAGTCTTATTTAAAAACTACCCACTTGAAACTTGTTATAGACCTGGGGACATCTAAGCCCACGGAGGGCAAGTGATGCACTCAGGATCCCAAAGCTAATGAGTGGCAGAGCAAGGACTAGAACCGAAGGTTCTAATCTGCCAATACAATTCTCTTTCTACAGCCTTCCATCCCATCTGCACCAGTGTGTGCAGACTGAGGTTATTTTTCAGAAGAAAATGTATTGCTCTGAAGCAAGGGGAAACAAAACTAAGTTAGAAAAATGAAAAGGGGACTAATGAACTATGCCACAGAGTGTCTTGGCAAGAAAAAAATACAGGCAATCACTGCACTTTAAAAAAATACTATGGCCCCTTTAATATAATGTTGGGGCTAACTAGGTTATATACAACTGTCTTTTACTGCAAGGTGCCAGGCTATTTGGGAGGGATAGGATAAATGATTTTACCCCCTGCATACTCAAATGTGTGTAATAATGAGTTTTCATATAATAGGGGTCAACTGTATGTTCAGGGGAAAGGGAATCATTAAAAGGCACCCTGCCTCTCAACACACGAGTCACTTCCTCAACAGCTTGGCCAAGGAAACCCTCATCTACCCTCAAATAATCCCCCAGCCAGACCACAAATTGCTGGCTGCCCCATACTTAGTAACACCCCCTGCTATGCTCAGCACTGGCTCACAAAACAATCCAGGGCCATAGCAGTAAGCACTCTCTGGGGCACTTCTCAGAATGGCTCAGTCCTGGGCAGAGGTGAAAAATGACCTCTCCAAGATAGGTTGTCCAGGCAGACTGTGGAAATTCTGTGGGTGGTGTAAGGAGAAAAAAAGAAAGGGAGGAACTGCCAGACCACGGAGGGGTGCATAGCCCATTCTGACCTTGGTGGAAAGAGGGAAGAGAGGAGACTGATTAGAAGAAATTCCTGAAGGTCAGGATTCCCGCCTCCCCAAAATGGTTGTTTGAGAGTGGTGTTGTTTTCTTTGGTTTCTCAAAAAAAAGCTTATTAACTCCCTCCAGAGAATGTTGGAGAGAGAGTATTTTAGGAGGGGATGTGACAGTGGGTGACAAAGGCATCTCAGGCTGGTTCCAAATACATGACCAGTGTGGGGAAGGGAGAGCCGGATGAAGATAGGGGCTGGTAATTGGCATTTGGGGAGGCAAAAATCCCTGTTTTCCCACAGCTCCTCAAAGTTTTGCCTCAGGTACCTGAGACTGCTCAAGCTGATTGGTACACCCTATGGCAATACCCCAGGTTTGCTAAGAGTGTGGGCCCCAAGGCCTGAAGGACCTCTCCACTACAAGTTAACCAGCAAGTCCAGTGCAAGGGGGAAAGCAGCACAGGTTACTGTGGGCGTGTGGCAGGGCCCTGGCCACCCCCTGCTGAGACGTGACCTCCCTTACAAAGCCAGAAAAATAGTGACATTTGTTCCCCGCTGAGAAGCCACATCTTTCTATCTCCAGCTCAAACCCACATCTACAACCTCAACTGCAATTGGAGTGGGTTAGAAGGGGAAGAGCTTTTCAGATTTGAGCGTTTAAGAGAAACAAAAACAAAAACAAAAAAACCGGGATGAAGTTCGTGAAGTTCCTTCCCTTGGCAATCTGGCGCCTCAAGGTGAATAGCCCTACAAATCTCTCTTCCCAGTAACAGCCCCCGTGGCCCCCACGCCCCCTCACCCCTACTGGGGATGGCTGGTTCGGGGCGGGGGGGGGCGGTTCTGGAGCACTCAGGAGAGCTCCTCTCCCCTGTCCTCGGCTGCAACTTGGCTTCCAGCAGATCACAGCCTCCTAAAACAAACAAACCCTGGCGGCGGCAGCGGCAGCTCCAGCACAGCTGCGCTCCATGGCGCAAAAGTTTCCTCCACACTTCCCAACGTGCAGGAAATCTCGCCGGCGCTGGGGCAGGACTCCGGAGGGAGGAAAAGGCCGAGCCGAACCGGCAGGAGCAACGCCTCGCCAGCTGAATGGATGTGCGCGCGTCCGGCCGTGGGAAGTGAGGCTGACGAAAACCACCAGTGCCTCATCTCGGTTCCCACACCAGACCCTCGCCCTGCAACCTGCCCCCGCGGGACGACCCGCTGGTCGGCGGAGGGGCCAACGGTGCTAAGAGAGCTGCCAAGCAGCGCTGCCCGTCCCGCAGGGGCGCGGGAACTTCCAAGGAGAAACCCCCACCAGCCACTACTTCCTCCAGCTCAAACTGAGGGGAGCAGCCGCCCCGACGTGGGGGAGCAAAAAACTGCCCCCAGAGCCTCCCGAGTGCGTGCGCGCAGGGCTCTTAGCCCCAGGCCAGCAATGCTCCCATTCCGTGCTCCCGCCACCCGTCAGGGGTGTCTGCGCCCGGGCTGGTGGCAAGACCCCTCCGTTCCGCTAATGCTCCACAGGAGGGCTTTCACTCCCAGCCCCGACCAAGTTTCGAAGTTGGTTTGAGGGCCGCGTCCCGCGGCAGTCTGCGCACCCGCTTGCCCATTCAAAGTTGGGCACCGCTGGGACAGAGGCGCCAGTTCTTACCTTAGACACCGTGAGCGGTTCGCAGTGTTCCAGACCCCCCTTAAGGGTGAAGCCCCAGGGCGCCCCCCCTTGCAGCTGCACAGGGACGTACTGGAAGGACCCAGGCCGGTTCTCCATCCTCCGCTCGGCTCAGGCGCCGCGGGGCTCCTTTTCCGCGGGGGCTACGTTGCCTCCGCCCCCAGCTGCTCCGCCACCATCGCCCTCCAGCGCTACGCCACCCCGCACCGCCCTGCTCCGCCTACTCTCCCGGCTGGAGACGCTCGGGCAGCGGGCGAGCGGGAGGAGGAAATGACACGGAGCTGGAGAAAGGGGGAGAGAGGGAGGGGGGAAAGAAGAAGGGAAAAAAAAAGAAAGAAAAGAAAAGAAAGAAGGAGAGGCGGAGGGATAGCGCGTAATGGACAAGGAAACGGAGCAATGGGGAGGGGCAGTCACTGGGACCTCGCCTATAGGATCGCTGGGGAGCGGGCGCGAGGCAAGGCCTCATATCAATTGTTACATTGTTTCATTCAAGCTGCTCCCCCCCCCCTCCTTTGGTCCTCCTCCTTACGGCCGGGTTCCCCGCCCTTCCAGCCAACCCAGGCAAGGGGAGGTGAAAGTCGTTAGTGTGGATAGCCCGCGTGGCCGAGTGGGCTGAAACGCTGGCTTCCCGATTAGCGCGTTCATGTTTCTCTGACTGCCTTTTTCTTCTGAAGGTCCCAAAACCGGGTCCTGGGAGGGTTACGGCTGCTAATTTGTGGACCTTGCCTAGAGGGATGGAAAGTGGAGCAAGCAGGCCAGCGAACACAGTGGGGCTGTGTGCGTAGGCTGCTCAGTTTGTATGCACTAGGTGTGTGGGGTCGTTATGAAACATTGCCCGGGAGCATAGTTTAAATAAAGAAGCACTTTGAGGATGCCCCCTGCCCGGGCTTAGCCGCACCGTGGCTCAGCGCTGGCGTCTGTGGGTAGCACTGTGCTTGTGTATGTTCCAGTCATCTAGAGTTCCTGGCACGGCCTTGCACTTGCCCCACTGAGATGACCAACCCAGGAATCAGCAAACTGCTAGCAGACTAGTAGTATTGTTTCCACTCCTAAACAAACCTACAGGAAAGACCATCCATTGATAAGCTGGCCAATTAACAGTGTTGTGCCTTTTGAAGAATCAGCTTTTAGACAGGGTCCAGAACATTTCTGCTCATCCGTTCATGCTCGAGGCTGTAGTTTTTGAGCTGGGCTTTTAGAACAGACCAAACACATGCACGCACGCACGCACGCAAACACCCACAGTAATAGTCTCAAAAAGTGAATCTGTTATTAAGATTCACTTTTAAGATGTTATTAAATCTTATCTCACTATTAAGATGTTATTAAATCTTATGCTGATTTCTCAGTCTTGACCTAGACAAGTTACCTACCCTCCCTGAGGTATTATCTCTAGAGCCACGTGCAGGCAGTAAGTTTTTTTAAAGGGCCTCACTCTAGCAGGGAAAGTTTCGACAACTCCATTGTGACTCAAGGGGCCTTTCCACTGCCTCTTGCCTGTTCAGTCTCTTGCCCTCTTCCTGTAGAGCTTGTTCCTCATCACCAAAGGACACACTGTGGCTCCCTGCCTTCCACAGTCGGCTTTCTGAGGACAAGGTTTCCACTCTTTACTTCAGTTCTCTCATCTGTCACTGACTCTTCCCCTTGCGTGCTGTGTACCGCGGCAGGGCAGTGAAACTTCTCTCACAGGCCTCCCTCCCTCCCCCAATACTTCTTCTCAGCCTTCTAAACTGTCTGCATTATATGATGCTGACTTGACTTTTTTTTTAATGAAACTGCAATTTGGGTGTTTATAGCCTCCCTTGTTAAAGTCCTCAGAGATGATTCACAGAGGTAACCACCTTCAATCTTTTAGACTTCTAGACCTACAGAAACCATTTTGATCATGGTCACTGTTTTGCATTTCCCCTCCTAGAAAGCAGAAAACTTGAGAAAATGGCATCTCAATTTCTTGATTCTTAACTGTATGTCGAACTATGACATTCATTTGCTCAGTCCCACCTTGAAACTGAATTGAAACTGATTTTTTTTTCTTTTTGTGATAAGACTCTGATCTTCATGATTATTGCTTGGTGGAGCTCAGCATGTTTCAGTCTCAACATATTGAAATCTGCAAAGTTCAGTTCACAGAATAGGTAGTCAATACTAGGTCTACTAGAATTATGTGTCTAGACTAGAGGAAGAAGTTTGGAAGTAGGAGACACATATATGAGCCCTGGCCTTGTCACTAACTAGATGGGTGACCTTGAGCAAATCACTGAAATATTTTTAGTCTCATTTGTAAACTTCAGCTAGTAAACCCTGACCTACCCATCTCCCAGGCCCGTTGAAGCCTAAAATGAAATAATACATATGAAAACACTATGTCTTCTTGCACTCTTCAGTTTATCCTTTTAACTATTACTGCAGAAGAACATAAATTACCTAGCCCCTGGTGCAAACAGCACATAAATAGACATTTTGAACATCAGACGGCTAGATAATGTTGCTTCTTTACTGATAAAAATCACTGCTAGTAGCAGGGATCTTATTCTTCCTTCCAGTTAGTGGGAGCATGATTATGTGATGGAAAGGATACTGGGTAGAACTTGAGATACCTAGATTCTAAGCTGTTTCTGCTGTTAAATTGCTGTGTGATATTAAAAAGATCACACTCCATCTCTGTAAATTGAAGGGATTGAGCTACTTGATTTCTTAAGTTTCTCTACAGTTGGCAAATTCTGTGACTACTTCCCGGCAAAGGGTTAAAAAGAGCATATGTGCAAACAAAGGCTCGATGGTGGAGATGAACCAAGTGAAAATAAGGCGATGGAGAAGAATCTAGGGATGTTTTTCTGTGTGTGGGCGTGTGTGCGCACATGGTGTGTCCAACTGACAGATGATGAATGCACTCTAACGTATGTTAAATTGCCTGTGGGAAAAAAGGTGGAAAGTCCAGTAGGCAGGTAAAAATAGGAAACTGCATTATAAGAGAAGGGTGGTGATTGATAATACACATTTGGATTATAGTTAAAGCCATTTGGAGTGGATAATCTCACCCAGGGGTAGCACAATGATAAGAAAAGGGGGATTTAGATGGAATCTTGGATTATGCTAGTATTTAAAAGTCAAGAAGGACCACAAAGGATCTAAAAAGGAGCAGACAGAGGAGGTGGGCAAAAGGCCAACCAGCAGAAACAAGGAGAGAAATTTAAAACAGGCTGTTTACTTCCACCTCATTAAAAAAAATCCTCACAAGTCTTTTCTTCATTAAAAATCTATTGACCAGTTTATCTTTTTGGAAGGAAGAAGACTAAAATAGCAGTCCTCCCCTGAACTGTTTTTTTAAACTTCCTTAGCTCCATCTTTTGTAAACTCAAATTTGAATACAATTTCCCTCTTAGCAAGTGTCTCTAAATCCTTTCTGAATTAAGGATCCTTTTGAGCTTCTAGTGAAATCTATGCATTCCCTTCCCTAGAGAGCTACACATCATCATGCAATGTTATATTGAGTTTGGGCTGAGACTTATAGACCATAGCTTCAGAATCCTTGCTCTAATAAAATTTAAGATTTTTTATTGTGGTAAAAAACACGTAACATGAAATCTACCCTCTTAACAAATTTTATTTATTTATTTATTTTCTCTTCACAAATTTTTAAGTGTACAGTATGGTATTGTTAAGCATATACACAATGTTGTACAGTGAATCTCTAGAACATTTTCGTCTTGCATGACTGAAACTTTATACCCATTGATCAGCAACACCTATTGCCACCTCTCCCCAGCCCCTGGCAACCACCATTCTACTTTCTACTTCTATGAATTTGACTACTTTAGATACCTCATATAGATGGAATCATGCAGTATTTGTCCTTTTGTGACCAGCTTATTTCACTTAACCTAATGTTCTTAAGGTTCCTCCATGTTGTAGCTTAGGACAGTATTTTCTTTCCTTTAAAAAGGCTGAATAATATTCTAATGTATGTACATACCACATTTTCTTTAGCCATTTATCAGTCAGTGGGCATTTAGGTTGTTTCCACCTTTTGGCTATTGTGACTAATGGTTCAGTGAACACAGGAGTGCAAATATCTCAACATCCTCTCTTAAATTCTTTTGGATAAATACCCACATGTGGGATTGCTGGCTCATTTGCTAGTTCTATTATTAATTTTTTCAAGAAATTTCATACTGTTTTCCATAGTGGCTACCCATTTTTACATTCCCACCAACAGTACACAAATATTACAATTTCGCCACTTCTTTACCAACACTTGTTGATATAGATTTCTTTTTTTTAATAGTGTCCATCCTAACAGGTGTGATGTGATATGCATTGCATTTCCCTGATGATTAGTGATATTGAACTCTTTTCATATACCTGTTAGATATTTATTTGTATGTATTCTTTGGATGACTATCTATTCAAATACTTTGCCTATTTTTTAGTCAAATTATTTCTTTTTTTAATTTTTGCTTTTTTTTTCTCTTGAGTTGCAGAAGTTCCTTATATATTTTGAATATTAAGCCCTTATGAGATATATAGATTGCAAATATTTTCTCTTATTCTGTACATTGCTTATCATTTTGTTCTTTTTATTTGTTTATTTTGGTGTGCAGAAGCTTTTTATTTGATGTAGTCTCAATTGTTTACTTTTGCTTTCCTTGCCTATGCTTTTGGTGTCATAGCCAAGAAATCATTACCAAGACAAATGTCATGAAGATTTTCCCCTATGTTTTCTTCTAGGAATGTTTTGGTTTCAAGTCGTACATTAAGTCTTTCATCCATTTTGAGGTCATTTTTGTGGGTGGTGTAAGATAGGGGTCCAAGTTTCATTCTTTTGCATGTGGATATCCAATTTTCCCAACAGCATTTATTAAAGAGAATTTCTTTTCCCCATCGTGTATTCTTGGTGCCCTTGTTAAAGATTAGTTGACCACATATGCTTGGATTTATTTTCTGGGGCTTCTATTCTATTCCATTGATTTATGTGTCTGTTTTTATGCCAGTATTATACTGTTTTAATTACTATAGCTTTGTAATATAGTTTGAAATTAGGAAGTATAACGCCTCCAGCTTTGTTCTTCTTTCTCAGGATTGTGTGGGCTATTCGAGGTCTTTCATAGTTCCATACAAATTTTAGGATTGTTTTTTCTCTTTCTGTGAAAAAGTGTCATTGGAATTTTGATAGAAATTGTATTAAATCTATAGATTGGGTTATATAGACATAACATGTGTTTATTTAAAGAGCTCACATATATTACTGAAATAATGTTTCAACAGAAAATGTAACAATATTCAGTCAGTGAGTTTAATTTGCCCTAGACTGAGAGAACAACTGCTAAATGCTAGGCATTCTGCAAGGCACTTTCCATACATTATTGGCAATGATTACAATGACCCTGCAAAGTAGGTATTTTTAACTGTTTTCCAAATGAGAGGCGAGTGAGTTTCCAGCTAAACCAGGAAGTGGTAAAACCAGGATTACAAGGCAAGGAGGCCAGAGAAGCATCCTGTAATAACTCTATTAATCATGTCTCTGTTGTATTTTCCTCTTTTGCAAAGGAGGCAAGTGACTGGAGTCTGCCATTCTGCTCTCTTCATGTTTCTACTTGGGAGTACTTCTGCTATAATAACTCACTTGGCCTGTTTCTTCACCCCTGGGGGAGTTAGAATTCTGTCTAGTCAAGTGAGAAGAGTATTAGGAAGCTTATTATTACTGCCTATATATTCCCTGTCCACAAATCCAGCTTTTAACAGTAATAAACAGATATTTTTCATCTCTACCTCTCTGTTTTCTGTGTTTCTGTTTGTTCTGAACTTGAGAGTAGATGAGATTGGTGTTATTTCTACATAGATTGTGTGTCCTCTGTCCACTTATATATTCCATACTGTCTCTTGAATGTGTACATGGGCCTATTTCTGCTTTTTTAAAGAATTTATTTATTTATTTATTTATTTATTTATTTATTTATTTATTTATTTGAGAGGGAGCATGATCAGGGAGAGGGGGCAGAGGGAGAGGGACAAGCAGACTCTCTGCTGAATGGGGTTCCCTGCCGACATGAGGCTCAATCCCATGACCCTAAGATCATGATCTGAGTAGGAGTCAGATGCTTAACCAACTGAGCTACCCAGGTGCCCCTATATGGGCCTATTAACACAGCACTGATTGAATAGGCATCACTCTGTGTTCACATCTGTCTCCAAAGAAGACATCCAGTTGGCCAACAGACACATGAAAAAAACGTTCAACATCACTCATCATCAGAGAAATGCAAATCAAAACCACAATGAAATAATACCTCATACTTATCAGAATGGCTAAAATAAAAAATTCAAGAAACAACAGGTGTTGGCAAGGTTGTAGAGAAAAAGGATCTCTCCTGCATAGTTGGTGGGAATGCAAACTGGTGCAGCCACTATGGAAAACAGTATGGAGTTTTCTCAAAAAGTTAAAAATAAAACTACCATATGATCCAGTAATTCCACTACTGGGTATTTACTCAAAATATATATGCACTCTTATGTTTATTGCAACATTATTTACAACAGCCAAATTATGGAAGCAGCCCCCGTGTCCACTGTCCACAGATAGATGAATGGGTAAAGAAGATGTGACACACACACACACACACACACAGACTGGAATATTACTCAGCCATAGAAAAATTGAAATCTTGCCATTTGTAACAACATGGATGAAGCTAGACAGTGTAATGCCAAGTGAAATAAGTCAGTCAGAGAAAGACAACTACCACATGATTTCACTCATAAGTGGAATTTAAGGAGGAAAAAAATGAACACAAGAAAAAAAAAGAGAGAGAGAAACCAAGAAACAGACTCTTAACTCTAGAGAACAAACAGATGGTTACCAGAGGGGAGGTGGGTGAGGGGAATGGGTAAAATAGGTGATGGGCATTAAGTTCACTTGTCATGATGAGCACTGAGTAATGTATAGAGTTGATGAAGCACTATCTTGTACACCTGAAACTAATATAACACTGTATGTTAACTAAATGGAATTAAAATAAGAAAAATAAAATAAAACAAGATGGGAAAATTTTTTTAAAAGGAAGTGTGTGTGGGTATTAGGCCCAAGCTCTGTATGATCCTGGAGGGAGTTTGACCTGAGCATCTTCAGGAAAGAGAGGGAGAGAATGAAGAACACTCCTTGAATTTGGATTTGAGGCCATCTTCCCATAGTTATCACAATGATTGTTGCCCTTCTCCCCTTGAAGCAGATTCTACCTGGAAAGGCTGCTATAATCCCATTTCTTTACCTTTTCTTCCATCTGGAGCCACAGACTTCCCTCTTCCTGTGTGTGTACTAGAAGTCACCATTTAAGAAGCCATTTCTGTTCTGGCTCAAAGATTATTTACAGATTATTTACTGACTAGGGAAATTAGGCAAATTATCACATCAGAGAAATCTAACCTGTGTTTTGTAATTGTTACCTAGTGTTTCATGGCACATACTCAGTGAGTTTTTATCAAGTCATCTTCTTTATTTCATCACAGCCTTGGGAAAAATAAGGTAAGAGAATAAAAGTCACCATTTTATAGGTGAAGCCAAGACAAAATAGATTCATTGCTTTACTAATCATTCATCCATGCTTCCCTGGAAAATCAAATGTTGGTGGGCCCAGAATATTCCTGGACCAGGTGACCCACAGGCAAAAGGGGACCCAGAGCATTTTTTTAATGAAACAGACTTTTTCATAAATAATATCAAGAGTTGTCCATTTTTTATCCAATCAATTAGATCTGCTGGACTATACTTGGATTTCTATGGCCCCTCTCTCTTTCCTTCCCCGTTTATCCCCACTGTGCCCAACAATTACCCTGGTTCTTCTGAATGTTTCTCACAGAGGAGAGATCTGGGGCAATGATAATTATCAGTAGAGAGGGAAACAAAGTCTAATGTTTCAGGTATTATTCGTATACAGATTACATGAAAACAACAGGAAGCTCCTCCCTCCAATTTAGCTATATATCTAAGGGTGTGTTGGGGGAGTATAACAAAGGGCAATTTTAAGTAGACTATTCTACTAAAGAGTCTGATTCCTGCAGAATTTTGCCTACGGCTAGGGAAAGACTTTATGGTTAAGGCCCGTTTCTTTTGTGTTAAAGCCACTATAACATTATTATACAAAATGCTATAGCTGTATTTAACTATTTTAGTTAAATAAATCCTTGTAAGTACACGATGCTAAAGAAATATGGGATTTTAGTTTCTCCTTGGGTAACTTTATAAAGATTCCTCCTATTGCCAAGGTATCCTACTTGGATCATGCTATGCTTTTATCCACTCAGAAAAAAATAGCAGTTGTCTCATGGAATCTCAGAATCCTGACTTGGTCTTTTGTTTGAAACTATAGAGTAGAGCCTCTTCATTCATCCTCAAGCTGACAAATCTGGACAGCTTGTGTGCGTGTGTGTGTGTGTGTGTGTGTGCATAAGAGGCTGTCATCTGTGGTGGTTGGTGCTCTCTGGGAAGGCTTGTTGGAGCAGGAATTGGTTTGTTTGTGTTCTAAGTTCACATTAATGTCAGCCCAATTGGAAAACCTCAATTTGCCACTGGCAAAATCAGTCATCTGGTATAGGTTCAGCTGGGCTGTAATGAATGTTTGCCATTGCTCTAAAGGAGCTTGAGCAGGGGATTGATTCCTTCATATCAAGAATGTGAAAATCAGATGAACTGCTGAGACCTAACATGTGGGCTTGAATGTGGCCCCTTCTTGGGATCCAGCTTGGACAAGGGCGCTCCTAGCTTTGAGTTGTGAGTTAGCCAATCTGTTCTACTTCTCGAATGCTGTTTTCTGTGAACCATTCATTGCTCCTTGGTCATTAATAAAATAATATTTTTAGTACATATTAAGGTCTTCCCTCACTCCTCCATCTATGGAAGGAAAAAAATCACACGCACAAATGTGAAACCCAGCCTTTTTGCTTTCAGAAAGTTTCCATCATTTTGCTCTCCTATAGAGGGAGAGGCAGTACGTCAATTCAGTGTGCATTTGAGCAAAACAAAGAGCTCACTACAGTCTTGATGAAGCTCTGGAGAAGTACACAGCAGACACTAAAAATATAGATTTAGATATGCTTATTTTCTTTCTTTCATAGTTTATTTTTACTTTGGTCTAAGTAGAAATGAGCCCCATTTATGAAATATTAGCTAAAGAGTAAACCATCTTGCTTTGTCTTGAATCTAAAATGATCTAGCCCAAAGAGGAAAGAACCACCTTTGTCCAGGAGTATCAGATGGGCTTCGGAAAAGGATTCATTTCTCCAACTACTTTGTTTGGGGGAGATAGTTCCAGGCAGGTGTACATGTGCCTAGGTGTGTACACACACAACCCTCCACTCATACAGATACATGAACAAAGCCACACAAAAGAACCAATGTTCAAATTTGGGAATGCCCAGCTCCTTTCTCTGAGGGTCTGGCAGTTCATATTGCTAAAGAAAGATTATTCTGGAACAACTCTTAGGAACCTGACAGTTACTTGATGTTCTAATACATAGAGCACTTGCAGTGTTTTGTCTTTCACTGGTTTAGATGAAACTTCGGAAACCTAGTCATCAAACTTAACTCCCTCTTTCTTCCCACATCACTGACATCCACTCAGTCATGAAGACCTGTCATTTCTAGTCCTAAAATAGCTCTCAAATCCATCCATTCTCTCCATGTTTACTGCCACTCCATCATCATCTCACACCTAGACCACTAGAACAGCTTCCTAACTGCGCTCCCTGGTGCCTGCAGTTCTGCCCAGATGCCTCCAATTCATTCTCTGCTTTGCAGCACTTTGCAGCCAGGGCACTCTTTCTAAAGCCCAAACTCTGTGTCACTCCTCTAATTTAATTTTTTTTCAATGGTTTCCCATTGTTTGCTGAATAAAATCTAAGTCCCTTGACTAAGATCCTTATGTGGCTCCTGCCTATGTAGCTGGCTCTTTTCTCCCATGCCACCACAACCCTGTCCCAACCTCTCCCCCACACACACACACTTGCATCTCCAGAGATACCGAATCATGGACAGTTATTCAAAGTGCAACCTATTCTCTTATACTTCTATGCTTTTCCACAAACTTTTCTTTCTGCCTGGAAGACCCTCCATTTCATCCTTGTCCATTTGGCAAATCCCTACTCTTTCTTCAAGTCAGTTCAAAAGTTTTGCTTATAGAAGAAATGTTCCTTGATACCTCTAAGCTATTCTTTCTTGATGTTCCCACAGCCCCCTCTGTATCACTCCACTGTGGCCCTGATCATATTTGATCATAATTATCTCCTCCCCTAGGCTGGATGTTCCTTGAAGGCATGAACTATGTCTGATTCTTCAATTTTCTCCGCAGTGTTTAGCATAGGGCATGAACATAGTTGATGTTCAATCATAAACCTGGCCCTGAAAGACCAAAGGCATTTTTGGTCTTATGAGAAGGAACTTTCTGGTTGGTCTCTTGATATCTCTCCTTTTTAATTGAGGCATAACTGACATGTAACATTGTATTAGTTTCAGGTGTACAATATAGTGATTGACTCTTTGTATCAGTGAGAAATGATTGCCACAATAAGCCTAGTTACCATCCACCACCATATATAGTTACAGAACTTTTTTCTTATAATAAGAACTTTTAGGATTTTACTCTTAGTAAATATGCAATACAGTATTATCAGCTATAGTCACCATGCTGTACATTATATCCCCGTGACTTATTTATTTTATAACTAGAGGTTTGTACCTTTAATTTCTTCCACCCATTTCATTCAACCCACCCCACCTCTTCTCTGGCAACCACCTGGATATATCTCTCAATCATGGAATGGAAGATAAGGATTGCCTTCCCTAGAGCAGCCAGCAAATAGGATACCACAAAGAGGTTCCTCTAGTGATTTGGAACCAAAAAGAACACTGATAGTGACCAAATTCCAAGCCCAGAAAGCTTTTTACATTGATGCTGTTTATTGGTATATGTTACTGAAGAACTAATAACAAGAAGAGGAAAAAAATGTAAAAATGTGGCTGCACTATAGAAAAGGAATATATGGAATACTAATTGCCATCTTCTTAACAGAGCATTCCAGATGCTCCAAAACTGACCCCTGTCTTGCTCTCCAGCTTTGCTTCTTCCTCCTCTCTTACTCTACCTTCTGGCCATACTAAACCCTATCTCCACTACCCTCATTTTGTGGTATATCCTACCTCCTCCATAATTTTACTCATACCGTCTCTCTACCTAGCTTACATTTGCCTTTGCTTTAGGCAATTTCTACCAACATTTTAAGACTTAGCCGAGGCCTTACTTCTTCCAGGAAGCCTTCCTCAACTAACCAACATGGACACATGTGTGCATGCATGCACTTACACACACACGCACACACGCACACACACACACACATCTAGATATACGTCTGTATAAATCAGGACTCTTTTGCTCACAAGTAACAGAAATACAACACAAATAAACTTAAGCCAAAAAAAGGGTTATTGACACTAATTGAAAAGCACAGCAGTAATTTTAGGCTTAACTAGATCAGGTGCTCAAATAATGTCATCAGCAATCTGTTTCTATCTCTTAGTTCTGATCTTCTTTATGTTGACTCAGTTCTCCAGTAGGATCTCCATACATGGTGGCCAAGATAGCCGCAAAGAGCTACAGATTTGCATTTTGCCACTTAGCAACTCCAGTGGAAACACAGACCCACTTTCTCAACAGTCCCAGCAAAACTTAGAGAATTAAGTCCATTCCTGAACTAGTAACAATGACCAGAGAAGGAGAATTTTCCAAGTAGCCAGCTGTATTAGGGTTCTCCAGAGAAACAGAGAGGCGAGAAGTCCCATGATCTATCTCCTGCCTGCAAGCTGGAGAGCCAGGAAAGCTGGTGGTATGATTCAGTCTAAGCCAGAAGGTCTGAGAACCAGGAGCACTGATGTCCAAAGACAGGAGTAAATAGTGAGATCCCAGCTCAAGTCAACAGCAAATTCGCTCTTCCTTTGTCTTTTTGTTTTATTCAGACCCTCAACAGGTTGGTTGATATCCACAGGCACTGGTAAGGATGATTTTCTTTATTCAGTCCACTGATAAAAATGCTAATCTCTTCCAGAGACACCCTCATAGACACACACAGAAATAATGTTTTACCAGCTATTTGGGCATCAAGTTGACATATAAAATGTGTGATGTACCCATCTAGGTGGGATAAGATCTGTTACCAGAAGACATTTGGGACAACAAAAGCACTATATGTTCACACTTAGTTTTCCTCTTATGAACGTTCTTCCATGTTTCTCTCCCTTTCAATGCTTCTGATCAGATAGTATCATTTGTATTTGTATATATGTATGTCTCTTCCTCTGTGAGTTCTCACGTCTATCTCTGTATTGGTAGGAATTGCATGGGGGCTTGGTTTCTAGGAAGTATTCTCAATCAATGAAGGATGAATGAATGGCCTTGCTGTGCATTTTAAAAAGATGATTAAATTACATGGAGCTATACTGAAGGCTAATCCAGGCAAATAGTTTAATTTGATAATTAGACAAATTAATAGCATAAGTCTAATTTATTTGATTAAATGCACAATTATTATTGGGTTGTATGATAAAGAGGCATAAATAGTGAACTGTTCATTCACTATTCCAAAATGATATAATAAATGCTTTCTATGTGTCAGGCACTATGCCAGAGGCTAAGATTAGCCTCTCCTTATTAATTAGTCCTTTAACATTAATTAGAGTCAGTAGTGTGTAGTGATTGTATATGTGGGCTCTAGGGCTCCTAGCGCTCACATTTACTAGTTCAGTGTCCTTAGCTAGTTACTTAACCATTTTGCCTAGTTTCTTCTTCTATCAAATAGGAATAGAACCTACCATAGAGGGTTATTGTGAATATTAAATGTAGAAATGAATGTGAAGAGTTGAGAAGAGTACCTAGAATATTTTTAAGTGCTTAATAAGTGTTAACTCATGATTAGGTATTAACATAATCTTCTCTCCACCTAAATATTGCTTTACTCATTATTCTTGACCTGAGGCAAGACTCTAGGTTAGGGATTTAAAATTGAGCCTAAATACAACTTCTGGGCTTCAAGAAAGGAAAATAGAACAGAATAGAAGCTTCTCTCAGCCCTGGCAGAATTATATTTGGACATAGAAAAGAGGACGTTGGCTTTCTTAGTGTGAAATTACCATTTCCCGGTGAGCCACTAGTCCAAGCTTAATGGATATAGAGAAGAAAGAAGTGGTCTTTTCTGTTGGGAAAAAGGTGATGTTCCACAAGAGCTAGGAGATGAGGCTTATATCCCAACATTGCCACTGCATGTGGCTCACTAGGAGAAATCAGAATATAAAGCAAACAGTTTGGGTGGCTCAACAGGGTTTGTTAGCAACATATACAAGTTCTAAGTGGGCTCTTTGATTTAATGAAGAGAGAATGTTTGGTGGTCAGCAAACCTGGGTTAAAAACCCAAGTTCTCCTCTTTATTGACTATGGCATCTTGGGAAATAATAACGATCACACCTCAGACCTTTTGAGTGCTCACTATGTGTCAGTAACTATGCGAAGTACCTTGTATATATTGTTTTCTTCAACCCTTGCAAACAACCTTAGAAGGTAGGTTCTTCTATTACTATCTTCTTCTTTTTGACTATTTTGGAAATACTTATTTTTAATTAAAAGAATAATAGAAAATCCTTGTAAAAGAAATGTAAACTGTACAGAAATCCTCATATCCCCACCCAACCCCACCCTGAAGCAAATGTGAAAACATTTTGTTCTATATCATTTCCAGACCTGTTTCTATGGAATACACAAACATATATAGATATCTATCTTTAGAAAAAAAAGAAGTAGTCCATGAATACTCTCTACAATTTGCTTTTTTGATTTTGTGATATATCATGGACATCTTCTCATGTCAGTACATTTGGATCCATATTATTCTTTTTAATGGGTATAGAGTATTCCATTATTTGGCTGTACAATAATTTAATAACTAGCCGAATATTGATGGACATTTGGTTTCCAATTATTTATATTGCAAACTATGCTGCAACACTTTCATACTTACATTTTTTTTAAAGATTTTATTTATTTATTTGACAGAAAGAGGGATAAGTAGGCAGAGAGGCAGGCAGAGAGAGAAGGGGAAGCAGGCTCCCCGCTGAGCAGAGAGCCTGATGTGGGGCTCGATCCCAGGACCCTGAGATCATGACCTGAGCCGAAGGCAGAGGCTTCAACCCACTGAGCCACCCAGGCGCCCCATACATTTTAGGATATTTTTATGCATATTGCTTTAAGATAGGGTAAATTTATAAAGATATAATAATGCTGGGTCACAAATATACACACTTAATATTTTGATCAAGGCTGTCAAATTGCTCTCCAAAAGTCCATCATTCCTTTTATGTTTTTGAGTAACATTTAGTTAAAATATAATGAATTGCTGAAGAGCTATTTAAATATGACAACTTTCCTAGGCTGTTCAGGATAGCTACCTAGTTTTCCAGTGGATCTTAAATAATTATTAATAAGGTCACATTAATATCACCTTGATTAAACTTTCAGAGGAATGAATGGAGAAGTAGTGTTTTGAAATTTTAAAGTTATTTTATTTTTATTTTTTATGATTCAACAATTCTTTACATTACTCAGAGCTCATCATGATAAGTATACTATTAATCCCCTTTATATATTTTACCCATTCCCCTACCTATCTGCCCTCTGGTAACCAATACTACTTCTTGATTAATTAATTAATTAAATTAGTCTGACTACAAATTAGTTCCTTTGTGAGGGAGGTACCACCGGATTAATTACAGAATAAAGGAAACTCTGGTGCCAATGGTCTTCTTAGTTCATCCTTAAACTGTGATTCTGCCTTCTATGTCCTGATTACATGTGCCATGCACCAAGGTCTCCCAACACAGCTGATGTCTCTCCCTGCTCTCCATTTTACCTTTCCAATTGGACCTGCCAGGCTGGCCATATTTCCACTTATCATCTCATTATGGAAAAATGGATCTGAAAAGTACCGAAAAGCCAGCCTGCTGGGAGACCTTGATGGACATGAATACCCCTAAAGGGATTTTATTTTATTTTTTGTTATTGTATGTATTATTTCTATTGAGGTACAATTGACATACAATATTATATTAGTTTCAGATGTACAACATAGTGATTTGACATTCATATACATTGTGAAATGATCATTGCAATAAATCTAGTTATCATCTGTCAACATACAAAATTAATACAATATTATTAAGTGTATTCCTCATGTTGTACATTACATCCCCATGACATTTATTTTGTAACTGGAAGTTTGTACTTCTTGATCCCTTTTACTCAACCCCCCCTCCTCTCTGGCAACCACCAATCTTTTCTCTGTATTTGTGAGTCTGGATTTTGTTTTGTTTTGTTTGTTTGTTTCATTTTCTGGATTTCACATATAAGTGAAATCACACGGTATTTGTCTTTCTCTGTCTGACATTTCACCTAGCATACAAGGTCCATCCATGTTGTTGTAAATGGCAAGATTTTATTCTTTTTTTTGGACATTTAGAATTCCATTGTGTGTGTGTGTGTGTGTGTGTGTATATATATATATATATATATGTGTGTGTGTGTGTGTGTGTGTGTGTATGCGTGTGTGTGTGTGTATACATATATATACTACTTTATCCATTTATCCATTGATGGACACTTAGGTTGCTTCCATATCTTGGTTATTGTAAATAATGGCACGATGAACATAGGGGTGCATATATCTTCTCAAATTAGTGTTTTCCTTTTCTTCAGATAGATATTCAGTAGTGGAGTCGTTGGATCATATGTAGTTCTATTTTTCTCATTTTTTAGATTGAAGTGTAATTGACATACAATGTTATATTAGTTTCAGCTGTACAGTATATTGATTTGACAATTCTATACACTATTTTTAAAGATTTTATTTGTTTGAGAGAGAGAGAGAGCACACACAAGTTGGGGGGAGGGGCAGAGGGAGAGGGAGAAGCAGACTCCCTATGATCAAGGATTTCCCCAGTGAGGGGCTCAATCCCAGGACTCTGGGATCATGATCTGTGCTGAAGGCAGATGTTTAACTGACTGAGCCACCCAGGCACGCCTATAAATTATTTTTAATTTTTTGAAGAACTTCCATACTTTTTTCCATTTTATATTTATAAACATAAATAAATTCACCAATTTATATTCCCACAAACAGTGTGCATGAGGATTCCTTTTTCTCCATATCCTCACCCAACATTTGTTATTTTTTGTGTTTTTATTTTAGCCATTCTCAGGTGTAAAGTGATATCTCATTGTGGTTTTAATCTACATTTTCCTGATGACGAGTGATGTTGAGCATCTTTTCATGTATTTGTTGGCCATCTATTTCTCCTCTTTGGAAAAATGTCTATTCAGATCCTCTGCCCACTTTTTAATCAAATAGTTTGTTATTTTTTTTTTTATTGTTATTGCGTCATATGAGATCTTTATATATTTTGGATATTAACCCCTGAAAGGGATTTTAAATTGTGGCCAGTAATTTCATTCCTTATTTGTAACTTTTATTTTACTGCCACCTTCACACTGTCTTGAGTATGTATCTAATCATAGAAACAATAAAGATTAAGACTAAATTTAAAACATGGAAAGAAAAATAGCAACTAAAAAATCCGTCTGCTAGTGATGAGCTTGCACTCTTACAACTGCAATGCAAATAGGTCTGATCCCTTGGGAAAACAATTTGGTAATTTGCATCAAGAGCCATAATTATGTTCCTGCCCTTTGACACTGAAATGTCTTTCTGGGAATTCTATCCTAAAGACAGACTTCAGCAGAAGGAAAACAAAAGTCTATAGACACAGAGAATGTCAGTGCAGTATTAGTTTAACTAGTGAGAAACTGGAAATAATTTTAAAGCTGAACAACTTGATGTATGCTAGGGTCTACCAATAAATGAAACAGGAATGATAAAAGGCTCAATTCATCATGTTAAATGAATAAAGCAAAATACAAAATAATTACAACCAGGTAAGATTGTCTTAATATGGACACAATCCAGAAAGGATTATAGAAAATGAAAATTCTTGCATTAGGACAGTGGGCCATATTGTAGTTTCTTCCTTCCCACTTCAATGTGATTATTGACTTCAGAAGTTTTAACATCTGTTTGGTTTGGGGGTGAGAAGTGGGAAGGAGTTGAGGAAAGAATTTTAAATGCCAGCCCTCTTCACTTTATTTCTGAATCATTACCTTACAAGTAAAGCCAACAGAGAAATCAAATTAATTTTATCTTTCAATACAAAGATATACAGCACCTGCACCTACTCATCCTATTCAATATGCATACTCTTATGCTTCCTTTCCTCAGCCCTTCCTTTCCTTGTCTACTGTGGCACAAGACAGGGCATAAAAGCAAACATGCTCAAAAATGAAAGAAAAAAGCAGCAAACACACTCGTATTTCCATCCCAAATCGGCCACTATCAGCTGTGTGACCTTAAGCATCTTACTTTAACTTGTCCAGAGCTTCATTTGTTCATTTGAATAATGGGGCTAATAATGATACTTAGATTTTCAGATGGTATGAAAATTAAATAAATTAATGTATACAAAGTGCTTAACACAGTACCTGGTATGATGTAAATGCTCAATAAACACTAGCTTCTGGCAACAAAATTGGGATAATACTAGCACCTACCTCATAAGGTTTATAGGGATGAAATGGAAGAATAAATCTCAAGCCCCTGGCCTAACAGATGCTAAATGTCATCATCAAAAATTGTTGCACTGGGCAGTCTCATCCAGTAACAAATAACCACATGATAGAGAGGGTATTTAATGCTCATTGTGGTCCAAAGTAGACTTTTACCTGGAGAGAAATATCTGTTAAAATTCCTTCTAAGCAAGCAGTATGAATCTTGGTGATCTGAAGGTCAAGGGGAGCCTGAGATGGTGACTCAGTAGGAAAACATGTGCAGAATAAAGATGAAGCTTTTTTCAAAACCATGAAGAAACTAGAAAGTAAACAGGATGATTAATGCAGATTGTAGAAATTCATGGGGCAGCTCTCAAAGGAGTATGCTAAGAGGTCAGAAGCAAGTCAGATAGAAAACCTTAAAAGCAAACTTAGGTGAGTTGAGTAGAAGTAGGGGGTGTGATCTGAGCTCAGATAAAAGGCTAATAATAGTAGCTAATCTATACTTAGAATTTACAGTGTTAGGGATTGTGCTAAGCAATTCATGTGCATTAGATTATTTTTATCTTCCTTATCATCTTATGAGGTAAATTTTTATTATTACCTCCATGCTATAGTCTGGACCCAGGTATGCCTGACTAAAAACTTTTAAGTATACCAAATCTCAAAAAAGTATCTTCTGGAAGTAAGCCATTGAATCATGTTTAGAGTGTCCAAAATTGAATTCATGATCTTTTTCCAGAGAATCCATCCTTTGTTCTGTACTTCTCATTATAACACTACCTTTAACCCAAGCCAGAAACTTGGAAGCCACTCTTGAGTTTTCAATCTTTATTTGATTAGCCATTAAGGCCTTCCAGTTTTACTTCCTAAATACTTCTCAATCCATCTTTTCCTTTCTACTTCCTGCAATCCATGCTTTCCTCTCCTCTCCTACATGGACTTTTCTAGTATTGTCCTATCTGGATTCCTGCATCTAGGTTTGACTTCCTTGTAATCTATCCTGCAAACTGTAGCCAGCATGATCTCTTTTCTTTTACTTTCTCTTTTGTACAAAATAATCCTTAAAAAATGCAAATCTGACCATGTAATTTCCCTACTCCCAAATTTCCAGTTGTTCCATTGTCTTCCAGTTGTCCTCTGAGTGATATCCATGACCTGACTATCCACGTCCTCCTTACTTGTGCCTACTTCCCTGGCTTCCTCTCCTGCCACTCTATACCCACTGAACTTCATGTAGTTCCTTCTTAATTCATCTCACTAGTCCACGGCCTCATGACTTTGCTTCGATAATTCCTTCTGCCAAGTTCACCCTTTCCAACTCCTTTCCTCTGAGACTTTGAGTCTCAGGTTAGGCATCAGTACCTCCAGAAAGGTTTTTTTGACCATTAACTGTACTAACTCTTGTCTACCCTCTGCCCTGCTCACCCTATGTCTGATCACTTACCACAAATACTTAAATGATCCTTGTGGCTATGGATTATCCCCTATTCACCATTATACTCCCAAAACCTAGTGCATCCCTAATCCATAATTAGGTTTTCATATATGTCTTTGAACTGTTGCAAGCACTTGAGTTCTGTATCAAAGTAATATGCTTCTAATATAGAAGCATAATAATATAGTTTATTTCTATAGTAATATAGAAACCAGAGACACCTAACAGAAATAACTACCATTTATGAAGCATCTATTGTGTGGTGATCTCCTACCTTGGTACTTAGCAGTGCCCATCCTGTCTTATTTTTCTCCATAGCTCTTATCACCATTTGTCATATGATATATTTTACTTCCTTTGTTGTTTCTCTTTTTTTATTTTTTAATTTTTTTTATTATTCCCTCACTATAGTATCAACTCCATACACGTAGAAATATTTGTCTTTGTTCGTTGGTGTATCCTCAATGTGTAAAGCAGTGTCTGGCACACAGTAGGTTCTCAGTAAATATATTTTGAATGAATGAGGAAAGTAGGCACTTTCAATGAATAATCTCATTTAGTTCTCACAACAATCCTGTAAGATTAGTATTAATGTTTCTATTTTACAGGTGAAGAAATTGAAACTCCTTATCACCCACATAGAGAATGACAGAGATTTTGAGGAAATCGTGAATTTGTTGAGCCCATAGATTTAAAGATGATTGATTCAGAGATCAGGGTCACAAAGTCTAGGGATGCAACAAAAATATGAGCCCAATAAAATACTAGTTAATAAGTGAATCTCTGAAAATCTAAACTAAATAGAAAGACTGTGTACTCTCTCTCCAGAGAGAGACTAAATATCCCACTTTCTACAAATAAAGTCAGTTTTGCAACCTGAGTAACTAATTCTGTATCTGCTGTTCTAAAAGAATCGGGGCTTGTGAGGACTTCCAGAGGAAAATTATGAGGCAAGGCCATTAAAACAATGGTACAATTTTTGTGGACAAGCCCTTAAGGATTTGGAGAGAAAAGTTTGTGGTACAGAGATTTAGGGTGCCTGCTATATGGCTTCCATAGTTACAAACCACACCTACCTCCATAAAGGAAGATGAGAACCAAGCACTTTGCAAAAGGTCTTGCAAGGCTGCCTCTAGTCAGGGTCTGAAATTTAGCCATTGTGTCTAGAAATTGCCCAGATCTCAATACAGATGACATACCTCTAGAATTTTTAAATTCTACCTCAAATTTTGTTCTCTCTAGTCCAAGCTTAAGCTTTGGCTCCCTCCAGCCCATTGAAGACTTACTTTCAAGTTTCTTACCTATTTTTAGTCTAGATAAATTAGGAAGAGAGAAAAACACATGTTTAGGACAGGCAGGGTTGTTCCTGTGTATTCTTGAAACTCTTTTTATTGCCTCAGAGGGGAAGAGTTTCATGAAGTTTATCAAGAGATGATCTAAAAGTAAGATTTTTGTGTCAGTTTTCCCCAGAAGAAAAATATCTGGCATTTGTAACATACTTTATACCTTACTGGTGATTTTCACTTATACTAGGGCATTTTAATTATTACAATCATCTTATAGTGGAGGAAATGGTGGCTCAGCAAAGGCATATAGATAGTTGAAGGCCACACAGGTACAAAATGGTAGAATTTGCTTTGTGAGTCTTAAGTAATAGCAAATCCCAAACTTGTACATCCTAGGTTTAAAAAAATTTTTTTTTTAACATTTTAAATTATTTTAAAGATTTCTATTTATTTCTTTGGGGCAGCAGAGGGAGAGTGGAAACAGACTCCCCGCTGAGTGCAAAGCTCCATGTGGTGCTCAATCTCACAACCCTGAAATCATGACCTGAGCCAAAACCAAGAGTCAGAAGCTTAACTACCTGAGCCACCCAGGCATCCTTACATCCTATCTTTTATTAGACATCTCCACTTGGATGTCCCACAGGCTCTTCAAACTTACCATGGTGAAAACTCAACTCATCATTTCCATCCCCCACCACCCAAATCTTGCTCTTTCTCCATTCCTTATCTCAGAGGATGGAGCCTTTATCCATTCTGGTGTTCAAGTAAGGCATCTGGAAGTTAACCTCGACTTCTACTCCCATGATGACTCTTGAATATGTTCCCTCCTCAATAACACTCTGCCTCACTACCCTATCCCAGATTCTAATCTCCTCTCATCTGAACTGATGCAATGAACTCTTCATTGGTTTTCTCACCTCTATTCTTACCCTGCTTCATTCTCCAAGCCAGAAAGACCTTTCTAAAACAAACTAAATCAAGTCATTAAAACTTCTTAATAACTTCCCACTGCCTTTAGGCTAAAGTATGAATTCCTTAGCTTGGCATCACATCTTCCCTCCTTTCTCCCTACATTCCCTGACATGAACCCTGTATTCTATTGACAGAAACTTTTAATTTCCTGAAAGGTATATGAACTGAGCTCATATTTATTTGGCACCTATTATGTGTCAGGTCGTAGCTAGCCTAAACGTACCATCTCTTACAATTTAATCATCAGTAACTAACCTATGTGGTAGATAATGTCATCATTCCCATGTAACAGATGAGGAAACTGATACAGGGAGAGGCTAATTAACTTACACAAGGTCATGCAATTAATAAGTGGTAGATTTGAGATTTTTAACGTATGAAGTCGGGTTCCACAGTCTGTGTTCTTGACTATTATCTTTCCTTTTATTTCTTTCTATCTGCCAAGAATATCCTTCCTCCCTTCTTATTGTCCATCAGGCTAACCCCTTTAAGGCTTAACTCAAGAATCTTCCCTGGGAAATGTTCCCTGACATCTCCACATTCCTTTGCTACCTCTGATCCCCACACCTGGCTGAATAAGATATGTCTCTTCTGGCTTCTCCTAGAACCTGTGCATTTCTGTAATTATAGCACTTGGCACATAGTTTACATGTTTATTCATGAACTTTTGAGGGCAAGAAGCTTGCTTTGGTCACATTTCATCCCAGCATGTATGTAACACAGTGCTTGGTACACAGTAAATATTTGTTGAGAAATTATTCTTCTCTTGGAAGATCTCTCACAAATAATTGGGATGAGTTCACATTTGCTAAGACATGCAAATCCACAGGTGACATCCTTCACTATTCTGAAGCCCTGAGAACCTCCACAAAACTAAGCAGGGAAGGCTTCTAAGGATGGGATGGATCATGAGCTATATTTTAAAAAATGTTTTATTTGGATATATTTTCAAAATTACAGAAAAGTTGTAAGAATAAGAACAGTACAAAGAATACTTATTTACCCTTTACTCAGATTCACCATTGCTATTTTTACCATTTGCTCTATCATTTGCTTACTTGTTCATTCTATCTATATGTATGTATGTGTGTGTCTATCTACTATCTATTTAACTATCTATACAGTTGACCCTTGAACAACCTGGGTTTGAACTGCATGGGTCCACTTACACATGGATTTTTTTTTTTTTTTTAGGTAAATACAGTATGGTACTGTAAATGTATGTTCTCTTCCTTATTATTTTCTTAATAACATTTTCTTCTCACTAGCCTACTTTATTGTAGGAATTCATTATGTAATACGTATAACATACAAAATAGGGGTTAACTGACTATGTTACTGGTAAGGCTTTCAGTCAACAGTAGGCTATTAGTAATTAAGCTTTGTGGGAGTCAAAAGTTATTCTCAGAGTTTTGACTGTGCAGGGGGTTGGGGGTTGGTGCTCCTAGCCCTGTGCTGTTCAAATGTCAACTGAAGATATATCATAGTTGATTTTCCTGAACCATTTGAGAATATGCATATATCATGGCTCCTTTCCTCATAATACTTCAATATTCTCTTACATATCCACAGTACAGTTACCAACATCATTAAATTTAACATTAATATGATACTTTAATATCACCTACTTTCCATGTTTTATATATGGAACATTCCATATTCCAGCTATGGCAATTGACCGTCCTTTTTAGCATGTTTGTTTGTTTCTGCCAGTAGAGAATCCAGTCTAGGGTCAGGTACTGAATTTAGTTGACATGTATTTTTTTTTTACTCTCTTTTGATCTAGAACATTTCCACAGCATTTTTTCTTTTTTGCATTTTATGACATTGGCATTTTTGAAGAATACAGTCTTCTCTTCTCCATTTTATACTTCAAAAAAAAGTATAATGACTCTCACTGTATTTGCCTGATTTTCCCTCATGGTTAGATTCAGGATATATATATTCCAGGTGAGAACACCACAAAGATGATACTATGTCCTTCTTAGGGAATCACATATGAAGGCAGATAATATTCATCTGCCCCTTCATACATATGTACATGTATATACATACATTCATACATGTGTGTGTATATATATACGTATATGTATGTGTATGTGTATGTATATGTATGTGTGTATATATATATGTATATATATCCATTTCTTTATCTTCTTCATCCATTCTTCTGCCAATGGACATCTGGGTTCTTTCCATAGTTTGGCTATTGTGGACATTGCTGCTATAAACATTTGGGTGCAGGTGTCCCTTCGGATCACTACATTTGTATCTTTGGGGTAAATCCCTAGTAGTATAATTTCTGGGTCATAACGTAGCTCTATTTTCAACTTTTTGAGGAACTTCCATACTGTTTTCCAGAGTGGCTGCTTTGCATTGCCACCAACAGTGTAGGAGGGTTCCCCTTTCTTCACACTCTCACCAACATCTGTAATTTCCTGACTTGTTAATTTTAGCTATTCTGACCAGTGTGAGGTGATATCTCATTGTGGTTTTGATTTGTATTTCCCTGATGCCAAGTGATGCTGAGCATTTTTTCATGTGTCTGTTGGTCATTTGGATGTCTTCTTTGGAGAAATGTCTGTTCATGTTTTCTGCCCATTTCTTGATTGAATTATTTGTTCTTTGAGTGTTGAGTTTGATAAATTTTTTATAGATTTTGGATACTAGCCCTTTATCTGATATGTCATTTGCGAATATCTTCTCCCATTCTGTCAGTTGCCTTTTGGTTTTGTTGACTGTTTCTTTTGCTGTGCAAAAGCTTTTTATCGTGATGAAGTCCCAATAGTTCATTTTTGCCTTTGTTTCCCTTGTCTTTGGAGATGTGTCTAGGGAGAAGTTGTTATGGTCGAGGTTGAAGAGGTTGCTGCCTGTGTTCTCCTAGAGGATTTTGATGGATTTCTGTACAACATTTAGGTCTTTCATCCACGTTGAGTTTATCTTTGTGTATGGTGTAAGAAAATGGTCCAGTTTCATTGTTCTACATGTGGCTGTCCAATTTTCTCAACACCATTTGTTGAAGAGACTGTCCTTTTTCCATTGGATATTCTTTCCTGCTTTGTCGAAGATTAATTGACCATAGAGTTGAGGTCCATTTCTGGGTTGTCTATTTTGTTCCATTGACCTATGTGTCTGTTTTTGTGCTGGTTACATATTGTCTTGATAATTATAGCTTTGTAATAGAGCTTGAAGTCTGGAATTGTGATGCCACTAGTTTTGGTTTTCTTTTTCAACATTCCTCTGGCTATTTGGGGTCTTTCCTGATTCCATACAAATATTAGGATTATTTGTTCCAGCTCTGTGAAAAAAAGTTGATGATATTTTGATAGGTATTGCATTAAATGTGTAGATTGCTCTAGGTAGCATAGATATTTTAACAATATTTGTTCTTCCAATCTGTGAGCATGGAATGTTTTTCCATTTCTTTGTGTCTTCCTCAGTTTCTCTCATAAGTGTTTTATAATTTTTTTAATACAGATCTTTTGCCTCTTTGGTTAGATTTACTCCTAGAAATCTTATGATTTGGGGTGCAATTGCAAATGGGATCAACTCCTTAATGTCTTTTTCTTTTGTCTCATTGTTAAAATATAGAAATGCAACTGATTTTTTTGTGCATTGATTTTATATCCTGCCACTTTGCTGAATTCCTGTGTATGAGTTCTAGCAGTTGTGGGATGGAGTCTTTTGGGTTTTTCACAGAGTATCATGTCATCTGCAAAGATTGAGAGTTTGGCTTCTTTGCTGATTTGGAGGCCTTTTCTTTCCCTGAAATGTTCCTGACCTTAGGGGAAAAGCTCTTAGTTTTTCCCCATTGAGAATGATATTCACTGCGGGATTTTCATATGACTTTTATGATATTGAGGTATGTTCCCTCTATCCTTACACTGTGAAGAGTTTTAATCAAGAAAGATGCTGTACTTTGTCAAATGCTTTTTCTGCATCTATTGAGAGGATCATATGGTTCTTGTCCATTCTTTTATTTATGTAGTGTATCACATTGATTGATTCGTGGATGTCAAACCACCCTTGCAGCCCAGGAATAAATCCCACTTGGTCGTGGTGAATAATCCTTTTAATGTACTGTTGGATCCTATTGGCTAGTATTTTGGTGAGAATTTGTGCACCCGTATTCCTCAGGGATATTGGTCTGTAATTCTTCTTTTCGATGGGGTCTTTGGTTTTGCAATCAAGGTCATGCTGGCCTCATACAAAGAGTTTGGAAGTTTTCCTTTCATTTCAATTTTTTGAAATAGCTTCAGAAGATAGGTATTAGTTCTTTAAATGTTTGGTAGAATTCCCCCGGGAAGTCATCCAGCCCTGGGCTCTTGTATGTTGGGAGATTTTTGAATATTGTTTCTATTTCCTTGCTGGTTATGAGTCTGTTCAGGTATTCTATTACTTCCTGGTTCAGTTTTGGTAGTTTATTTGTCTCTAGGAATGCATCTATTTCTTCCAGATTGCCTATTTTGTTGGCATATTGTTGCTTATAATATGTTTTTATTTTTTCAGTGTTGGTTGTGATCTCTTCTCTTTCATTCATGATTTTATTTATTTAGGTCCTTTCTCTTTTCTTTTTGATAAGTATGGCCAGGGTTTTATCAATTTTATCAATTCTCTCAAAGAACAAGCTCCTAGTTTTGTTGATTCTTTCTACTGCTCTTTTGGTTTCTATGTCATTGAGTTCTGTTCTAATCTTTATTTTTTCTCTTCTCTCCATGGGCTTAGGCTTTATTTGCTGTTCTTTCTCCAACTCCTTTAGGCTAAGGTTAGGTTGTTTAATTGAGACCTGTCTTGTTTCTTGAGAAAGGCTTGTATTGCTATATACTTCCCTCTTAGGACCACCTTTGCTGCATCCTATAGATTTTGAGCAGTTGTATTTTCATTTGTTTCCATGACTTTTTTAAATTCTTCTTTAATTTCCTGGTTGACCCATTCATTCTTTAGTAGGATTCTCTTTAGCCTCCATCTAATGAGCTCTTTCCAAATTTCCTCTTGGGATTGAGTTCCAATTTCAAAGCATTGTGGTCTGAAAATATGCAGGGAATGATTCCAATCTTTTGGTACAGTTGAGACCTGTTTTGTGACCCAGTATGTGATCTATTCTGGAGAATGTTCCATGTGCACTTGAGAAGAATGTGTATGTTGTTGCTTTAGGATGGAATGTTCTGAATATACCTATGAAGTCCATCTGGTCCAATGTGTCATTTAAAACCCTTATTTCATTGTTGATCTTTTGCTTAGATGATCTGTCCATTTTGGTACATTAAGCGAATCAGAAGAGACCCAAAACCCGGGGGAAAAAAAGAAAACAAGAAAAAAAAGAAGAGAATATAATCAAACAAGTGAGCATAATAGAACAATACATGGGATTCTGTGTGTATTTTGGTCTGTTTTTTAGAAAAAACTTACAGAAAACCTTTTAGGAAAAACTTATATATGTACAAAAATAAAATTAAATACAAATAAAAAATAAAATTAAATACAATGAAACTATAAAAATGGAAATTAAAAGACAAGAAAAAACAAAAAGAAAAGAAAAACCAACATCAACAACAAAAAAGGAAGAGCTATAAACAGACAGGTGAACAGAACAGAGCAATACACTCTCTCCTGAGTCAGTTTGTCAGTCAGTTTTATTTTGGTCAATGTGTTAGAAGAAACTACATCTCAAAATTGCAATGAAAGAAAAACTTATATATACAAAAATAAAAGTAAATACATTGAAAGGATAGAATGTAATCATAAAGACGAAAATTTAAAAAGCCTTTAACAAAACAAACAAAACAAAAAAAGGAAGAAGAAGAAAAAAACCCAAACCAATAAAAAAGAGAATATGATCAGACAGGTGAATAGGACAGAGCCATACACTAGATTTGGGGTGTATTTTGGTCTTTTAGAAGAAACTGTATCTCAAAATTGTAAATATATATACATATATATATTTACATATATACATACATATATATACATATATATTCACAAAGATAAGATTAAATACAATGAAGAGGTAAAATGTAACTGTGAAATTGAAAATTAAAAAAGATTTAAAAAGAGAGTTGATAAAATAAGAAATTGGCTGAAAAATGAAAGAAAATTTTTTTTTAAAACTTAAAGTCGAAAGAGTAAAGAATCATGGGGAAAAAAGGCCATGAATTCTATGTGCTGTATTACCCTAGCACTGGAGTTTTGCAGTTCTCATTGAACAGTAAACTTGGTCTTGGCAGGATGTTCTTGCTGATCTTCTGGGGCAGTAGTCTCTTGCATTGATTCTCAAGTGTATTTGCCCTGGGCTAATTGCACCGCACTTTCCAGGTGGCCAGGCTAAGTAAACTGGTCCAATTTGCTCTATGTGGGTTTTGTTACCTGGAGGCTTTCCAAGCAGCTTTAGAGGATGAGAATGAAAATGGCAGCCTCCCAATCTCAGGCCTCTGGCCTGAGCCAAAAGCTCAGGTCCCCACTCCTCAGTGAGCCCTCAGAGAAAAGCAGTCAATCACTCCTGTCTCCCTGGTCTCAGCTGCACTCCATGCTCACCCAGCCTGTGACCTAGCATTTCTAGCTCAGGCACACGACCCTTTTTTGAGTCACCAAACATTGCAGACTCCTGTGGTGCTCTCCCGCACCACTCCTCCCAGGGGAGAAAGGGGGTGGGGGTCTCGTGGTTCTTGCTTTTGGGCCCCTGCTAGGAGAGCAGTTGCCTGTCTGCAGTGTATGGCGACCGTGAGCTGAGAGCCCACTCCTGGGTTCACTCTTTGCAGCCAGTTCCCTGCTCCAATGCCTGGGAGCTCTGTCAAACTCAGGCATCCCCAGTCTTCCTGTGACCCCAAGGATCCTGAGACCACACTGTCCCAGCTAGGGTTCTGCTCCCACTTAGCCATCTGAGTGATGTCCCTCACCAGAGCAGACTTCTAAAAGTTCTGATTTTGTGCTTCACTGCTAAATCACTTGCCGGTAGCTGGCTTATGGAGGCTTCCTCTCTCCGCGGTTTATCTTCCCATATATTATCTTGGATTCACTTCTCTGCACCTCCTACCTTGGAGAAAGTGGTTGCTTTTCTTTTTCTTTTTCTTTTTTTTTTTGGTAAGATTTTATTTTTATTTATTTGACACACACACACACACACACACACACACACACACACAGAAAGCACACACAAACGCAAGAGCAGCAGACAGAGGGAGAGGAAGAACAGACTCCCCGTTGAGCAGAGAGCCCGATGTGGGGCTCAATCCCAGGACCCTGGGATCATGACCTGAACTGAAGGCAGAAGATTAACTGACTGAGTCAGCCAGGCACCCCAGTGGCCGCTTTTCTATTTATAGAGTTGCAGCTATTCTTTTCTTAGATCTCTGGTTGAGTTCACAGGTGTTCAGAATGATTTGATAGCTATCTAGCTGAATTCCTGGAATCAGATGAAATTATAGTCTCCTATTCCTCCATCTTGGACTCCTCAGCCCTCATGTTTTGTTTTGTTTTTTCCTTTTTTTCCTATTCCTATTTTTCATCAATGGTTTATAATTCATTACTGTCCTTAATTATGTAGATGCTTAAATTGTTCTATATTTGGACAGTGGGAACCCCCTCAATATGATTTCTGTGTCCCTCTGATACATTCTAGCTTTTTTTTTTTTTTTTTTTTTTAGCATTTCCCTACTTTCTGGAATAATAAGATATTCCAGGCTCATACTTGCACTCTTCCATCTGTATAATCATCCATTTCCTCCAAAGAGTTCTGACTTTTTTTAGTGGGAAGTGATATTAGAGATGAAGATCTGGGCACTAGGTTGAATTGAATGAAAGAACTATGGAAGCTGGCCAGATGGACAAGGGCTGTCCTAGCCATGAGGAAAAGAGGAGAACAGGGGTTAGAAAATGTTCTCAAGGGTATGTTCGGCTACCATGGCAAACATTGTAGGTTGTTCACATGACAGCCCCACATGCTCACCCCTTATGTTAAAGAAAAAAATTAGAGTTGTTCTTTTCCCAGCCCTGAGAGATGAATCATTATTGGTTTAAGCTAATCATGGCAATCCCATTCCCATTTGCCTAGTGAGGCCAATTGGTGAGTGTGTGACCAGTTCTGGTTAATGAGACCTTAGGGAAAATCTGTCGTGGTATTTTTGAAAAAGATCACACTTTCTGATAAAAGCTGCAGACCTTGGGAGAAAACAGCCTCTTTGTCCCATTCCTCTTTTTTGCTGCCTAGAATGTCATTGTTTGAGGATGTGATGTTTACTGCAGTAGCAGTCATCTTGTGGCCATTCATTAATTCAATAAATATTTATGGAGTGCATTCTATGTGTCAGGCAATGTTCTAGGTATTGGGGATACAAGAGTAAACAAAATAAAGTCTCTGCCTTCATGGAGTTTACATTCTAATGTGGGAGAGAGGAAACAAAGTATATCATATGCCTGATGGTGACAAGTGGTGCAAAAAAAAAAAAAAAAAAAAAAAAAAAAAGAAGCAGGGAAAGAAGAGAGGGAATGCCAGAGGTGAGTTTGTAATTTTTAATAGGGTTATCAGGGACAGCCTAGTTAAAAAAGAGCCATTTGAGAAAAAATGGCATGCTTCATGAATTCAAATATTTTTATACATGGGCAATGGTAATTTTCTATATTTCATTTCAGTTTTAAGGAATATGTGCTGTTGAAGAAAAGGGAGATGTTACTAGGATGATAGAGTATACAGATGGAGAGAGCTTGGGTCTTTGATGACATCATTGAACTGTTGAATTAAGCAACTTTGGAACTGACTTGCTTCCATACTTCTTATTATGTGAGATCATGAAATCTCTTTATTGTCTAAGTGACAATTAATGAGACATCTGTAGTCACAGCCTAAAGCACTGTAACCAAGACAGGGGTCATTAAGTTAAGTTTGCTTGACTGGCTCAGAAAGCAGATAAAGGGCAAGCTTTGTGATTTCAGGTGTGCAAGATTTGGAAGATGGCAGTTCTAGAGTTGTAAAAATCATCATTTTGCAACCATCATGGTTAAGATTGGTGCAGACAAAGATCAGTGGACACAAATATGGGAGACATTTTAATGAGGAGAAGGTTATAGACTGGTTAGAAGGTCAATGTTAAAGACTGAATGTTACCAGGGGTCCCACGATGGGACTTACCAATCTGGAAAGTTGAAGATGACCATAACAACATAAAATTTGGAAGAATAATGGTACTAGAAGAAAGAAAATTATTTGGGAGGTGGGGAAAGCACATGAGGCAAGAAAGAACAGCCTTTGGCATAAAAGTCCTGGGTTGCAGCTCTAATTCTGATGGTTGTTGACTGGGGGACCTTGGGTGAGTGGCTTCATCTCTGACCTTCAGTTCACTTGTCTATAAAATGAGGGTGATGATGCCTGCCTTAAGGTAAATGTTGGAGGATTAAATGAGGTAATTTATATTAAAGTTTCCTGGCATATAGCAGGTTTTTAATAAGTATTAGCGCTTGGTTAACCATATCAGCAAAGCATAGTGAGTGGGTATACATGTGGACTCTGAAGTCAGTCTGCTGCAGTTCAAAACTGTGCTCTGACATTTCCCAGCCAAGTGGCTTGGACAAGTTAAATAATCACTGGGCTTCAGTTTCTTCAACATTAAATAGTGATGATAGTGATGTCTGCCTGAGTAGTTATATTAAATTAGATTCTACACCTAAATGTGAGACCTGAAACTATAAGACAGAAGAAGAAAACATAGATAGTAATTTCTTTGACCTTAGCTATAGAAACATTTTTCTAGATGTCTCCTCAGGCAAGGGAAACTGAACCAAAATTAACCTATTGGGTCTACCCCAAAATAAAAAGTTTTTACACAGCAAAGGAAACCATCAACAAAAGAAAAAGGCAGCCTACTGTCTGGAAGAAGATATATACAAATGATAGATCCAACAGGGATTAATATCTCAAATATATAAAGAACTTATGTAAGTCAACACCAAAACAAAAACAAAAACAAGAACAAAACAACAAATAGTCCAATTATAAAATGGGCAGACAACCCGAATAGACATTTTTCCAAAGAGGACATGCAGGTGGCCAACAGACACAGGAGAAGATGCTCAGCATCACCAATCATGAAGAAAATGCAAATTAAAACCACAATGAGATATCACTTTACACCTGCAAAGTGGCTGAAATCAGAAACACAAGAAATAACATGTGTTGGTGAGGATGTGGAGAAAAAGGAACACTTATGCACTGTTGGTGGGAATGCAAGCTGGTGCAGCCACTATGGAAAATAGTATGGAGATTCCTCAAAAAAAATGAAAAATAGAATTACCATATAATCCAGTAATTACTGCTACTGAATATTTATCCAAAAAACCCACAAAAAAACATTAATTTGAAAAGATATATACATCCTTATGTTTATTGTAGCATTATTTACAATAAACAAGATGTGGAAGCAACCTAAGTGTCCATCCATAGACAAATGAATAATGAAGATGTGAAATATATATACAATGAAATATTATTCAGCTATAAAAAGAATGAGATCTTGCTATTTGCAACAACATGAATGGACCTAGATGGTATAGCGCTAAGAGAAATAAGTCAGTCAGAGAAGGAAAAATACCATATGATTTGAAACATATGTGGAATTTAAGAAACAAACAAACAGTGGGGGGAAAAAGACAAACAAAAAAACCAGACTGTTAAATACAGAGAACAAAATGGTGGTTGCCAGACCTACTGGTCAGTGGGGCAATGGGTGAAATAGATAAAGGGAATAAGATTGTACTTACCTTGATAAGCACTGAGAAGTGTATAGAATTGTTGAATTATATACCTGAAACTCATATAACACTGTATTTTTATTACACTTGAATAAAAAATATTTCTTTTAATTTTAAAATAAATAAATACTTCCAGTACTATGTTGAATAAAAATGATGACTGGACACCCTTGTCTTGTTTCTGACCTTAGGGGAAAAGCTCTCAGTTTGCAAATGACATATCCAATAAAGGGTTAGTATCCAAAATATACAAAGAACTTATAAAAACTCAACACCCCAAAAAGAAATAATCCAACTAAAAATGGGCAGAAGACATGAACAGACATTTCTCCAAAGAAGACATCCAGATGGCCAACAGGCACATGAAAAGATGCTCATCATCACTTATCGTCAGGGAAATGCAAATCAAAAGTATAATGAGATGTCACCTCATATCTGTCAGAATGGCTAAAATCAACATCACGAGAAACAATGTGTGTTGGCAAGGATGTGAAGAACAAGGAATCTTCTCGCACTGTGGGTGGGACTGCAAACTGGTGCCAACTCCACTTTGGAAAACAGTATGGAGTTTCCTCAAAAAGTTAAAAATAGAACTACCCTAGGATCCAGTAGTCACTCTCTAGGTATTTACCCAAAGAATACAGAAACACTAACTCAAAGGAGCATATTCACCCCTATGTTTATAGCAGCATTATTTACAATAGCCAAAATATGCAAGCAGCTCAAGCAGCCATCCATTGATGAATAGATAAAGTGGTATATAAATGAAATGTTATGCAGCCATCAAAAAACCGAAATCTTGCCATTTGCAACTACGTGGGTGGAACTAGAGGGTGTTATGTTAAGCGAAATAAGTCAATCAGAGAAAGGCAATTATCACATGATTTCTCTGATATGAGGAATTTGAGAGGCAGGGCAGGGGGTCGTGGGGGGCAGGAAGGAAAAAAATGAAACAGGATGGGACTGGGGAGGGAGACAAACCATAAAAGACTCTTAATCTCAGGAAACAAACTGAGGGATGCTGGGGGGGTGGGGGGGAAAGGGTGGCTGGGTGATGGACATTGGGGGAGGGTATGTGCCATGGTGAGTGCTATGAATTGTGTAAGACTGATGATTCACAGAGCTGTACCCTTGAAGCAAATAATACATTATATGTTAATAAAATAAAAAAAAGAAAAGTGGTATATATACAATAGAATATTATTCAGCCATAAAAAAAGACTGAAATCTTTCCATTTGCATTGACATGGATAGAGCCAGAGAGTATAATGATAAGTGAAATAAGTCAGTCAGAGAAAGACAAACACCATATGATTTCACTCATATGTGGAATTTAAGAAAAAAAAACAAATGAGCAAAGGAAAGAGAGAGATAAAAAAATAGACTCTTGGGGAACCTGGTTGGCTCAGTCATTAAGTGTCTGCCTTCGGCTCAGGTCATGATCTCAGAGTCCTGGGATTGAGCCCCACATCGGGCTCCCTGCTCAGCGGGAAGCCTGCTTCTCCCTCTCCCACTCCCCCTGCCTGTGTTCCCTCTCTTGCTGTCTCTCTCTCTCTCTGTCAAATAAATAAATAAAATCTTTTAAAAAAGATTAAAAACAGAATTTTAGAGAACGAACTGATGGTTACCAGAGGGAAGGTGGGTGGGGGTGATATAGGTGATGGGGATTAAGGAGTGCACTTATGATGAGCACTGGGTGTTGTATGGAAGTGTTGAATCAATATATTGTACACCTAAAACTAATATAACACTGTATGTAAACTAATCGGAATTAAAATAAAAAAGAAAGAAATTAAATAAGATAAATAAGACTACATGTATAGTGCTTAGAATAGTGTCAGGTTGAGTAAGTGCTCAGTAAATGTTAGCTGATATTTAATGTGACAGATATTTCAAGGAGGATTACTGCCTTATGAAAAAAATGGTGTAACCTACTGTACTAAGAACTGTCAGAGGAACAATAACGGTAATTAACAAATCCCAATTTATGTATTTAAAGAAAATCTTTCCTGTCCTTTATCAGGAGCCCTTGGAATATATGATTAATCTTTATAACACTAAGTCCACTTTGTTACAAAAAGCTTAAGTGTCTACCTCAGGTTATGATGTTGAGAATTAGAACCCAGTCTTTCAATGACTCCTCTCCCTGATCTAAATTGCTCTGTATTTCTTCTTTACATATAGAACACTAAAATTCTTCCAAATCTGGCTTCTCACCATTTAAGTGCTTTACCACAGGTCTCATTTCCCCTCTCCCAAACAACAGACTTGAGATTTAATTAGGGGTAATATTAAAAAATATCTAACCATCTTTCGTCTCAGCAGGAGCTGGGTTTAGAATATTCCTTGAATGTCAGATATTTCCCCATAGTTGCTGGATCATAAGGAGGTGTGGCAGGAGCCTTGTGGGGAGGGAGACTGGAGTGGCCAGGACCAAAGCTGTACTTGAGAGGTTTGGGGAAGTGTCTATTTACAAACCAGTACAAAGGTATGTTAATATTTTAACTGCAGAATTTTAATCACAGTGCATACCAGCTGTATATCAGTCCTGGGCTTAGAAGAGCACTCTTAGCCATCTACTTGCTGTTTACGCCTACACTGCCATACAGAATTCTTAAATTCCTTGAGATTTTCCTGTCAGCTATAATTAGGCCTACAGCCAATACTATAGCATTGAAAAGAGGTGATTTAAATAAGTTTCTAAAAGCTTCTACCACCAACCTTGGAGATGTGTACTGATGAAACCAGCAATACTGGAGTCTTTTTTTTTTTTTTTAAGATTTCATTTATTTATTTGACAGAGAGAGAGAGATCACAAGCAGGCAGAGAGGCAGGCAGAGAGAGAGGAGGAAGCGGCTCCTTGCTGAGCAGAGAGCCCGATGCGGGGCTCGATCCCATGACCCTGAGATCATGACCAGGGCCGAAGGCAGAGGCTTTAACCCACTGAGCCACCCAGGCACCCCAATACTGGAGTCTTGACCAAATTGCAAATCAGGCGATACCTGTGTTCTTGGTTTTGTCCTGAGTCATGCTGTTCTATTGCTACTGTATTTATACTTAAAACCAAGATGAAATTTAGTGGATAAAGGAATTACAACTTACTAGTGTGGTGGAGTTAAGCTAGAGAGTCTTCAACTATATTTTTCAAGTGGTAGGCATTCTGTAGTTTGAGAATGGCCAAGGAGTAGGATGAGTCCTCTCACCTGTTCACATTTCTCTAGTGTTGGCTGCCAAGGGCAGACAGCGCAGAGTCCCTTCCGTTCTTCTGCTTTTGAGATTAAACTTTAGATTCAGGGAGCTGGGCAGGGAACCCAGTGTGAACTTGGGATCTTGACTGCTGCAGGAGAAACAGCCCATGTGTCTTTGGGAAGCAGAGGTTCCAGTCTCCATCCTGAACTTCATGGGTTCCCCTTTGCCACCCAGAAAACAAATGGGGCTAAAGCTCAGCAGCCCAAGGTGCCTGGAGTCCACCTGTCCTACTTCACCAGCTTTTCTCCATCCAGGCTCTCAGCAGACTCAGGCTAGAAAAGCTTTCAGATCACCTGCTCTACCTGGTGCAAGACTCCCCTCCTCAGCCTTCCTGCCAAGTGCTCTCCACCCAGCCTCCCAGTGAACTGGGAGAGACCTGGAAGCTCCCTGCCTCAGCAGGCTCAGGATTCCACTTGGCAACATGTTCTTCCTGCTGGTGAGCCAAACCTGCTCCCCTGTAACTTCCTCCTGCACACCCACGTTCTGCCCTCAGGACAACCAACCAGACAAAACTGCTCCTTATTCTTGGGAATGTCTGCACATATTTGAACACAGCTATCTCTGCCCTTCTGGCTCCCTAGGCAGGCTTCTCTTTCACAAGCTAAATACCCTCATTTATTTCAGTCACTCTTCATCAATGCCAAAGGAGATAATGCTTATATATACGCATATATATCTATATATATTTAGTTTCTATTTGTTTTTTATTTGAATTCTCTCTCTCACCCAGAGCCCAGTTATGATCAAGCCCTTTCTCTGAGCCTGCCACACTAAAAGCTAGAACTGGCAATTCAAACTGTAAAGGTTTTTGTTTGTTTGTTTGTTGTTGTTTTTTTAAAGATTTTATTTATTTATTTGACAGAGAGACAGAGAACACAAGTAGGCAGAGCAGCAGGCAGAGGGAGAGGGAGAAGCAGGCTGCCCATGGAGCAGGGAGCCCGATGCGGAACTCGATCCCAGGACCCTGGGATCATGACCTGAGCCGAAGGCAGCCGCCCAACCGACTGCGCCCTTGTTTGTTTGTTTTTTAATGCTTATCTTGATGCCTGAGTGAGGCGGCTTGGCACTTTGGGTGTGATTTACACTTGTGAAATTTTGGCCAAATCACTGTGCCTCTCTAAGTCTCAGTTTCCCCATGTGTATAATGGTTTTCTTTCTGGTAATGGAATATTTTACATTCTATGCCAAAGCTTGTAGAACATAATAACAGAATTACACCTTACTAATCATGATTTTTTTCTAGAAATCTCAATGTGATGTTAATAAGTAAGGCTGTGCGTATACCACAAAGAATGCAGTAATTGGTTCATCTTTGCTAACACTTAGCTAACAAGATGTTGTTTGTGTCATGTCATTTGCTTTTGTCATTATATTTATTCTTAATTTTGCATATTTCATGGTTATCATTTTTTGCATTTTAACTCTAATTCCCAAAAATGTATTAATGGCTCAAAAGTTGTTTGTTCAAGTACAAAAGCAATGGCGAAAAATCATAGCAACTCGAGGTAACATTAAAAACATAGTGAACTTGACTTTTGAATAAATATAGAATGTGAAGATATATGCATTAGGACAAATAAATCTGGAAAATATGGTGATTTAATGTAGCAGATAAAAAGGCTTTTAATTTAACAATGCTTCTTTCTCATGATTAGTAGGATTAATATGTGGCTTTTTTATGACCAAAAATGTTTTCTGCTAATGTAGTAGCAGAAATTAGTAAAGAGTAATTAAAATGATGAATATCTGAACACTGACTTTTATTATGTGGATATCATAGCCTGTTATGAAACTTTATCCAATGATGCTACCATAGCTTTCATGTCATTTTAATAGAAAACACAGGGACCCCTCTGGCAACCAGTCAGATGTGTTCAGAAAAAGCAGAAAATAATGTTTTCCAATACTAAATTGATGAGTATTATTACTAATAAGAGATAAGAAACCCAAACCACAATGGCATTAACAAAATCGCGTATATTCTAATATATGCGCCAATTCTGACACTATTTCTAAAAACTTATATAGTGCTAACCACAAAGTTTATGGCAACTATTATATTCATAAAACTTCAGAATGAATGTTTGGCACTATTCCTTTATCCCTATCATATGTTGCATTGTATCATTGGATTGCACAGTGGAAGAACAATTTCTAATATGTGAACATGCTGTGGGATATTTTCACTGGCATTACTGATAAATATATTCAAGAAAACTGCTAGTGAACTTCTGTTCCATTTACCACTGAGAAACCAGCCTTCAAGAGATGATAATATTCATTCACTTAAAGATCAGTTTCAGCGGCGCCTGGATGGCTCAGTGGTTAAAGCCTCTGCCTTTGGCTCAGGTCATGATCTCAGGGTCCTGGGATGGAGCCCCACATCCAGCTCTCTGTTCAGCGGGGAGCCTCCTTCCCCCTCTCTCTCTGCCTGCCTCTCTGCCTACTTGTGATCTCTCTCTCTGTCAAATAAATAAAATCTTTAAAAAACAAAAAAAGAAAAGAAGTAGTTTAAAATGACTATAGGGGCGCCTGGGTGGCTCAGTGGGTTAAAGCCTCTGCCTTCGGCTCAGGTTATGATCTCAGGGTCCTGGGATCGAGCCCCGCATTGGGCTCTCTGCTCAGAGAGAGCCTGCTTCCCCCTCTCTCTCTGCCTGCCTCTCTGCCTACTTGTGATCTCTCTCCTCTCTGTCAAATAAAGAAAATCTTTAAAAAAAAAAAAAAGATCAGTTTCTGATGTGTGATAAAGACGGAAAAAAATAAGGCTAAAATCAGTATTAACAAAGCAGCAGCTATGCATGCAACAAGGAAAGATGCTGCAGCCACATGAATAAAAGAAGTTGTACCTGAATGTCAAGATGTATTAAAAGGAACATTAGTGGTCAAAAATCTGCCTCTTGATTTTGATTCAGTGTTGAAGAGTCAAGATTGGGAGTATGATAACATATCTTCCATTGAGTGTTCATCTTTTCATGATGTTAAAGAAGAAATGGGCAGTAAGTACAAGCCTATTTTTCCATACTGGCTTATGAGGCCTATCAACAGGAAACCTATTTTCCCAAGTTTTTTGAGGGATGAAGTATAAAGCATCTTTTCATTACTATGATAACAGCAAAGACTATTTGAATTATTTCAACTGAATTGTTCAAGTGGTATATCTCAGCAATGTATTTCATATTTTGAACAGCCTGAACATATCAATTCAGGGCTTAAATATTACCATTTTATGATATCAGGATTTCTTTATATGACTTAAATGTGATACAAATGGTTCAATCACCAAGTTTGATGTAGTGATTTTCTTCACTCATCGGAGAAAAACGTCTGGCATATTTTAAAACCACATCCACATGCTGTAATGAAATGTGAAAAAATACCTTCCAGAACTGAATGCAACCAAAGAAAGGATTTGATCCATTTGCTATTATCTTCCAAGTTGAAATATTCACACTTTCAGCTTGCAAGTGTGAAATGCTTATCATCTTCATGTCTGATGGAATGTTTAATGTAGTTTTTAGTGAGAAATAATTTCATAATTTCTAGGTTAATATTTTATCTAATATGAATATCCAAAACTATCTGCTAGAACCACCAAATATTTGCTGTCATTCTTAACAAATTTAATTTGCGAATTAGATTTTTTTCTTTTAGTAAAAATAGAAGCATGAAAAGAAACCAAAGGGATATCAGACCTGACCTATAAATCCAGCATTATTTAGCTAGATATAGGTGTCTTGGTGAAATATTGCAAATAAATTATTATTGCTCTCACTATAATGAAATGATTATTATTGATTTTTGAAATCCGGTTTCTCTGTTTCAGTTAAAGTTTGTAATGGATATTTATGTGTGTGTGTGTGTGTGTGTGTGTGTGTGTGTGTGTAAAACATGGAAAACACTAACCTATATGAATTGGAGGCTGGGAAAATTTTCCAACCTAAATATCTCTCCTAAGCCTGAATTTCTATCATCAGAGTTTTTTCGTTTTTTCAAAATCAAAGTGAAAAATCCCACTGATGGCTAGCACATTAAGCTTCTATCAGTTATCAACGCCTATGGCAGATGAATTTACTAGATCTTTTCCAAGTAATTGATAGATGAGAACAAATTTTGATCGATAAAAAGGTGGGGTGGGGAAGACAGACCCCTGAGAATAGAATTAAAACCATCATCTAAGAAGCTGTGAAAAAATACTGATACTTAAGCTCCACCCTAGAAAATTCATTGGGGAAAAAAACTCCCCACATGACTCCATCATTCAAACAGGGTTGAGAACCCCTGGTTTATAGACCTCTGGCCAATTTTGTTTAATTGGTGGTTGTGGGGGATGGAGCTGATCCTGGGCTCCTGACAAGGCCATAAAGGGGAGGGACACTGGGCAGCAGAGAAGGGAGGATGCTAGAAAAAGAAGATGGCACTAATAAAGGAGAATAGGAAAGGCCTTGTAATAAAACTAGTTTATCAGTTCAAATTTTATTCAAATTATTTAGTTAAGATAGAACACATATGGTCTTTTTCCATTTTCTGGAGCACTTTGTAAGTATGTCCATTGTTAAGGGGTTTCTAGGAGGAACTAGCTAAGAAACTAGTAGTAACCTTAGCAATGTATGTAAGCAACTCTGCTTGAGGCACTCCTGTGGAAGGGTGGAATGTATGAATGAACTCTAATAAGGAAGAAGGGAAAAATGACATATAAGAAAAAACTGCTCAGGCAAAATAGCTATAAAGCTGTATAACTGGGCTAAGCCTAGCAAGTGTGGCATTTGATCTTGCTCAAGGAAAGGAAGAAAGGAGAAATGTTAGGGGAGAGAGATCACCACTAGTCTTTCTCCTGTCCCCTTGCCTCTACTTAACATGTTTTTTTAGGCTGAGAGAGTGACAGACAAAATAGGAAGACAAGTTGACCCAACAGGTGAAATGAAGGCTGAAAACACTTTTATCCTGAATAAGAGGTACAGGCCAAACTGCTAGGAAAAGCTTTCCTTTCCAAAGTATCAGAAGGAAAAGGAATTAAGAACAAGAGAAAGGGGAGCACCTGGGTGGCTCAGTTGGTTAAAAGGCTACCTTCGGCCCAGGTCATGATCCCAGGGTCCTGTGATCCAGGGTCCTAGGATCGAGCCCTGCATTGAGCTCCCTGCTTGGCATGGAGCCTGCTTCTCCCTCTCCTGCTCCCCCTGCTTCTGCACTCTCTCTCCTTCTCTCTATCTCTCCCTCAAATAAATAAATAAAATCTTAAAAAAAAAGAACAAGAGAAAGGGAGCAAATATGTTTAATTTTATCTAATAATTTTGTTTAAAAGCAGCCCTAAATCATTAGCTTTTAAAAGGAAATATTTATTTGAAGTTCTTTTAAGATTGGTCATGTTTTGATATAAGGTGGTGGGGTAATTAATTGTGCTTTGAAATCTTAAGAATCTGAATTCAAAATCCCATGGAAGACACATGCCTTTCTACTTATCCTTTGATAGTGTACATAGACCACCCTCTCTCCCAGACTACCTCTCCAAGTGGAGAGACAGCTTTTAAAGTAGCATGGTATACCAGAAAGCCTATGAGACATGGGCATCACACATGCCTGGCTTCAAACCCCAGGTCTGCTATCGTGATCTTGGGCAAGGTACTTTGCTTTTTATTGATTCACAATTTCCTCATTTGTAAAATGGGAAAATAATTGTGTCCACTTGTCAGGTTTTTTTGGAGGATTACATGAAATGATTTACACAGTGTGTTAAGCATGTAGTAGGTGCTCATATAATTACAATACCAGGTTGAGCAGTATTGCCTTTTTTTTTAAAGATTTTATTTATTTATGTTAGAGAGAGCACAATCAGGGAGAGCAGCAGGCAGAGCAGACAGAGGAGGCAGAGCAGGCAGAGGGAGAAGCAATCTCCCTGCTGAGCAAGGAGTGCAATGCGGGACTTGATCCCAGGACTCTGAGATCATGACCTGAGCTAAAGGCAGATGCCCAACCGACTGAGCCACCCAGGTGTCCCTGCATTGCCTCTTTGTTCTCAGTACTGAAAATGACCTGTGAAGGTGGAACCCAAGATTAAGGAAGATCAAAAATATTATGTTAAAATGGGGAACCACAAATATGCCCAATTCACTGCAGAGACAACTTGAGTTTGCAAGGGTGAAACTTTCTTGGCATACTATAATTGGTACCGCTCTTTTCTTGCATGCATAATATCTGAACCAGTGTCTAAGCACTCCAAATACATTTTCCATATTTGAGTAAAAGGAGAGTCTTTATGGACTGAAAACTTTAAAAAGAAGGCCAAACTGTTGATACACCAAATTTCTGAGAACCCAAATTTCTCAACATGGTTCTATAAGTATTACCTCAGTTCAGAGATATTCAGTGGATGGTCTCAACAGAACAAGGTGTTTTGTTCATAGGCTCAAAATCAATTATAAAGACAATTTTTGTGGCTAAATAATACTCCATTGTGTATATATACACCACATCTTCTTTATTATTCAGCCTAAAAAAGAGTGAAATCTTGCCATTTACAACAACGTGGATGGAGCTATAGAGTATAATGCCAAGTGAAATAAGTCAGTCAGAGAAAGACAAATACCATATGATTTCCCTCATATGTGGAATTTAAGAAACAAAACAAACAAGCAAAGGAAAAAAAAATGAGACAGAGAGAGACAAAGCAAGAAAGCCTTTTAATTATAAAGAATAATCTGATAGTTACCAGAGGGGTGGTGGGTGGGAGTGAAGAGTGAAATGGGTGATGGGGATTAAGGAGTGCACTTGTTGTGACGGGCACCAGGTATTGTATGCAAGTGTTGAATCACTATAGTGTACACCTAAAACTAATTTAACACTGTATGTCAACTAACTAGAATTTAAATAAAAAATAAAGATAATTTTCAGCAAGAAGTAGATTTATACAATTAATTGGAGCTATTCTGCTTTGGAGCTATCCAGTATTTAAAACTACCAAGTGTAGGGACACCTGGGTGGCTCAGTCAGTTAAACATCTGCCTTCAGATCATGATCCCAGGGGCCTGGGATCCAGTCTCACATTGGGCTCCTTGCTCATCGGGGAGCCTGCTTCTCCCTCTGCCTCTGCCTGCCGCTCCCCCTGCTTGTGTGCTCACTCTTGCTCTCTCTCTCTCTCTCTTTGATAAATAAAATCTTAAATAAAATAAAACTACCAAGTGTAGTTTCTTCTCTGGGTACCTCCGGAAGCCACAGTGTTTACTGTCTTAGTGTCCAGCACTCATCCTTTTAGACCTAGAAGACTAGATCCTCTTGATCACACTACAATGACAGTTGACCAACAATCCTCATCTTACCTTGGCCTATCTCTGTCTATTCAGGTTTCTCTGAGTCCTCAAGTAGCCCAGGGTTACCTACAGTGGTGTGCTACTGACTGGTAGCTGCCTATGAAAGCTGATAGTTAAATTTTCAAGAAGTTTTCAAGGAATTTGTTAAACGCGACCATCATTAAAAATTAAATTACATAAACTTACATTTAAATAAAGGTAATAGATACTCATCACTTATTATTTTATTGTATTTTGCTATTATCTATGATTTTGAAGTTAATTTTATCTGTTGTATCTATATAGTGAAAGTACTATATAATGGTGTGTTATAGAGCATTTCTTCTCAACTCTACATTCAATGATGCCACACTGATAGCTTGAAATTGGCCATGATAGGAGTATTTACAAGAAGAAAATTGGCAAATGTCACAAATTAAGGTCTCTCCCCACCCAGAGAGCAAGTTGTTAAATATTTACCAGCATACCATTGGACTTACCTCCCTTAAGTCTCTAGGGAATCTAATGGCCATCATCTCAAGTGGAACACTAAGACCTCTCTCAATATCTCTGAGCCCTAAACAGTATTTCCTTGTACAGACTTGTAATTGGCTGTTACTCCTCACTGCCCTCTTCTTATTCACATTCATTCATTCATTCATTCATTTTCTCCCCTCTCCCCACCTTTCTCTCTCTTCTTATTGGGAGCAAATACTAGATAAATTTCTCCCCTTTAAGTCCTTAAAGGTATGAACTATAAGCCCTTCTAAATGAAAAAAGGGAAAGACTCTGGTTTCCACTATAATCAAGGAGATCTATGCTGGCACTATTATGCATTCACTTATTCATACACTCAGGTAGCTTTTGTCAAGCATGTACAATGTGCCAAATGGCTAGGTGCAAAAATCCTGAGATAAAATAAGATGTGGCTCTGCCCTCAAAAGCCTCACAGTCTAGAAGGGAGACAGACAAGTAAACATAAAAGAATAAGACAGTATGATAAGTGCTGAAACAGAGGTATGTATGAAGTGTTAAGGGAAACTGGGGGAGTAAGCAACTAAAGTTTTCTAGAGGGAGTGGGGACTGGAGAAGTTTTCACAGAAGTAACATTTGGATTGAGTATTGAAGGATGAGTAGACATTCTTTTTTTTTAAATTTTATTTAAATTCAATTTAGTTAACTTATAGTGTATTATTAGTTTCAGTGGAAGAATTTAGTGATTCATCACTTACATATAACACCCAGTGCTCATTACATCAAGTGTCCTCCTTAATGCCCATCACCCAATTACCCCATCCCCGTCCCCTCCAGCAACCCTCAGTTTGTTTCCTAGAGTTAAGAATCTCTTATGGTTTGTCTCCCTCTCTGATTTCGTCTTGTTTTATTTTTCCTCTGGCTGCAGCTGGTTCTCCTACATTCTGGTTTCTGCTGAGGAGCCTTCCCTCAATTGTTAAAGCTTCTACCTGGAAGCCTCTACAATAAATAAGGCACCTGGGCCATAGGAAGACTACTTCTTTCCTGTATTCTTGCAGTTCTAGGGATTGTAAGCAGGTTTCTACTATTTCCAATGTTTAGGTTGCCTCACTTTCTTCTGTTTGGTCTCTCAGCTCTCCTAATTTGCTACTCTTATCAAATTTCATCTATTAGACGCTTGATGCAAGCTCTGCTTTCCTGACTAGATTCTAACTGATTTATTTCCTACTCCTTTTGCCAGGGTAAAAATGGACAAAAATTGACACGGGGGCTGCTGGGCTCAGAAGAGCCCACATATCAAAGCTGCAAATAGAACTATTTTATTCACATACCTGGACTTTAATCTTTGAATCACTAGTGCTCAGCAAGATTGGCAAAGGAAGCTGAAAAATCACAGCAGTGTATCAAGGGCAAAAGAAGTAGCTATAAACTGTAACCAAACATTCACTAAGCTGTTGTTTTGTCCTAAACCTCCATGGGGGGTATTTAAAAAATGAGTTTTCCATTGACTTAGTTAATTATTATAGGCTTTTTCTTGTGACCTTGTCCCTTTTGTGGACATAAATGCTTTGCTGTTGTTGTTTTAAAGTAGAATCATGCTGTGTCTCGGCTCATAGCATGTGTGTGGGGTGTGGTATGTGGACTCTAAGGGGAACACGTGGGTGCAGGGGACCAGGTGTGCATGCTTTCAAGTCTGGTGACCAGTTTAGGATTTTTATCTCTAATCTTATATAGGAGGACCCTGACCCTGGACAGTCAAGCTGGAGATTTCTGCTATCTCACCTGACCAGTCTTTTCCTCCACTCTTTCAAGTCCATTTCTGCAGATGATTAGTCATTACTTGTCGGGAGAACTTAGGGCCATCCAGGGGAGAGACACATGACTTGGCAATAGGACAAAGGTGGAACTTTAGACTCCTTATAATCTCCACTAGTCACTCCTAAAACCTCCAGAAAAATACACAGTCTAATTCAAAATAGTATGCAAATATAGTTTCAGAACAAATTCCCTAGTTTACCCTCACCCTGATCATTTACAAACAGAACAATTATTCAAGCTTCTCCTTCACCAAAATTTAGAAAGCCTCCACTGCCCCCACAGCATCAATTATTTGAGATTCACTTGAATTTCCTTCAGTCTCTGGATTTGGGGTGTATGACTTTTTGTATGGCTATTAAGAGCAATAGTAACCCTGCCTCTGTAGAGTGAGATTAAGGCAAGATCAAGTCCTAGATCTCATGTGTCCAGTCATAGCTGGTCTGGTTTTACTCAGACTTTGATTCACCTAGATAAAACTCACTAGTATAAGGGCTGTAGAGCTAATGTTGAATGGCCACGACTGTCTGCCTTGTTTAGGAGCAGTAGGAAAGGGAGACTTGAATGGAGTACAACTCACAACTGGACTCCCATTCTGGATTTCTCAAAGAATTCTGACATGGAGATGCCAGAGAGTGTCACAAAGCCTCCAGTTATGCCCCCAGGAAATTAAGCCATAATTTATAGGCCACACAATAAAATGTCAAATTTGATTTTGAATCACAATCACCTACAAGGCTTGTAGGATCTCTGTGCTCCCACAGAAGCATCAAAAAGCAGGGGGAAAAAAGTCAGAACCAATTTTTCCAGAACTGTGGAAAATAGTCAAGGGTTTATAGCAACCAACTCAATGCTTCATCAAGAAAAATGCAACTTCAAAATGGCAGGAAATCCTTGTGGCACTTTAACTTGCTTTTCTCACATCTCCTTCCCAGAGCAGAAATAAACAGTTTTAGCCCATACTCCCAGTGTGGGATGCTGGTCCTGGTTCCAGAGGAAGAGGAGACCTTGTTTGCACATTATTTGCTATGTCTGTTCTAACCTGTCTGGGGCAACCTGAAGGACTGACACACGATTCTCATTTCTGTTTCACCTAACTTGGAACTCAGGCTGGAAAAGCATCAGGCATTGCTTGAAAACACTGCAAGCTGAACTAACAACCCACAGATGCCTGGGGCAAAAAATTACTTTCAAAATATACAATAGTCTGGTCTAAAGCCTGGGAACTTAAGCTGGGAAGAGTTTCTTTGGGAAATTAGGACATTCAAAAGCACCATGCATACGGGAGAATTTAGAAGGCCACATGCATGCCTAGGGCAAGACATGCTAAGAAAATACTTGAGAGAACCCTAAGTTTTCACCTCAGGCTGATCTCTAGGCTCTGTGCAAGCTTGGCTAAGAGACAATATGCACAGACTGAAAGAGGTGTTTGTTTGTTTTAAGCTGTGGGCATTTGAGAAAATGTGCCAAAATACTAGCTGAACACAAGCTAAAGAACAGATACTTCAGTGAACACACACAATATACCAAAACTTTTGGAATGCAGCAAAGCAGTGCTCAGGGGGAAATGTATAGCTATAAATGCCTATATTTAAAAAGAAAAGGGGCATCTGGCTGGCTTAGTCAGTAGAGAATGTGACTCTTGATTTTGGGGTTGTGAGTTCGAGCTCCACATTGAGTGTAGAGATTATTTAAAAATAAAACCTTTAAAAAATAATAAAATAAACTTAAGAAAGAACTATCTCACCATTTTTAAAAAGATTTTATTTATTTATTCAACAGAGAGAGAGAAAGAGATCACAAGTAGGCAGAGAGGCAGGCGGAGGGGGCGGGGGGGGGGGGGGAAGCAGGCCCCATGCTGAGCAGAAAGCCCGATGCAGGGCTTGATCCCAGGACCCTGAGATCATGACCTGAGCTGAAGGCAGAGGCTTTTAACCCACTGAGCCACCCAGGCGCCCCTAAAAAAGAACTATCTCAAATCAATACCCCAACCTTACACCTTGAGGAACTAGAAAAAAAAGAGCAAACTAAACACAAAACTAACAGAATGAAGGAAATAATAAAGTCGAGAGTGGAGAAAAATAAAACAGATAACAGAAAAACAATAAACCTTGGTTCTTTGAAAAGATCAACAAAAGTAACAAATCTTTAGCTATTATGACAATGAAAAAAGAGAAATAACTAAAATAAAAACCGAAAGTGGGGATATTACTACCAAAATTACAGAAATTAAAAAGAATCATAAAAGAATACTATATACAATTGTATGCCAGAATATTTGATAACCTAGATGAAATGGAGAAATTCCTCAAAATACACAAACTATCTAAATTGACTCAAGAAGTGGAAAATCTCAACAGACCTATAAAAAGTAAAGAGATTGAATCAGTAATCAAAAACTTCCCAAGAAAGAAAAGTCCAGGACCAGATGGCTTCAATTGTGAATTCTAGCAAATATTTAAAGGATAATAAACATCAATCTTTCTCAAACTTTTCATAAATAGAAGAAAAGGAAATACTTTCTAACTCATTCTATGAGGCCGGCATTACCCTGATACCAAAGTCAGAGAAGACATCACGAGAAAATAACAGATAAATATCCCTTATGAATATAGACACAAAATTCTCAGCAAATTCTAACAAACTAACTCCAACAGTATAGTGAAAGGATTACACACTATGACTAGGTCGGAATACAAGAGTGGGTCAACATAAGAAAATCAATCAATGTAATATGCTACATAAATAGATGGAAGGGAAAAATCCAAATGACTATCTCCATTGATGCAGAAAAGGCATTTTCCAAAATCCAACACCATTTCATGATAAAAGCACTCAGAAAACCAGCAATAGAAGAAAACTTCCTCAACATGGTTCAGGGCATTTATGACAAACCCACAACAAATACCATACTCAATGGTGAAAAACTGAAAGCTTTCCCCTTCAGATCAGGGACAAGACAAGGATGTCCACTCTTACCACTGCTATCCAACATTGCACTGAAAGTTCTCATCAGAGCAAATAGATAAGAAAAAAAGTAAAAGGCACCAAATTCAAAAGAGAGAAGTCAAACTATCTCAACTTACAGATGACATGATCCTACACATGCAACATGCCAAAGAATCCACAAGAAAGCTACTAGAACTAATAAAAGAATTCAGTAAAGTTGCTGGGTACAAGAGCAACACAAAAATAAGTTGTGTTTCTATATAACTGCAATAAACCATCTGAAAAAGAAATTAAGAAGGCAATTCCATTTACAGTAGCATCTAAAAGAATAAAATACTTAGGAGTGCATTTAACAAGGAAATGAAAGACTTGTACCCTGAAAACTACAAAACATAGCTGAAAGAAATTAAAGAAGGCCTAAATAAATAGAAAGTCATCCTATATTCACGGGCTGGAAGACAATATTGTTAAGGTGTGACTATTACCCAAAATGATCTACAAATTTAACACAATGCCTATCAAAATTCCAAAAGCCTTTTTTTTTTTTCAGAAATGGAAAAGCAGATTAAATTCGTATGGAATTGCCAGGGACCCAAATAGCTAAAACAATCTTAAAAAGGAAGAGAACAGAAGACTTGCACTTACAGATTTCAATCTTACTAGAGGCTACAGTAATCAAAACAGTGTCGTAGTGGCATAGGGGTAGATATATAAACCAATGGAATAAAATTGAAAGTCCATAACTAAACCCATAATCTATGCCTAATTAATTTTTGACAGCAGTGCCAAGCCCATTCAGTGAGGAAAGAATAGTCTCTTCAATAAATAATGCTGAGACAACTGGATTTCTACATGTAAAATAATGAATTTGAACCCCTACCTCATATGCAAAATTTAACTCAAAATTCATCAATGATTGGGGTGCTTGGGTGTCTCAGTCAGTTAAGCATCTGACTCTTGCTTTTGGCTCAAGTCATGATCTCAGAGTCATAAGATCAAGCCCCACATCAGGCTCTGTGCTGGATGCAGCGCCTGCTTAAAATTCTCTCTCTCCTTCTACCCAGCCCCCTGCTCTCACTCTCTCTCTCTCAAAAAAAATCATCAATATAAAAGTTATATAAGATATATGTACATAGAGGTACATCTTCATGACCTTGAATTTGGGAATAGATTCTTAGATGTGACACCAGAAGTATGAGTAATAATGGAAAAATAGCTAAATTGGACTTTACAAAAATTTAATTTTTGTGCATTAAAGTATATCACTTAGAAAATTAAAAGACAATCTACAGAATGGGAGAAAATATTTGAAAATCTTATACACAATAAGGGTTTAATATCTAGAATATATAAAAACTCTTACAACTCAACAACATATAAAGACAAAAAGACCCAATTGAAAAATTTGAAAAGGATTTGTGTAGACATTTCTTCAAAGAAGACATAAAAATGGCAATCAACACATGAACTGACATTCAACATCATTAGTTGTTAGGGAAATATAAAAGCAAACCACAATGAGATACCTCTTCATACTTACTATGATAAGTATATCTTTTAAAAGTTAAAAACATCAAGTGTTGGCAAAGATATGGTGAAATTGGAGGCCACATACTTTGCTGGTGGGAATGTAAAAACAGTTTAGATGCTGTCAAAAACAGTTTGGCAGTTCCTCAAAAAGCTAAGCATAAAAGTATTATATGACTCAGTAATTCTATTCCTAGATATATAACCAAAAAATTCAAAACAAGTTTCAAACAGATATTTGTATGCCAATGTTTATTGCAGCATTATTCACAATGACTAAAAGGTGGAAGCAACCCTAATGTCCATCAACAGGCTAAAGTATAAACTAAATTGGTGTATCCATACAACATAATATTATTTGGCCATGGAAAGGGATGAAGTTTTGATACATGCTACAACATGGATGCACATTGAAAACATTATGCTAAATGAAATAAACCAGACACAAAGGACAAATATTTTATTATTCCACTTATATGAAATATATAGAACAGGCAAATTCATAGGGACAGAAAATAGGTTGGCAGCTACCAGAATCTGGGGAGAAGAGGAAGTGTGGTTTATTGCTTAATGTTTAGAGTCTCTGTTTGGAGTGATGAAAAATTTTGGAAATAGATGGTTGTATAACATTATGAATGTAATTAATGCCACTGAATTGTACACTTAAAAATGATAAAAATGGCAATTTTACGCTATCTGTATATTTTACTACAATAATAAAGAGGAGAGAAGAGATGAGAAAAAATGACAACTGTAAAAATAACTTCCCAGTTGCAAAAAATAAAAAAAAGAAATTGAAAATGCAAACCAATCTCTTGTGTCAAAAATCAGGTCAGTGATCACCTGGGAAGAAAGAGATTACAAAGGGACAGGAGGAAATTTTGGAGGTGGTAAATATAAGTATTATATTGATTGCAGTGATGGCTTCATGATATACACATAAATCAGGATTTATTCAATTGTACATTTTTAATATGTTCAGGTTATCATATGCCACGCATACCTCAACAAAGCAGTTTTAAAAAAAATGAACACTTATTACATAAGCAATTGTATTAAAGACAGTGTCTGCATTATCAACAAGACAGGTCCAGTCTCTGCTCCATGGAGTTTACACCCTAGTAAGGGAAATGGGCTTTAATAAAATAGTCCCATAAATCATTGCTTAGTTCAAAACAGGTCTATGTTCTAGGAAGGAATATTATGGGGAGTTCTGAAAGCATTTTTTTTCATTTTATTTTATTTTAATTCCAGTATAGTTAATGTACGGTGTTATACTGGTTTCAGATGTACAATAAAGTGGTTCAACACTTCCATACAACACATCATCACAAAAAGTGCTCATCACAAAAAGTGCCCTCCTTAACTCCCATCACCTGTTTAACACATCTTCCCACCCACCTCCCCTCTGGTAACCATCAGTTTGTTCTCCATAGCTGAATCTGTTTCTTGGTTTTCCTCTCTCCTCCTGCCCCATGTTCATTTGTTTTGTTTCTTAAATTCCACATATGAACAAAATCATATGGTATTTGTCTTTCTCTAACTAGCTTATTTCACTTAGCATAACACTGTCTAGCTCTATCCACATCATTGCAAATGGCAAGATTTCATTCTTTTTTATGACTGAATGATATTCCATTGTGTGTGTGTATGTGTGTGTGTGTGTGTGTATTACATTTTTTAAATCCATTCATCTATCAGTGAACACTTGGGCTGCTTCTATAATTTGTCTATTGTAAATAATGCTGCTATAAACATAGCATTTAAATGTGGGGTCTATTCTAGTCTGGGAATGATTAGGAAAAACATTCCAAAGCAAATGACCTTTGAGTTGAGGGTTATGGATGAAGAAGTATTATTTATGTATGTTTTAATGGAGATGGAAGGACGGGAAGGAGGCAGATTTTTAGTACAGGGAAAAGCTTATGCAAAGGCCCTGAGGTATAAAGGAGGTTGGCATGTTTGAAGAAATAAAAGAAAGCCAGTATGCCTAAGGCATAGTGACTGGGGAGAAAGTGGTAGGGAAAAAGCCTGAAAAGATAGGGTCAAATTATGTAGCATGTTATAAGCCATATTAAGGATTTGGATCTTTATCTTAAGGAAAGTGTAAAGAGGGTATTATGCTAAAAGAAATAAGTCAATCAGAGAAAGACAATTATCATATGAACTCTCTGATATGAAGAATTTGAGAAGCAGGGTGGGGGGTTGTGGGGAGTAGGGGGGGAAATGAAACGAGATGGGATAGGGAGGGAGACAAACCATAAGATACTCTCAATCTCAGGAAACAAACTGAGGGTTGCTGGGGGGTAGGGGGGTAGAGATAGGGTGGCTGGGTGATGGACATTGGGGAGGGTATGTGCTATGGTGAGTGCTGTGAAATCTGTAAACCTGATGATCACAGACCTGTACCCCTGGGGCAAATAGTACATTATATGTTAATAAAAGAAAAAAGAAAGAAAAATGTAAAACCATTGAATGATTTTAAATAGAAGGAAAACATGGTCAGATGTGAATTTTGAAAGGAACACTCTGGCTATTATGTGAAAATTGAACTGTAGGAGGACAAGAGTAGAATCAGGAAACCAATCAGGAAGTTCCTATAATGAATGGTTCTGGCAAGAAATGATAGTGGCTTGGCCCAAGGTGAAGGTAGCAGAGTTGGCAAGAAGCAAACAGATTTTAGATATTTTTATGAACTGGATAAGAGTTCATGGGTTTTGAGGAAACAGTCATGCTCTACAATAATTTTTATCGAAATACAGCTTTCAGGCCAAATCTGGCCCACTGTCTGTGCTTGTAAATAAAATTTTATTGGAACACAGCCATGGCTTATGCATTGTCTATGACTGCTTTTATATTCAATGACAGAGTTGAATAGCTGTTACAGAACTATATTAAGCACTCAAATCCTAAAATATTCACTGTCTTTCTCTTTATAGAAAAGGTTTTGCTGATCCATGATCTAGTATGATGAGTCTTAGGTATCTGCTTGTGTGACTAGATGGATGGATGGTCAGTGCAGGTAGAGGGACAAGAAGGCAGAGAGGAAGGGAGGAAAGATAGAAGGATCAACATCCTGGAGAAAGAAGCTTGTGGTAATATGGGGAATAGAGGATGTGGGGAGCGGTCCTAGAATGGTGCAGCAGGGGTGGGGGGGAACCACAGTAATTATAGTATGTATACATGTACATACCAGAAGAGTCCACATAGGTCAGAGAACCAAATGGGAGGCTTCCCTTCCCCCCTGGTAGGAAGGGAAGAAGAGAATCTTTTTTGTGCCAAAATCATTTTTTCAGTGGCTTAATTCGGGACATTTACATAAGACACAAAGCAGGAAAGACAATGCCTAATTGGATAATGTGTCAGAATCCAAATCCTAACATTTATTGAGTTATTAGTACCTGCTAAGCTCCATGCAAGTGCTCACCAATAAGCAAGTGACCTACAATGTGATTCCTCACGATAACTCTATGATGCAGATTCTCTTATTATAATCATTATACAGATGAGGAACCTGAATCACAGAGAGGTGAAGTTAACGGTAAGTGGTAGGGCTAGAATTTGAACCCAGGCAGACTCTGCTCTTAAGCAATCACATTATGAATCCAGATGAAATGGAAGAGACAGCTGGCTTTGCCTTCTGGAGAAAAAGATCCAATCTAAATTTGGGGTTTCATTCCAAAAGACACCCTTGCCTTGCTAGATAGTTTGGGGTTTTCATCAGTAAGTAATCATAACATAATATTCAAGAGAGATTTGGTAAGTAGAAATCGGTAGCATTAACTCTAAGGTCTGTACAGAGCACCTTATGGTCTCTTGAATAACTGTTCCCCACCCCACAGTACTCAGCCACCAAGGCTGAGGAAGCAGTGAAGCTGAAATTCTACCCTCTCCCTCCCCCTTCTAAGCTGCTTTACTGCCTTCTGAGGAAATATGTTTTTTTTCCTCCAAGTCCCCAGATGCCAGCTGTCCTCCTCAGCACATCAGCTGCCTACTTTGAAAAAGCCTATGCCTTCCTCATTAGGTAGCCTGCCCTCATCACCACATTGGCTCCTCAGATTATCTGCTCTCAGCCCAGATAGAGCCTTGTGTCAGCTGCTTGCACTGGCTGCCCTCCTCCCCACCCCCACCCCTTTCAGCATGAATGAGAAGCCAGTCAGACAAATAGCAAAAAGCCCAACTTTCCAAATAACAATATTGGAACTAACCTTGCTAGTCTGAGTCTTGGGGGAATGTTCTAGATACCACCTTCACCCCATTTACCTGTCCCTGTCCCCCACTACCTCATACACTGAGGACCAGAAACCCACTTGCTGTCCTCATTCCGAGGTAATGTTTTTATTCATCTTCCCCTTCTCAGATTTCCTGGACTGTCTCTAACTTGGCCTGAGGTTTTTTTCTCCCTGCACTTCTGAAGCCTCCTTCCTGGCTGCTCTTCCCAGATCAGCCTTCACCTGGAGAACTGTCTGGAACTAGAAGTGGTCTGGCTTTGCTACATCTCTGTTCAGATTGGATATTTGCCCCTTTTTAAAGTCTATCTCCTTCTCTTTCCTGAGGCCATCTCATTTTCTCTCAATGTGTAGTCTATTCTAATTTCGTGATTGAGGGGAAGGCTGAATAGAGCCCCTTCCAATTCTGAGGAGCCAAAGAACAAATATGGGGTCTAGGTGTCATTGTTGCCATTGCCGAACTTGCCTGCTCAGTAGCCTTAAAGCCCTTTAAAAAGTCTGGTATGAACCACACATCCTAATTCAAGGAGCTTAACAATCAGCATGAATCACTTTTGTAAAGGTAGGATTGTGAGCATAGGTCTAGGTCCCTAACACGACCTAGTGCAGCTTATTAAGAGAGGATGGAGCTTAGCAACAGTGAATAGAAAAGTCTTGAGGGCTTCATTATCAGTTCTCAATGCAGTGTCATGTGGTTACCAAAACCACTGAAAATATAGTTTGCATAACCAGAAGTGTGTTGTCTATAGCAAGGAAGATCATATTCCTTCTTGGGCCCAACCTCTAGCCAGTATAAAATGATATGGTCAGAATGGTTATTAAAATATTGAAATTCCTTTATGTTTAAGTTTTTTTTTTTAATTCCAGTCAGTTAATATACAATACTATATAGTTTCAGGTATGCAATATAGTGTTTCAAGAATTCCATACATAACCCAGTGCTCATCACAAGGACCCTCCTTAATCCCCATCACATATTTCACCCATCCCCTCACCCCTCTCCTTTCTGGTAACTATCAGTTTGTTCTCTATAGTTAAGAGTCTGTTTATTTTTTGCTTATTTTTTTAAGTTTTGATTTTAATTCCAGTTAGTTAACATACAATGATATATTATCTTCATGTGTACAATATAGTAATTCAACAATTCCATACATCACTGGTTCTCATCATAAAGAAGTGCCCTGCTTAATCCCCATCACTTATTTAACCCATCCCCGCCCTTGCCCCCCTTCTGGTAACCATCATTTTGTTCTCTATAGTTAAGAGTCTGTTTCTTGGTTTGTCTCCCTCTTCTTTTTCCCCCTTCTCCATTTGTTTTGTTTCTTAAATTCCACATATGAGTGAAATCATATAGTATTTGTCTTTCTCTGTGTTATTTTGCTTACATTACACTCTCTAGCTCCATCCATGTCATTGCAATGGCAAGATTTCATTCTTTCTTATGGCTGAATAACATTCTATTGTACATATATACACCATATCTTCTATATCCATTCATAAATCAATGGACACTTGGGCTGCTTCCATACATAGACTATTATAAATAATGCTGCTATAAAAACAAAAGCCATGTATTTCTTTGAATTAGTGTTTTTGTATTCTTTGGGTAAATAGCCAGCAGTGTCATTGCTGGATCCTAGCTAGGGTAGTTCTATTTTTAACTTTTTTTTTTCCCAAATACTTTTATTTTACTTTTTCAGTGTTACAAGATTCTTTGTTTATTCACCACACCCCGTGCTCCATGCAATACGTGCCCTCCTCAATACCCACCACCAGGCTCGCCC
>CM052901.1:64488910-64544840 GCA_028534135.1 Potos flavus | reverse complement strand
TGTATCTATGAAATATACAGGTTTTGGGGTATTATTGGGAACTTAATATATTCATTTCCCCTACCCTGGGGTTTTATATTTTTATGGGGGCCCTGTGGTTATTGTCTTCTTGTTTTTGGGTTGTCTTCTGGGGGAGGGGCCTGTCGCGTTGTTTTCCAGTCAGTCTTGCTTGGGTTGAGTCACCCTGCCCCCCAATTGAGAGCCTGGGCTCTGTGGAAAACAGTTTTTCAGGCTTCTGCTCTCTGGAGGTTTTTGCTCTTTTGCAGTTTTTTCGCCTTTTCAGAGAGTCCAAGCAAGGAGTCTACCCGTACCCAGACCTCCGCATCACAGAGAAGCCTCAGTCTGCTCCCCTCTGCAAGCACTGCTCTCACCGCAGCCCGCCACAGGCGGTGCGCACCCCCAGCCACCGTCCCAGTGGTCCCGAGAGAGGCCCTCAGTAGCCTCTGCACCTTCCCGCGATCAAAGCCGCGAGGTCTGGGAAACTGGTTTCTGGTGGCTGCCGTTGCCACGACTGCTGTCCGGGCTCCCGGTCCGTGCCGGTGCGCTCAGATTCCTGCCCCAAGTGGCCGCGTTCTCTCCCACCTCTGGGCAGTGGGCGCCTCCGTTTCTCCCCCGCGCACGCGGGGCATAGGGCGCGAGCCAACGGCGCTAACGCGGGCGGAGAACCCACCACTCCTCCCGCCCGCCGCTCTTTGTGTCTGGAGGCCCCGACGCAGCGCTCTGGCAGCCTCCAGGCCGTGGAGCAGATTTCTAAAAGTTCCGATTTTGTGCTCTGCTGCTCTGTGGCTTGCCGGGAGCCAGCCCTTCCCCCAGCAGTCTATCTTCCCGTTGCTTTGGATTCACTTTCCCGCACTTCCTACCTCTGGAAAGTGGTCGATTTTCTGTTCCTAGAGTTGCTGTTCTTCTTCTCTTTTATCTCCTGCTAAGTTTGTAGTTGTTTAGAGTGGTTTGATAACTATCTAGCTGAACTTCTGGGATCATTCACTATCTCCGCCTCCTACTTCTCCGCCATCTTGCTCTTGCCTCTATTTTTAACTTTTTAAGGAAACTCCATACTGTTTTCCCCAGTGGCTGCATCAGTTTGCATTCCCACCAACAGTGCACAGGAGTTCCTTTTTCTCCCCATCCTTGCCAACAGCTCTTGTTTCTTGTGTTGATTTTAACCATTCTGACAGGTGTGAGGTGATAACTCATTGTACTTTTGATTTGCACTTCCCCGATGATGAGTGATGATGAGCATCTTTTCATGCATCTGTTGGCCACCTAGATGTCTTCTTTGGAGAAATGTCTGTTCATGTCTTCTGCCCATTTTTTAAGTGGATTATTTGTTTTTTGAGTGTTGAGTTTTATAAGTTCTTAATATATATTTTTTGGATACTAACCCTTTATTGGGTATGTCATTTGCAAATATCTCCTCCCATTCAGGAAATTGCCTTTTAGTTTTGTTGTTTCCTTTGCTGTGCAGAAGCTTCTTATTTTGATGTAGTCCTAATAGTTTCTTTTTGCTTTTGTTTCCCTTGCCTCAGGAGACATATCTAGAAAGAAGTTGCTACAGCCAAGGTCAGAGAGGTTACTGCCTGTGTTCTCTTCTAGGATTTTTATCTTCTCAGTCTCACATTTAGGTCTTTTGTCCATTTTGAATTTATTTTTGTATATGGTCTAAGAAAGTGGTCCAGTTTCTTTCTTTTACATAATGCTGTTCAATTTTCACAACATTTGTAGAAGACACTGTCCTTTTCCAATTGGATATTCTTTCCTGCTTTGTTGAAGATTAATTGACCATAAAATTGTGGGTTTGTTTCTGGGTTTTTTATTCTGTTCCTTTTATCTATGTGTCTATTTTTGTGCCAGTACCATACTGTTTTGATCTCTACACCTTTGTAATATAAGTTTAAGTCTGGAATTGTGATGGCTCCAGCTTTGCTTTTCTTTTTCAAGATTGCTTTGGCTATTTAGGGTCTTTCGTGGTTCCACACACAATTTGGAATGGTTTGTTCTAGTTCCATGAAAAGTGCTGTTGGTATTTTGATAGGGGTTGCATTAAATACGTACATTGCTTTGGGTAGTATAGACATTTTAACATTATTTGTTCTTCCAATCTGTGAGCATGGAATATCTTTCCATATCTTTGTGTCATCATCAATTTCTTTCTTTTTTTTTTAAGATTTTATTTATTTATTTGACAGAGAGAGAGAGATAGCAAGTAGGTAGAGAGGCAGGCAGAGAGAGAAGGGGAAGCAGGCTCCCTGCTGCACAGAGAGCCCGATGCGGGGCTTGATCCCAGGACCCTGATATGACCTGAGCCGAAGGCAGAGGCTTTAACCCACTGAGCCACCCAGGTGCCCCCATCAATTTATTTCTTCAGTGTTTTATAGTTTTCAGAGTATAGGTCTCTCACCTCTCAGATTAGGTTTATAACTAGGTATATTATTATTTTTAGTTCAATTGTAAATGGGACTGTTTTCTTAATTTCTCTTTCTGCTGCATCATTATTGGTATATAGAAATGCAACACATTTCTGTACATTGATTTTATATTCTGAAACTTTACTGAATTTTGTTATCAGTTCTAGTAGTTTTTTGGTGGAGTTTTGTAGGTTTTCTATATATAGCTTCATGTCATCTGCAAATAGTGAAAGTTTTACGGATTTGGATTCTTTTAATTTCTTTTTGTTGTCTGATTGCTGTGGGTAAGACTTCTAGTACCATGTTGAATAAAAGTCATGAGAGTGGACATACCTGTTTGGTTCCTGACCTTAGGGGAAAAGCTCTTAGTTTCCCCCCATTAAGGATGATGTTACCTGTGGGTTTTTCATATAGGGCTTTTATGTTGAGGTATGCTCCCTCTAAACTTAACTTCATTTGAGGGTTTTTTTTTTTATCATGAATGGATGTTGAGCTTTGTCAAATGCTTTTTCTGCATCTATTGAAATGATCATATGGTTATTATCCTTTCTCTTATTGATGTGATGTATCACACTGATTGATTTGCAAATATCAAACCACCCTTGCAACCCAGGAATAAATCCTACTTGATCATGGTGAATGATTTTTTTAATGTATTGTTGAATTCAATTTGCTAGTATTTTATTAAGGTTATTTGCATCTATGTTCATTAGGTATATTGGCCTGTAGTTATCTTGTTAGTCGGGTCTTTTTTTTTTTTTTTTTTTTTAAGATTTTATTTATTTATTTGTCAGAGAGAGAGAGAGAGTTCGCACACACAAGCCGGGGGAGCAGCAGGCAGAGGGAGAAGCAGGCTCCCTGCTGAGCAATGAGCCTGATGTGGGACTCCATCCCAGGCCCCTGGGATCATGACCTGAGCCAAAGGCAGCCACTGAACTGACTGAGCCACCCAGGTGTCCCTTTAGTGGGGTCTTTATCTGGTGTTGATATCAGGATAATGCTGGCCTCCTAGAATGAATTTGGAAGTTTTCCTTCCTTTCCTATTTCTTGAAATAGTTTGAGAAGAAAGGTATTAACTCTTCTTTAAATGTTTGGTAGAATTCACCTGTGAAGCCATCTGGTCCTAAACTTTTGTTTGTTGGGAGTTTTTCGATTACCAATTCAATTTCTTTGCAGGTTATCAGTCTGTTCAAATGTTCTATTTCTTCCTGATTTAGTTTTAGTAGCTTATATGTTTCTAGGAATTTATCCATTTCTTTTAGGTTGTCTAATTTGTTGGCATGTAGGTTTTCATAATATTCTCTTATAATTGTTTGTATTTCTGTGGTCTTGGTTGTTATTACTCCTCTCTTGTTTGCAATTTTATTTATTTTAGTCCTTTCTCTTTCTTTCTTGATTAGTCTGGTTAGAGGTTTATCAAATTTAATTTTTGAAAGAACATCTCCTGGTTTCATTGATCAGTTCTATTGTTTTTTAAGTTTTATGTCATTTATTTCTGCTCTACTCTTTATTATTTCCTATCTCCTGCTGGTTTTAGGTTTTGTTTGTTGTTCTTTTTTTAGACCCTTCAGGTGTAAGGCTAAGTTGTTTATTTGATATTTTTTTTGCTTATCGAGGTAGGCCTGTTTTGCTATAGACCTCTCAGAGCGGTTTTTACTGCATCCAAAAGGTTTTGGACTATTGTGTTTTCATTCTCATTTGTTTCCAGGTACTGTTTTTTTTTTTTTTCCATGTACTGTTTTTATTTCTTCTTTCATTTTCTTGCCGACCCATTCATTGTTTGGTAGCATGTTATTTAACCTCCGTGTATTTGTGGTCTTTCCAGATTTTTTTCTTATAGTTGACTTCTAGTTTCATAGTGTTGTGGTCAGAAAAGATGCATGGCATAATCTCAATCTTTTTTTTTTTATTGTTTAGACCTGATTTGTGACCTAATATGTGATATGTTCTGGAGAATGTCCCATGTGTACTTGAATATAATGTGTATTCTGCTGTTTTAGGATGGAATGTTCTGAATATATCTGTTAAGTCCATCTGGTCCAGTGTGTTATTCAAAACCATTGTTTCCTTGTTGATTTTCTGTTTGGATGATCTGTCTATTGATGTAATTAGGGTCATAAAGTTCCCTAGTATGATTGTATTATTATCAATTAGTTCCTTTACGTTTGTTATTAACTGTTTTATGTATTTGGATGCTCCTCTGTTGGGTGCATAAATACTTACAATTGTTATACCTCCTTTTTGATTGTCATTATTATTATTATATAGTGCCCTTCATTGTCTCTTGTTCCAGTCTTTGTTTTAAAGTCTATTTTGCCTGATGTAAATATTGCTACTCCAGCTTTTCTTTGACATCCATTTTCATGAGACATTTCTTTGTCCCCTCACTTTCAATCTGTAGGTGTTTTTAGGTCTAAAATGAGTCTCTTGTAGGTGCCGTATAGATAGTTCTTGTTTTTTTTTATCCATTCTGTCACCCAATGTCTTTTGATTGGAGTGTTTAGTCCATTTACATTCAAAGTAATTACTGATAGATATGTACTTATTGTCATTTTATTATTGTTTTGTCGTTGTTTCTGAAGATTTTCTGTGATGCTGTTTTGTCTTTCTCTTTCATGGTTTGCTGATTTTCTTTTTTGGTATATTTGGGTTTGTTTCTCTTTATTCTTTATGTATTTATTAGAGGTTTTTCATATATGGTTATCATTAGGTTTGTATATAACTCGAAATTTTCCATACTAATTGATAAGTATCAGCAGGCCAGGAACCACCAAGTGCCTCTGCTATTACACCAATGAACCCCTGAAGCCTTGATCTCTCCACTTCAGAAATTAATGAGTTAGTGTCCAGTCCAACAGAGAGCCTATAGGACTCGCTTCTTTGCTGAGGCCATTCTTATAGGTCATGTCTATGCTCTAATAGGCTACTAAATTTGTTGACTGTCACCTAATACATTATCACCCCAGATCCTTCTCTGCTCCATTCCAATGAGAACACATCAGTTGAAGGTGAGCACAATAATCTGGAAATTCACTTTATAAAAAGCAATAATAAAAGCAAATCCACTACTAAATGTTTTATAATGTATTAGCTCATGTAAGCATCACTATTACCTTATGAAGTAAAAACCAATATTACTATTTTTTTATGCTGGGGACTGAGTCATAGAGAGGTCAAGTGATTAGCCAAAGTTCCACAGAGTGTGAATTAAACCCATGTTGCTAATATCATTTATTTGAAATTTCCAGAATAGACAAATCAATAGAAATATATAGTAGATATGTGGCTACCTAAGGCCTAAGGTGCTGGGGAGGAGTCAGTTAATAGCAGGTATAAGATTTCTTTTTGAGGTGATAATAATTTTCTTGATTGTGGTGATGGCTGCCCAACTTTGTGAATGAACTAAAATGTATTGAATTGTACAATTAAAGTGGATGAATAATTTTATGGTATGTGAATTATATACCAATAACACTGAGGGGTGGGGAGTGGCTGGTTAGGGAGCCAGAATGGCAGAGATAGCTGTGTTCAAATATGTGCAGGACATTCCCAAGAATAAGGAGCAGTTTTGTCTGGTTGATTGTCCTGAGGGCAGAACGCGGGTGTGCAGGAGGAAGTTAGAGGGGAGTAGGTTTGGCTCACCAGCAGAAGAACATGTTTCCAAGTGGAATCCTGAGCCTGCTGAGGCAGGGAGCTTCCAGGTCTCTCCCAGTTCACTGGGAGGCTGGGTGGAGAGCACTTGGCAGGAAGGCTGAGGAGGGGAGTCTTGCACCAGGTAGAGCAGGTGATCTGAAAGCTTTTCTAGCCTGAGTCTGGTGAGAGTCTGGATGGAGAAAGGCTGATGAAGTGGAACAGACAGATTTCAGGCCCCTTTGCACTTGACACTCTGGTGCCTTGGGCTCACTCCATCTCTTGGCTGCTGAGCTTTAGCCCCACCTATTTCTTGGGTGGCAAAGGGGAACCTATGAAGTTCAGGATGAGAAACTTGAACCTCTGCTTTCTAAAGACACATGGGCTGTTTCTTCTGCAGCAGTCGAGATCCCAAGTTCACACTGGATTCCCTTCCCCTGCCCAGGACCGTGAATCTAAAATTAAAAATACAATTACTATATGATCTAGTAAATCCACTAATGGATATTTACCCAAAGAAAATGAAAACGTTAATTTCAAAACATACATGCACCTCTATGTTTATTGCAGCATTATTTCAATAGCCAAGATATGGAAGCAGCCCAAATGCCAATGCATAGATGAATAGAGAAAAAAGATGTGGTGTGTGTGTGTGTATGGATTTTATATATACATATATGTATATATATATTATATATACATATATTTTATATATATAATGGACTATTACCCAGCCATAAAAATAATGAAATCTTGCCATTTGCAACAACATCAACAGATGGTCCTAAAGGGTATAATGCTAAGTGAAAAAAGTCAGAGAAAGAAAAATACTGTATGTTTCACTCATATGTGGAATTTAAGAAAGAAAACACATGAACAAAGAAAAAAAGACAATGAAAGGCAAAACAAACCTCTTAAATATAGAGAACAAACTGGTGGTTACCAGAGGGGAGGCAGGCTGGGAGATGGGTGTCATAGGTAAAGGGGATTAAGAGTACACTTATCATAAAAAAAAAAAAAGAGTACACTTATCATGATGAGCAATGTGTAATGTATAAAATTGTTGAACCACTACATTGTACATCTGAAACAAATATAACACTATGTTAAGTATATACTGGAACTTAAAAAATAAATATTAAAAATAAATAAGTAAAGTGTAATTCTGAAAGTAAGAGAACAAAATGGGTTCAGGCTGTTATGGGCTTTAGCTGTTGATGTCACTGCTTCTGATTAGATCAGGCAAACACTGTTCATTGTCTGCATTCCTTGGAGTGCGTAACATTGTAGAGTGTGTGTGAAGAAGAAGTCTATAAGACGGTGACTCTCCTTTAGGCTAGGTGTTTGGGTGCCTGCCCACATTTTGTTGCAGATGGAAAAGCAGAGGCCACAGATAGTAAGTGACCTGTCCAAGGTCACAGTGATTTACTGAATTAGCATATATTAAGTTAATGACAAACCCAGAATAATCAAGCATGGTTCTGTTTCTTGACTTAGGACTATTTACTCTATCACCTATCTATCTATCTATCTATCTATCATCTATTATCTATCTATCATGTATCTATCTATCATCTATCTACCATCTACTATCTATCCATCCATCCATCTATCCATCCATCTACCCATCTGTCTATTTATCCTCTGTCTGTCATCTATCATCTATCCATCTTTCTAAATAGCCAAACCTATGTTTGATCAAAGAATGGAGGAAGTGTCTTGAATAAGGGTTACATGTTATATCACATGACAACATGTTCCTGAACCAGACTATGCTCATTTTAACTTCCAAGACTTTATTCAAATTGTTTCTTTGCCTGGAGTATCCTCTTCCCTTCCCTCCCTGCCTTTTCCCTTTCCCACCTTCACAAATATAACCATTCTTTAAGGTCCAGCAGCTCAGTTCACTTTTGCCTTCCTGGGGTCTCTGAGCCCACTCATTTGGCCCTTTAGTACATTTTGTAATGGAACCAAAGGGTTTGTTTTAGCTTTAGCAAAGCCTAGTTCTTAGCCTATTTGTATCTTCTAAATCCCCTTCTGAGGCTAAGCATCAATTATGTCCTCACAAAATCCAGACTAAAATCCAACTGATGAGCAGTGGATATAGTACAAGCCAGTCAAGTAGCTAGCCACATAGGTGTAGCTGTATATTTTTGTTGAAATACATTAATATTATGTAAGATGTATAGCATAGCTTTCACATTCAGTCTGATGTATCCTTTGTTTTCCAAACCTCACTAAGGCCTTTCCCAACAGCCCCTCTGCTATTAAATGGTCAGTGGGATGTTTGTATAGCCATCCCTATAAGGTCACTGTGGGCATTACAAAACAATAAAAAATACTACAAGTTCTGTTCTAGCTTCTACATGGTAAAAAGGTCTGAAAATTCTGCTCACCATTGTCTCTCTGGTCCCAGGCCAGGCACTGTACTTGTACTCAATCCAGCCTCCTTTAGATCAGTCCCTCAGTCCAGTCTGTCCATAAATCTCTCCCTCCCTTCTCTTTCCTTCATACCCTCCCGCTCAAACCTCAGTCAGCAGCTGCCAGCAGTCAGAGGATCTGAAAACCCAAAGGGTTTTTTTTTTCAGACACTTTATCTTTTCCTCACTGTTAAAAAATGTGTTTAGCTCACTTGAAGTGATTGGATTCCTCCTGCCCTCGGTGAGGCTGGGTAGATGAGGCACTCATCCTAGGCAGACCAAAGAAGGTCACAGCCTGAGCAGAATTTAGCCAGTCTTGTCTCAAAAATCCTAGTATGTATAAACTGTAATAGTCTTCTCAGGACCTTCATACACACCAACCTAGGACATTTTAGAGCAGTGTGTGGTTATTTTGCCCCCCTACTCCCTTTTTGCTTGAGAACCAAGGTTGCTAGACTGTTGATCACCTCCTTGTCCTCCTCCCTACTTCTCTCACTCATGGTGTCAAGGTAGACAATGTGTAGCTTGGACTGGGACACATTGATCTAATCTAAGTCTTTCATTTGCTCTGTACCTTGGTCACCCCCTTTATCAGAGGACACCTGCAATGCATAGGGCAGAAACTTTCCGTAATGTTTCACAGGTTTTTTTCTCCTAGATCAACATGAGTTGATCTAGTCTAGTTTCTTTCTAGGAACTAGAACTGGAACTCTTCCTGCCAAACCCAGACCAGCCTCTGGGCCTATTACAAGGGTAAATAGGAGACATCCAGCAGACTTTGTAACCCACAGTCTGCCTGAGGGAAGAGGTCTATTTATAGAACACTGTGCTCGCACATGATCTAGCAATTGTGGGCCTCTTGACACTGGCAGCGCCAGTGCTAGAAGCTTTATCCAGCCTTCTGGAGAGTTGCTACTCACCTGTGAATGTGAAGTGAAGTTACATGGAACCTGAGCTTCAAGGCCTGCACAAAGTGATTTGGGATATTTTCTAAGTTTAGGTTTAGCATCTACACTGTGCTGTTAAGATGACAAGGCATTTCCACATCTTTTGCCTCATTTGGTCCTCATGACAACCTGGTGAGATAAATATTCTTATCTCCATTTTTGTATAAAAATATTAAAGCATAATAATAACATTAATTACTAACATTTATCAAGCACTTGCTACGTCCCAGATAGTATTCTAAGCACTATATATTTATAAGCATACCACAGAGATATTGCAGGTTTGGTTCCAGAACACTGCAATAACATGAATATTTCAATAAGTAAGTCGAATGAATTTTTTTGTTTCCCAATACATATAAAATTATTTTACATGATATTGTAGTCTATTAAGTATGCAGTAACATTATGCCTAAAAATATTCCTACCTTAATTCATAAGTACTTTATTGCTAAAAATTCTAATCATCATCTGAACTTCAATGGATCATAATCTTTTTGCTGGTGGAGGGTCTTGCTTTGATGTTGATGGCTGCTGACTGAGAAGGGATGGTTGTTGAAGGTTGAGTTGGCTGTAGCAAGTTCTTAAAAAAAAAGACCACAATGAAATTTGCTACATGAGTCCTTTCAAAGACTATTTCTTGGTAGCATGTGATGCTCTTTGATAGCATTTTACTCACAGCGGAACTTCTCTTGTCTGCCACTGCTTTATCAACTAAGTTTATATAATATTCTAAATCATTTGATGTCATTTCAACGATTCACGAGGAGTGTACTCGATTTCAATAAACCACTTTCTCTGCTCATCCATAAGAACCAGTAAGTTTTATTGAGATTGTAGCAATGCAGTTACATCTTCGGGCTCCACTTCTAATTCTGGTTCTCCTGTTATTTCGACCAAATCTGCAGTTATTTCCTTCATTGAAGTCTTGAACACTCAAAGTCATCTATGAGGGTTGGAATCAACTTCATCCAAACTCCTGTTAATGTTGATATTTTGATCTCTTCCCATGAATCATAAATGTCTTTAATGGCACCCAGAATGGTGAATCCTTTCCAGAAGGTTTTTAATTTAATTTGCCCAGATCCATCAGAAGAGTCACTACCTACGGCAATTATAACCTTACAAACTGTATTTCTTAAATAATAAGACTTGAAAGTCAAAATTGCTCCTTGATCCATGGCCTGCAGAATGGATGTTTTGTTAGCAGGCATGAAAACGACATTAACCTAATTGTACATCTTCATCAGAGCTCTTCGGTGACCAGGTGCATTGTCAATGAGTGGTCATATTTTGAAAGAATTCTTTTTTTTCTGAGCAGTAGTTCTCAACAATGAGCTTAAAATATTCAGTAAACCATGTTATAAAAAGATGTGCTGTCATCCAAGTTTTGTTGTTTCATTTATAGAGCAGAAGCAGAGTGGATTTGGCATCATTCTTAAGGGTCCTAGGATTTTCAGAATGGTAAATGAGCATTGGCTTCAACTTAAAGTCACCAGTTGCATTAGCCTCTAATAAGGGAGTCAGCTTGTCCTTTGATGCCAGACGTTGACTTCTCCTATCCAACTATGAAAATCTTAGATGGCTTCTTCTTCCAATAGAAGGCTGTTTCATCTACACTGAAAATCTGTTATTTATTTAGCCACCTTCATTAATTATCTTAGCCAGATCTTCTGGACACCTTGCTGCTTCTACACCAGGACTTGCTGCTTCACCTTACTCTTTTATGTTATGGAGATGGTTTCTTCTAAACCTCATGAACCAGCCTCTGCTAGCTTCAAATTTTCTTCTGCAGCTTCCTCACCTCTTTGGGTCTTCACAGAATTGAAGAAAGTTATGGCCTTTCTCTGGATGAGGCTTTGGCTTAAGGGATGGTTGTGGTTGATTTGATCTATCCAGATTCCTAAAACGTTCTCTATATTAGCAGTCAAGCTATTTCACTTTCTTATCATTTGTGTATTCACTGGAGGAGAACTTTTAATTTCCTTCAAGAACTTCTCCTTTGCATTCATAACTTGGCTGTTTGGCACAAGCATCTAGCTTTCAGCCTATCAACATGTCTTCCTCACTAAGCTTAATAACTGTAGGTTTTGATATAAAGTGAGACATGTGACTCTTCCTCTCATTTGAACACTTGGAGGTCATGGTAGGGTTATTACTTGGCCTAATTTCAGTATTGTTGTGTCTCATGGAGTAGAGAGGCCTGAGTAAAGGGAGAGAGATGGGGCTGAGATGGGGTAGTGGACAGTCAGTTGGCAGAGCAGTCAGAAAACACACATTTATGGATTAAATTTACCGTTTTATATGGGTGTGGTTCATGGCACCCCAAAATGATTACAATAATAACATCAAAGATAAATGATTACAGATCACCATAGAAATATAATAATAATTCAAAAGTTTGAAATATTGTGAGAATTACCAAAATATTATACAGAGACATAAAGTGAGCAAATGTTGTTGGAAAAATGATGCCAATAGACTTGCTCAATGCAGAGTTGCCAACAAACCTTCAATTTGTAAAAAACACAATATTTGCAAAGTTCAATAAAATGAGGTATGCCTATATTAACTCATATTTCTGTCACAACAACCCTATAACTTTATTACAATTATCCCAATTTTAGATTAGGAAACTGAGGCCCAGAAAGGATAAAGGATTTGCTCAAGGTCATACAGATCCCACTGACTTTGCAGTGCTCTGGCATCTGCTCCCAAGGGAAGTGGTAGGTCCTCAGACCCACCAGACATGCTCTAATACCTCGTGTCCCTCTCTGTACCAATGTGCCCAGCCACCTGGAATGTCTGGCCCTTCCCACCTGCAGCCCCCCAGTGCTCCAGGCCAACCCAGGTGCCCAGTGTGCAGGAGTCTACTGAAACTTAACCTGAGTACTGACAGACTGGCTGACCTGTGAGCCCGGGTACGGCAACACCCTGCGCTTGCTGAAATGAACCCCAAGCTCCTGAGGATGTTTGTACTGAGGAAGGTGGTCTTCCATACTGTGCCTATATGATGATATTGAAGAAATGCTATAATTCTTTTGTTGTTATATTTGAGGAAAACTTTATGATTACCCAAGGAGTTGAATGATACACACTTTAAGTATAGATTTTAAAGGGAAAATAATTAAATGTACTATTTATTGACCCTTGTAAAAAAAACAGTGGTGGTGCCTTATTTGGAGCATAGGCAGCCTGGCTCCAGAGCCCACACATATAAATACTATGTATGCTATTTGGCCTTAGAAAGGTTGAAAGGTTGACTCACTCACTAAAAGCCACAAAAATTGTCAGATAGTAGATACTAGGCTAGACACTAGGCTTTCTGAGTCCAAATTCTGTTCTCTTTTCCCTGAATATTTATTTATTCACTCACCCAATAAACATTTACTAAACACTATTATGAGCCAAGCACTGTACTAGGCCCTGGGCATAAAATTGTTGCCAAAAACAAAGCATAGCTTGATGATTAAAAGCATAGTTTTCATACTCAACATATATGGCTTCAAATCATAATACCACTCATATTAGTAGTAGGACCTGAACCTTGATATCTTCATCCATAAAATGGATATGATAATATCAGCACTCCTAATAGGATTGTCATGGTGATGACTGAATGCCTTAATATATGCAATAAACTTAGAAAGTTGCCCAGCATATAAGCATTAGATGCTGTTATTATTATTATTATCATTATCATTATCATCATCACGTTCTATGATGCAGTACCAATGACTAAGGGAAGGCTCTAAACCAGTGTTTAAGGAAGAGCCCAAGGATGTCTGGAAGGAGGACTGAGAAAGATAGGTAGGAGTCAGATCATGTAGAGCTTTGAATGCCATGCGTGATGCTAAGCTATGTAGCAGAATGGGATTGGAGAAGAGTCTCCAAAGAGGTGGCTGACCAATACCTACATTTCTGGTATTTCAAGGAAGAACAGGCTGGGTGATCAACCTGCACATGTGGCCTAGTGCCCCTAGCATGCAGCAAATTTTTTTTTCCATAGCTCATGGTCACAAGAGTGAATAGCTGGGAGTGGCTATATGAACTGTTGGTCTGTTTTGAAAAAACTCAAGCCTTCCTCAGTTGTCAGCAGCCTTCTTCTCCACCTGGTAAGAGCTGTAGGTCATCATATATTGCCCATGGCCTTGGGCAGTGAGTGGCCCAGGAGTAATGAGGATTGGACAATGACTTTTGGAGCTGACTTCTGTAAAGTGAGGATTTGGAAGCCGGGTGGGTAGAAAGAAAAGGGATGTGACATTGCACTGGGCTGCTGGGTAGTTTGAGGCCAAAGGAGTCAGATACCTTAAGAATCTAGTTAGAATGTCTTCCAAACAGCTTGAGGTGTTTCAATCTGCTTACAGGGATTGTTCTTCCTAAAACCATACATTCCAACATGGGCCCAACAAGCCAGTGTCAGTTTTAAGGCCACTGAAGTTTTTTGGTTGTTTCCCATCTTCTCTTTTTCCAAGGTCACCTGCTTGAGCTGCTAGGTCCTGGGGAGTCTGGAAAGAAAAATAAGTCATTTTTCATATTTGCACAACGCTTCATGATTTACAAAGAGCTTCCATACTCATTGGATTCTAATGTAATCCTGGAAGGGAGGCAGGGTAAGCATTTGCATGGTCATCATTTCCTATTTTATAAATGAGCAAATTGAGGCAAAGGGAGGGAAAGGCCCATGCCCAGAGTCACACAGCCAGTGAGTGGTGGAGCTAAGACCGTGTATTAGTTTTCTATGCTGCACAACAAATTACCATAAGTTAGGTACTCAAAACACCACATATTTCTTATCTCCCCATTTCTTTTGTCAGAAGTCTAGGCCTTGCCTAAATGAGTCCTCTGCTTCAGGTCTTGCAAGACTGCAACCAAGGTATTAGTCAGGGCTGGGTTCTCATCTGGAGGCTCAACTAAGGAACAATCTGCTTCCACACTCATGTGCTTGTTGGTAGCATTCAGTTCCTTGCAGTTGTAGGATTCATGGCAGCTTTTTCTTCAAAGCCAGCAAGGGGAGAGCGAATGAGTCTACTAGCAGGATGGTGTCATATATAATATAATATAATCATGACAGTGACATCCCATCACATTTGCCAAATTCTATTGGTTAGGAGCAAATCATAGGTTATATCCCCACTCAAGGGGAAGGGATTACAAAGGGACCTGGATACCACAAAGTGGCTATTATTGCTGCCATCTTAGAGTCCATTTTTCATAGACTCCACTCCAGTTTTGTCTAACTCCAAATCTGGTGGTCTTTCCACTGGATCACATTTTTGCTGCCAGGGATGCATGATATCCATTCCTACTAATTCCAAATGTGTGCTCACCTATTCAAAGGTACATTTGCCAAGCACAGAGCAGAGGAGATCTAAGAAACCTGCTTTGCCATTAAACTTGTGCCCTGTGTTACACAGTCTAGGGTCCTAACCAATTGACATATAAACACACTCCCATTTTCTTAGAAAAAAACAATTTGTCACTTCTAAAAATAGAATATTGTTTGGGGACAGTTTTGTGCAAACCTTGAGCTTGTTATCTTCAAAAAAGGAGGTATGCTTTTTCATTTTATGAGACTTCAGCTCTTATCCTGACAACTTCCAAATTACATGTAAAGGCAAAGGGAGTCACACTGTATTTTCCTTCTTTTGCCTTTGTAGCTTTGCCCCATTAGTTTGATCCCATTAATGACTGTCAGAGAAGATGTGGCCTTGGAGGAAAGTGGTTAAAGAGAACTCTTTAAATCTCCCGGACCAGAAAGCTCTCTGTGGATGGCTTCTAAAGTTTAGGCTTGCCTGCAAAAATGCCCTGTAGCTCTCTCCAGAGGCCTGTTCCTAATTGACAGTAGGGGTATCTCAACTATTCATTTCATTTCATTTCATTTCATTTCATTTCATTTCATTTCATTCAGTCATTCAAGAAGTATTTATTGAGCACTTCTTTGTGTAAAGTGCCATTCTAGGTACTAGCAATACTGAGATCACAGTCCTTATATTCAAAAAGCCCACAGTAAAGACTCAAATAAGAAAACAGGGGTACCTGGGTGGCTCAGTCAGTTAAGCATCTGTCTTCGGCTAGGTCATGACCCCAGGGGCCTGGGATCGAGCCCCGTATAGGGCTCCCTGCTCGGCGGGGAGCCTGCTTCTCCCTCTTCTGCTCCCCCTGTTTGTGCGCTCTCGCTCTCTGTCAAATAAATAAATAAAATCTTTAAAAAAGAAAAGAAAACAATCAGAAGGCAGTAGAACTGCCTTAATGGAGGTATGCACTGAGCCAGTAGAACTCTGTCTGAGGCAGCCAGAAAAGAGAAGTGCTTACTTAAGATTGCAAGCCCAAAGCTTTCAGGACCAAGCAAATGAATCAAACAGATGGATATAGGGAGTAGTGGAGTTTGTACTCAACTGGAGGGTACTGTAATAAAAAAATGTAAATGCCATGTGGTCCTAATAAAGCATAGCCTACAAGCTGCCCATTTGTGACCCCAGTTTAGACAAAGGAGGTAGTATTTGTGCTATGATTTAAATGACAACAGCAAACACTTATATAGAGGTTACTGTGCACCAGCTACACTTATAAACAATTTAAATGTATTAATTCATTTAATCTCTATAATATCCTATTAGGTAGGTGCTTTTATTAGCCCTATTTTATATATGGGGAAGTAGAAACCCAAAGAAGTTAGATAATTTGCCTGAGGTCACATAGCTAATAACCAGAGCTGGAATTTAAAATCAGGCAACTTGACTTCAGAGCCCATGTTCCAAACTATAAGATATATATATATATATATATATATATATATATATATATATATATATGTATATCTTCAGCTTTTGCTAAAAGATGATTAAGGGATTGCAAAGTGGTAAGAAAACATGTCATGCAGAGGAAACTGTATGTGCAAAGATGGAGGCCTAGAGAGTTTGAAGGATTCCAGAGTCTATAAACAGTGTAGTATTTCTGGAACAGCAAGTGTGTGTTTTGGGATGGTGGTTTGGGGATAGGTGGAGCAGGATAAGGGGATGGATAGAGAGAAATTCAGCTAGACAGGAAAAAAACAACAACAAAGTACTTGTATGTTGTGCAATGATCATATTCATTCCTTGGATACACATTTATTAAGCACTTGTTTTCTAAACACAAGGCAATGTGCTAAGTACTAAGACAGACTTGGCATAAAGTGTTTGGGGATGATGGGTTCAGAGAAGGGGCATTAAATTCAGCATGAGGAAATCTGAGAGCACTTCCCAGAAAAATGGTTAGATTGACCTAAGTCTTGATAGATAAGTAGGGGTTTTCTGGACAAAGGAGACAGCAGAGGGCATTGTAAAGAGAGGGAACAGGGTATACAAAAGCATTTCTGAACTCATGGCAAAAATGACCTTTCTTCTTATCTGAAGTTTTCCTTTTCCTTTTTACCCTCTCACCTATTCACATGTCACAATGGGAAATAAAAAAGTCAGACAAAAATTGAACTAGGAGTTGCTCCACAGGATTTCCACATTTTGGCATACTTAGGAGAGGCAAGGGGAGTAAATCCGGGGTTAGAATAACTGAGCTTGGGCTCAGGCACTTTATTCACATTAACTCCAATAAACACAAATCATCAATCAACCCTGCGAACTTTTCCTTTTAACCCTTCATCCCCATTTTATAGATGAGGAAATGGAGGCTTAGAGAAGTGATGCCACTTGTTCAAAGTACTCTGCTAGTAAGTGGCACAATTTGGGGTTTGAAACCAAGACTATCTAGCTTCAAAGCCCATGTTCCCATATTCTCAACCTCTGAGAATCTTCTTTCAACCAAAAGCTATTCTGTCTCTTAGTAACAATAGGTAAAAATCATTTATTGCACGTTTGGTCCACAATTCCAAACTGCTTCCTTCAATATGTCATTCCTCTGAGTCTTGGCTTTCTTAGTTATAAAATGAGGCTGTGATGGAAACTCCTACTGTTTATTATTATTCAGTTCCTTTCTACTTTCAGTAATATAGGAATGTTATACTTCTTTGTCATTTTAAAGTTAAATGTGGCTCACTGACTTCCTCTCACCAATGCAATATGAGTAGAAGCGATGTGTGTCACTTTAGAGTGGAAGCATTTAAGAGATCATGTGATTCTCTTGCCCTTGCTGCCAGACAACATTTCAAACAGTAGTGCTTCCATTGCCTTGGGTTTCTGTGTAAAGATGACATGTACCAGAGTCTTCTACTGACCAGCAAATAAATACATAGAATGAGTAAAAGTATATACTTTCATTGGTTTAAATCCACTGAAATTCTGGGATTGTTTGTTACCTCAGTAAAACCTATTATATTCTGAGCAAGACAGAGGCAAATGCTTTCTATCTCATGGATTTATTGTGAAGATCAATGAAATGGGAGTGGAAGTGTTTTATAAACTCTGAAGCTGTGTGCTCATACCATGTATTATTACGTGCCAAGTGGTATATCTGAATGCAGGTCCTATTGTGTTCTAATAGATTTTCACAAATAGAATTTTTGTAGACATTTACATTGCATTTGTTTTACATTATGGGACAATATTTACTTGTTTGCATAATGCTTTTATGTGGGAGGTTTCTCTTTTGATAGGGAGCAAAACAACTCTGAGATCTGAAGACTTCTCAAAGACTATGACCAGTCACTCTGAGCACAACAGTTACTATCAGTTCCATTTTCTTTTTATCTAGGCTCGAAGAAACAATTGGGGCGGGAGAGAAACCTCACTCCTTCCAAAGAGCCACTCTGGATTCCTCTCTTAGAGCAGAGGAAAGGCACTTGGATTGTAGGCCTGATTGTTCCAAGTCAATAACTCTACCGGATGATGACTTGAAAACTGTAGCCTGAAAGGGTTAGTCACGACACTTGTCATATAGTGTGGCTTGGATCATTTATGAACATGAGAAAAAGTCAGCCCTTCCCCAGGACTTTCTTCACTTGAGCCCAACAAGGTTACCATGAAGAAGCTGAGCACTAAGGGAGTTTGTGGGCCAAAGTGGAACCCAGACCTAAACAATATCTGCTACTAGTCTCTCCCTTGTCCATGAGACTCTAATAACAATAGCTATGTTTTTCTTCTTTGAACATAGAGGTTATTCCTAAGAACATTTATGCTTCCCGTTCCCTCTGATTAAAATGCTCTTCCCACAGGTCTTCCCATGCCTGCCTCCTCTCACCATTCAGATTTTAGCTCAAAGGTAATGTCTCAAAGGAGACTTCTTTGTTCCTTTCGGTTTTATCCCCACCCCAATTGTTCCCTATGTCCTTACTCTAATTTATTTTACTTTAGAGCATGTATTATCAATCTGATTTTATATTTTATATTTATTATTTATTTTATATAGTTACTTGTTTATTTCTTATATATTTATTTTATGCTTTGCTATTTATTTTTTTTTGAGAGAGTACAAGCAGGAGGAAGGGCAGAGGGAGAGGGAGAGAGAGAATCCTAAGCAGGCTTCATACTCAGCATGGAGCCCGATGCAGGACTCACTCAGTCTCATGACCCTGAGATCATGACCTGAGCTGAAATCGAGAGTCAGGTGCTTAACAGACTGAGCCACCCAGGTGCCCCAACTTTGTTATTTATTTTTATATATGTATTTATTTATTTGGTGCATATAATGTATTCATTTTTTATTTTATTTGTCTCTTTTGTTCATTTTCTCTACCCTCAGAGTCTAGAACAATATTTGGGACATAGTAGGGGCTCAAAAAATATTTCTTGAGTTCAGGAGCAAACAATATTCCTCCAAAAGCAAAGCAGCATTTCTCAAATACATATTAAATTCTAAGTGTCTTTTGGAAGTGTCAGTGGTGTAGGAAAGCAGATATAAACTCGTTTATACTTTGACAATTTTCAGCAATCAAACTCCATGCTGTGACTTTCTTTTATCTTTTATTCAATTAACAAATGCTTATTGAGCACCTAAGGGAAGAAGAATATAGAAAAAAGCCCTGGGCCCATTTTCCAGTCTGTATTCTTCTGAACAAATTCTAAAGTATTACTGAGAAAATAAACAGGCAATAACATCAAGGAAAGTTCTGAAAAGGCTGGGCAATAACAGGGAGAGGTAGGCTCCCTACAAGATACCAAAGATTTTATAAAGAACATCATCAATGGATAAATGGATAAATGGAATATTACTCAGCCATAAAAAGGATGAAAACTTGCCATTTGCAACAACAATATAATGCTAAGTGAAGTAAGTCAGTCAGAGAAGAAAAATACCATATTATTTCACTCATATGTGGAATTTAAGAAACAAAACAAACAAAAAAGACACCAAAAAAAGACTCAACATAGAGAACAAACTGGTGGTTGTCTGAGAGGAGGTGGGTGGGGGGATGTGTGAAATAGGTGAAAGGGATTAAGAGTACACTTACAGTGATGAGCACTGAATAATGTATAGAATTGTTGCATATATTATATACCTGAAACCAATAAAACATTGTATATTAATTATATTTCAATAAAAAGAACTTTTACAAAGTAACAGTAATAGAAATACAGTGGGAAGGAGGAGTTAAGATGGTAGAGTAATAGGGGGACTCTATGCTTGCCTCGTCCCTTGAACACAGCCAGATAAATATCAAATCATTCTGAACACCCAAGAAATTGATCTGAGGACTAAGAGAACAACGTGTACATCTAGAGGGAGAAAAATGACCACACTGTGGAAGGTAGGAGCTGCAGAGAGTTGATTTGGGGGAGAAAAGAATTGCAGGTGCTGTGGAGGGGAGCCCTGGTCATGGAGAGAGGAGTGAGAGAGAAAGACAGAGAAAGAGTGAAAGCAGCATGCAGGGGATTACATAAGAAAAACTCTTCCCCAAAACCATTGACTAGGAAAAGGAGAGGGGCTCAAAGTCTGAAGTTTTTGAAGTCCCTATTATTGCCGGGGTCATACCTGGCGGGCTTAGTGGTGCTCTGGTGGGGAAGGAGGTGGAGGCTACGAAGTGGACGGTGTGGTCTGAGGATTCCCTGTGTCAAAGGAGGAGAAATAGTTCCCCTTCTTGAAGTGCATTTGGGAGAGGTGGCACAGCTTCTCTGAGGACAAAAGAGCTGGGCACCAGTGTGCTGCCTTGTTCATTAGCATAGGAACAGAGACACCTGCTGAGGGCAGCAAACCTTAGGGCTTGCTTTTTGCTGCACTTTACCTTAAACTCTGAACCACTGTTTGGTCTTGCAACTGCTTTTCTTGGACTAACTAACAGCAGTCACAGTGGCAAGACCCTCCCCCAGAAGATAAGTGTAGGTCTGCACTGCACCAGGTCCCTAAAATTTGGAGTTTTGAAACCCAGCCATGCACTTGAGATGAAACACAGGAATATTGTGCCTCCTGGGAGGCAGACAGCTTGGACACAGAGCGAAGGTGAAGGCAGGGATTTGGTGGAAGCCAGAGACGCAAGAGGGGAGATTGTTTGCTCTTCTGTGAGGGCTTCCTGAAGAGTGGTGGGCATAAACTCCCCACTCATGGGATGAGAGAGTAGGCCAAGGCCATTTTCCCCCTTCCAATCAGCACTGATAGACTTCAGTGAGCAACACAGCATCCCCCCCAGTGAAGGCCGGAGACACTTACACCAAATCCCACCCCACTGCAACCTGCAGGTGGCACCTTTACAAGGGCAAGCCTGATTGAGAACCAGCACAGCAGACCCATCCCCCAGAAGATGAGCACAAACCCCTTGAATACGCCAAGTCTATTGATCATAGAATGCTGGAAAACTTCAGCTCTAGGGGAAATAGGATCCAGCTTCTTTTAACAAGCAGACCAAAACACACATAGTTAAAACTTCCCACAGAGTGGACAAGATTCAAACATTCCTTACTGCAGGCAAGGACAAAGTCTTCAGAGGACTGACCTGAGGGAAGGAACAGCCAAAACACAACAGCAGAGTGCACATTCTGAGACATTCCCCAAAGCACCTGCCCATGACAGAATAGGACCTCTTCTTAATATAGCCATTAATACCAGGAGCAGTAATATAACAGGCTTTCCTAATATATACACTAAGAAACAATAATCTAGAGACAAAATGATGAGATGGAGGAATTCACCCCAAAAGAAAGAACAGGAAGAAATCACAGCCAGGGATTTAATCAAAACAGATATAAGTAAGATGGCTGAACCAGAATTTAAAACAGCAATCATAAGGATACTAGCTGGGTTTTAGAAAAGCATAGGAGACACTGGAGAATCCCTTACTACAGAGATAAAAGACTAAAAACCAATCAGGCCAAAATAAGAAATGCTATAACCAAGATACAAAACTGACTGGATGCAATGACAATGAAGATGGATGAAGCAGAAGAATGAATCAGTGATGTAGAAGATAAAATTATGGAAAATAATGAAGCTGAAAGGAAGAGGGAAAGAAAAGTATTGGATCGTGAATGCAGATTTAAGGAATTCGGCAACTCCTTAAAGTGTAATAACATTAGTATCATAGGAGTCCCAGAGGAGGAAGAGAGGGAAAAGGGAGCAGAAAGTTTATTTGAGCAAATTATAGCTGATAACTTCCCTAATCTGGGGAAGGAAACACACGTTGAAATCCAAGAGTCACAGAGAACTCCTATCAAATTCAACAAAACCCGGCCAATACCAAGACATATTATAGTCAAATTCACAAAATACACAGACAAGGAAAGAATCCTGAAAGCAGTAAAGAATAAAAGTCCTTAACCTACAAGAAAAGGCAAAGCAGATTCACAGCAGATCTGTCCATAGAAACTTGGCAGGACAGAAGATACTGGCAGGATATGTTCAATGTGCTGAATATGAAAACTATGCAGCCAAGAATACTTTATCCAGCAAGGCTGTCATTCAGAATGGGAGAGATAAAGATTTTCCCAGACAAACAAAAGCTCAAGGAGTTTGTGACCACTAAACCAGCCCTACAAGAAATATTAAAGGGGACTCCTTGGGTGGGAAAGAAAGACCAAAAGCAACAAATACTTGAAAGGAATAGAGAATACCAGAAACACCAACTTTACATGTAACATAATGGCACTAAATTCTTATCTATCAAAAATCACTCTGATTGTAAATGTACTATATTCTCCAATCAAAAGACATAAGGTCAGAGAAAGACAAATACCATATGATTTCACTCATATATAGAATTTAAGAAACAAAACAGATGAACATGGGGGAAGAGAAGGAAAAATAAAATAAGATGAAAACAGAGAAGAAAGCAAACCATAAGAGACTCTTAACTCTAGGAAACAAACTGAGGGTTGCTTGAGGGTAGTGGGTGGGGGGAAGGGGTAACTGGGTGATGGGCATTAAGGTGGGCACTTGATGTAATGATCACTGGGTGTTATATGCAACTGATGAATCACTAAATTCTATCCCAGTAACTAATAATATAGGATATGTTAACTAAATTGAATTTAAATAAAGAATTTTTTAAAAAGACATGGGGTATCAGAATGGATAAGAAAACAAGGCCCATCTATGTGATGCCTACAGGAGATTCATTGCAGACCTAAAGATACCTGCAGATTGAAAGTGAGGGGATGGAGAACCATCTATCACGTTAATGGATGTCAAAGAAAGCCAGAATAGCCATACTTAGACAAATGAGATTTTTATTTATTTTTTTATTTATTTGACAAAGAGAGAGATCACAAGTAGGCAGAGAGGCAGGCAGAGAGAGAGAGAGAGGGGAAAGCAGGCTCCCTGCTGAGCAGAGAGCCCAATGTGGGGCTCGATCCCAGGACCCTGAGATCATGACCTGAGCCGAAGGCAGAAGCTTTAACCTGCCGAGCCACCCAGGCACCCCGACAAATGAGATTTTTAAACCAAAGATTATAACAAGAGATAAAGAAGGGCACTATATCATAATGAAGGAGTCTATCCATCAAGAAGATCTAATAATTATAAATATTTATGCCCCCAACATGGGAGCACCCAAATTGTATAAATAAATTAATAAGAGACTTAAACTCATTGATAATAATATAATAATAGTAGGGGACTTTAACAACCTACTTACAGCAATGGACAGATCATCTAAGTGGAAAATCAAAAAGGAAACAATGGCTTTGAGTGACACGCTGGACCAATGGACTTAACAGGTATATTCAGAACATTTTATCCTAAAGCAGCAGATACATTCTTTTCCAGTGCACATGGAACATTCTCCAGAATATGTCACATACTGGGTCACACATCAGCCCTCAACAAGTACAAAAATATGGAGATCATATCATGAATATTTTCTGACCACAATGCTATACAACTTGAAGTCAAGCACAAGAAAAAATTTGAAAAGACCACAAATACATGAAGGTTAAAGAACATCCTACTAAAGAATGAATGGGTTAACCAGGAAATTAAAGAAGAAATTAAGAAACACATGGAAGCAAATGAAAATGAAAATAGGATAGTCTGGAACCTTTGGAATGCAGCAAAGGCTGTCCTAAAAGGGAAGTATATAGTAATATAGGCCTACCTCCAGAGGCAAGAAAAGTCTCAAATATAAAACCTAACTTTACACCCATAGGAGGTAGAAAAGGAACAGCAAATAAAGCCTAAATCCAGCAGGAGAAGGGATATAATAAAGATTAGAGCAGAAATAAATGATATAGAAACAAACAAAACAGTAGAACAGATCAATGACACCAGGACATGGTTCCTTGGAAGAATTAATAAAATTGATAAACCACTAGACAGACTTATCAAAAAGAAAAGAGAAAGGACCTAAATAAATAAAATCACAAACAACACCACAGAAATACAAACAATAAGGAGCGCCCGGGTGACTCGGTCAGTTAAGTGTCTGCCTTTAGCTCAGGTCATGATCTTGGGGTCCTGGGAATGAGCCCTGCATTGGGCTCTCTGCTTGGTGGGGCATCGACTTCTCTCTCTCCCTTTACCCCTCTCCATGCTCATGCTCTCTCTCTTGCTTGCTCTCTCTCTGAAATAAATAAAATCTTAAAAAAAAGATATACAATTATAATAAAATGCTATGAAAAATCACTTGTCCACAAATTGGACAATCTGGAAGAAATGAATAAATTCCTATAAACATACAAACTACCAAAACAGAAACAGAAAGAAATAGAAAACCTGAAGAGACCCATAACCAGCAAGGAAATTGAAGCAGTAATCAAAAAAATCTCCCAACAAAAAAAAGTTCAGGTCCAGATGGCTTCCCAGGGGAATTCTACCAGACATTTAAAGAAAAGTTATTACCTATCCTTCTCAAATTGTTCCAAAAAATAGAAATGGAAAGAAAACTACCATTCTACAAGGCCTTCTATTCTATGAGGCCTTCATTCTATGAGACCAATTACTTTGATTCCAAAACCAGACAAAGACCACAGTAAAAAATAATTATAAGTCAATATCCCTGATGAACGTGAATGCAAAACTTCTCAATAAGATACTAGCAAAGTGAATCCAACAGTACATTAAAAGAATTAGTCACCATGATCAAGTGGGATTTATTCCTGGGCTGCTGGGGTGGTTCAATATCTACAAATCAATCAATGTGATACACTACATTAATAAAAGGATAAGAATTATATGATCTCAACAGATGCAGACAAAGCATTTTACAAAGCAGCATCTTTTCTTGGTAAAAACCTTCAAAAATATAGGGATAGAAGGAACATACCTCAACATCATAAAGGCCATATATGAAAGACCCACAGCAAATACCATCCTCAATGGGGAAAAACTGAGAATTTTTCAGGAACAGGACAGAGATGTCCACTCTCACCACTATTTCACATAGTGCTGGATGTCCTAGCCTCAGCAATCACACAACAGAAAGAAATAAAAGGCATCCAAATTAACAAAGAAGAAGTCTAAATTTTACTCTTCCCAGAAGACATGCTACTCTATGTAGAAAACCTGAAAGAGTCTACCAAAAAATTGCCAGCACTAATACATGAATTCAGTAAAGTTGTAGGATACAAATTCAATGTACAGAAAGTTCTTGCATTTCTGTACACCAATAATGAAGCAGCAGTAAGAGAAATCAAAGAATGAGTCCCATTTGCAATTGCACCAAAAACCATAAGATACCTAGAAATAAACCTAACCAAAGAGGTAAAAAATCTGTATGCTGAAAACTATAGAACACTTATGAAAGAAATTCAAGAGAACACAAAGAAATGGAAAAACATCCCATGCTCATGGATTAGAACAAACGTTGTTCAAATGTCAATACTACCCAAAGAAATCTACACATTTAATGCAATCCCTATCAAAATACCTTCATCATTTTTCAGGAGCTAGAACAAACAGTCCTAAAATTTGTATGGAACCACAAAATATCCTGAATAGCCAAAGCAATCCTGAAAAAGAAAAGCAAAGCTGGAGGCATCACAATTCTGGACTTCAAGCTATATTACAAACTATAGTCATCAAGACAGTATGGGACTGGCACAAAAACAGACACATGGATCAATGGAACAGAATAGAAAGCCCTGACATGGACCCACAACTATATGGTCAACTAATCTTTGACAAAACAGAAAAGAATATCAATGGGAAAAAGACAGTCTCTTTAACAAATGGTGTTGGGAAAACTGGAGAGCAACATGCAGAAGAATGAAACTGGACCACTTTCTTACACTATACACAAAAGTAAATTCAAAATGGATTAAAGACCTAAATGTGGAACAGGAAACTATTAAAATCCTAGAGAATAACACAGGGAGCAACTTCTTTGACCTCAGCCATAGCGATTTCTCACTAGACACATGTCTGGAGGCAAGGGAAACAAAAGCAAAAATGAACTATTGGAACTTTATCAAGATAAAAAGCTTCTGCACAGCAAAGGAAACAATCAACAAAACTAAAAGTCAACCTACAGAATGGGAGAAGATATTTGCAAATGGCATATCTGATAAAGGGTTAGTGTCCAAAATCTATAAAGAACTTATCAAACTCAACACGTAAAGCCAAATAATCCAGTTAAGAAAAGGGTAGAAGACATTTTTCCAAAGAAGACATCCAGATGGCTAACAGACAGGAAAAGAGGCTCAACATCCCTCAGCATCAGAGAAATGCAAATGAAAACTGCAATGAGATACCACCTCATACCAGTCAGAATGGCTATAATTAATAACTCAGTGAACAACAAATGTAGGTGAGACTATGGAGAAAGGGGAACCCTCTTACACCGTTGGTGTGAATGCAAACTGGTGCAGTTACTTTGGAAAACAGTATGGAGTTTCCTCAATAAGTTAAAAATAGAACTAACCTACAACCTAGCAATTGCTCTTCTAATTTTATAGTTTCAGGTCTTACATTTAAGTTTTAATCCATTTTGAGTTTATTTTTGTGTATGGTGTAAGAAAGTGGTCCAGTATCATTCTTTTGCATGTAACTGTCCAGTTTTCTCAGCACCATTTGTTGAAGAGACTGTCTTTTCCCCATTGTAAATTCTTGCCTCCTATTTTGTAGATTAATTGACCATATAAGCATGGGTTTATTTCTGAGATCTCTATTCTGTCCTATTGATCTATGTCTCCGTTTTTGTTTGGGTACCTTATTGTTTTGATTAATACAGCTTGGTAGTATATTTTGAAATCTGGAATTGTGATACCTCCAGCTTTGTTCTTTTTTATCAAGATTGCTTTGGCTATTTGGGGCCTTTTGTGGTTACATACAAATTTTAGTACCATTTGTTCTAGTTCTATAAAAAATGCTATTGGTATTTTGAGAGGGATTGCATTAAATCTGTAGGTTACTTTGGGCTATATGGGCATTTTAACAATATTTGTTCTTCCAGTACACGAGCGTGGAATATATTTCCATTTGTGTCATCTTCAATTTCTTTCATTGGTGTTTTATAGTTTTTGGAATATAAGTCTTTCATCTCCTTGGTTAAGTTTATTCCTAGATATTTTATAATTTTTGGTGCAATTATAAATGAAATTTTTTTCCTAATTTCTCTTTCTACTACCTCATTATTGGTCTATAGAAATGCAACAGATTTCTGTATATTAATTTCGCATTCTACAATTTTGATTAATTCATTTATCAGTTCTAGTAGTTTTTTAGTGAAATCTTTAGGGTTTTCTATATATAATATCATAAATAGTGACAGTTTTACTTCCTCCTTATCAATTTAGATTCCTAAAATAGTTACATTCTTTGACCTAGTAATTCCATTCCTGAGAGTCAATCCTAAGAGAATAATTCAATAGAAAGAAAAGCTACATGTAAAATATTTTTATAATAGTAAGACTACAGAAACACCTAAAACATAACAACATGGTAAAGGCTTTGCAAATTTAAAGTGATAATTATGAAAACTGTGCCGAAACACGGCACTATATGTTAAAGGTGAGGAAGCTAAGGCACAGGAAAGCCAAGTCAGTTATTCAAGTTCACCTTGTCAGTAAGTGGTAAAGCTGGAACTTGAACTCAAGCAATGCAGCAATCAGAGTCTGGGGTGTCTTAGTCTTCTCAGTCTGTGATGACAAAATACCACAGAGAGGGTGGCTTAAGCAACATAAATTTATTTTCTCACAGTTCTGGAGCTTGGAAATGCAAAGGCCAAGGTTCTGGCAGAGTTCAACTTCTGGTGAGAGCTCTCCTGACTTTCAGAGAGCTGCTTTCTTGCTGTGCTCTCATATAGTAGATAAAGAGAGAAATCTCTGGTGATTCTTCCTCTTTTCTAAGGACGCCAGTTCTGTTGAATCAGGGCTCCACATTTATGACTTCATTTAGCCTTAATCATTTCTTTAAAGATCCTATCTCCATTTCAATCACATGGGGGACTAGGGCTTCCACAATATGAATTTTAGGGGGACAAAATTCAGCCCATAACATTTTGCTCCTGCCCCCCCAAATTCATGTCCTTTTTGCAAGCAAAATACATTCATTCCATCATAACAGCCCTCATTTCCACATTACTCTAAAGTCTAAGTCCAAAGTCCCATCTAAATATCATCTAAATCAGGTATGGGTAAGTCTCAAGGTATGATTCATCCTGAGGCAAAATTCCTCCGCAGTTGAGAACCTGTGAAATCAGACCAAGTTATGTGCTTTTAAAATGTAGGATAGGCATAAGATAGACATTCTCAATTGAAAAGAAAGAAATAGGAATGAAGGAAAAAGTGAAGCATTCCAAACAAGTCCAAGACCTAGCAAGGTAAGTTCCATTAGATGTTAAAACTTGATTTTTTTCTTTTTTATGTGAATATGGTCAATATACGATGTTACATTAGTTTCAGATATATAACATAGTGATTCAATACCTCTATACCTCATGCTACTCTCACCATAAGTGTAGTTACCATCTGTTGCCATACAACACCATTACAATATCATTGACCACATTTTCTATTCTGTTGCTTTTATCCCCATGACTTATTCATTCCAGAACTGGAAGCCTGTACCTTCCACTCCTCTTTATCCATTTTACCCATTCCCCCATTCCCCTCCCTCTGGTAACCATCAGTTTATTCTTTGTATTTATAGGTCTGATTCTGCTTATAATTCTCTTCGGTTGAATGACCCACCTTCCAGATACACAGGGATGGCAGTCCCACCCCCCAAGACCCTAGGCAGCTCTGTCCCCACAGCTCTAGTCAAAGGCCATCTGGCTTGTCAAATAACTGAAGGACAGTCCCAGTCTTTGAAAACAAGGAAACAGATCTGATCATCTCTGAATTGCCTTGAGGGTCATTTTTTTTTAAAGATTTCACTAATTTATTTATTTAGAGTGGAGGGAGAAGGGAAGAAGGAGAGGGAGAGAGAGAACCCCAAACAGACTCTGCACTGAGCACAGAGCCCTACCGGGGCTCAATCTCACAACCCTGAGATCAGGACTTGAGCCAAAATCAAGAGTTGGGTTCTTAAGCGACTGAGCAACCCAGGAGCTCCGGGGGGTCATTCTTTCCCTTTCTTAAAGAATAGTGCGTGTTCCCCAACTTTTGTTTCAACATGGGCAGGACTGGAAGAGATTATGCTGAGTGAAATAAGTCAAGCAGAGAGAGTCAATTATCATATGGTTTCACTTACGTTTGGAGCATAAGGAAAAACATGGAGGACATTGTGAGAAGGAAAGGAAGGGTGAATGGGGGGAAATCAGAGGGGGAGATGAACCATGAGAGACTGTGGACTCTGAGCAACAAACTGAAGGTTTTGGAGGGGAAGGGGTGGGGGGTTGGGCGAGCCTGGTGGTGGGTATTGAGGAGGGCACATATTGCATGGAGCACTGGGTGTGGTACATGAACAATGAATCTTGGAACACTGAAAAAATAAAATAAAAGTAATTGGGAAAAAAAAAAAGAATAGTGCATGTTCACAGTCAAAGCTCTAAAGCCCAGTGCTGTGGGATCTAACAAGTCTGTTAGCCTTCCTTCATTTTGTCTTATTTTTTTCTGTCCTTTTTAGTCCCAGCTGTCAGTATTTCTGTTGGTGTAATGCCATCTCTATTTCTAGCTTCTGCTGAGATGGCTAATCAGTTTATGAGTCACACCCATGAACTCCTTATCAAATGATTGTTCAGCCATACCCCTAATGTTCTCTTCAGGACAAGCTTCTTGATTTTTAAAAATAGAATAAATAGAATATACTGAGAATATAGAATACTGAGAATGAGATAGCCTAAGATCCCTCCAAATCTCCAAGTTCTGGTTCCTCTTTGCCTAATAATTCCTTCTTAAATTCATCTCTCTTCTCTCACATTTTACTATAAAAAGTAAGGATGACCAAAGCTGCATCTTCAATACTTTGCTTAGAAATCTCCTCTGCTAATATCCAATTTTATCGCTCTCAAGTTCTACCTTCCACAAAACTGTAGAACACAATTCAGCCAAGTTCACTGCCACTTTAAAACAAGGATCACCTTCCTCCCTCTTTCCAATAATAACCTGTTCTTCATTTCTGTCTGAGATCTCACCAGGCTTGCCTTCAATGTGCAAATTTCTATATGCACCTTAAAACTCTTTCAGTTTTTATCCATTACTTAAGTCCAAAGCCACCTCCACATTTTCAGGTATTTGTTGCATCAGTACCCTCCTTCCTAAGTTCCAAAATCTATATTAATGAGGGGGTTCTCCAGAGAAACAGAACCAACAGAAGGCATATATCCCATTATAAGGAATTAGCTCACTTAATTATGAAGACTAAGAAGCCCCAAGATCTGTAGTAGGCAAGCTGAGACCCAGGAGAGCTGACAACGTAGATTCAATCCTAGTCTGAAGGCTTGAGAAACAGGGCAACTAATGGTATAAGTTCCAGTCTGAGAGCCAGCAGGCTGAAGACCCCAAAGGAGTTGATTTTTCAGTTCAAGTCCAAAAGCAGGAAAAGACCCATGTCAGGCAGGAGGAGCTTCTTCTTTTTCACAGGAGGGTCAATCTTTTTGTTCTATTAAGGCCTTCAATGAATTGGTGAATTGGATAGGGCCCACCCACATTAGGGATGGCAATCTGCTTTACTTAGTCTACCAATTCAAATCTTAATCTTATCTAGGACTATCCCCACAAACACATCCAGAAAAATGTTTGACCAAATGTCTAGGCACCCCATGGGCCAGTCAGGTTGACACAAAGTCAACCATCACAATGAGTTTAACCATGGAGTTATTTTACCAGTGCCTGACTTCCTTGACACCCATTAATTGGCCTTTTGTATAGTTTTCTTAATTATTTTGCCATTTACTTTTCCAAGTGTATTTTTCTGGACTCTAAAAGTTATTATTAGGATTTTCATTAGAATTGCCTTGTCCAATTCTGTCTCCATGCTACTGCCAAGGCAAATTTCTTCAAGTACAAATCAGTTACAATTCCTCTCTTTTTTTTTCTGGGTTATTATATTTATATTTATTTTATTTTATTTTTTCAGTGTTCCAAGATTCATTGATTATGCACCACACACAGTGCTCCATGCAATACGTGCCCTCCTTAATACCCACCACCAGGCTCAATTCCTCTCTTGATTAAAATATTTTTCATAGTTTGCCAAGCTCTCTAAACTCCTGAGCTGGGATCCTAGACCTCTCATAATCTAACCCCTGTCAATTAATGTAGCCTCCTACCCCACCTCTCTTGCTGCACTCTACTTACTCATTTTTTTAGAGATTTTATTTATTTATTTGACAGAGAGAGAGAGATCACAAATAGGCAGAGAGGGAGGCAGAGAGAGAGGGGGAAGTAGGCTCCCCGCTGAACAGAGAGCCCAACGCAGGGCTCCATCTCAGGACCCTGAGATCATGACCTGAGCCAAAGGCAGAGGCTTTAACCCACTGAGCCACCCAGGTGCCCCTACTTACTCATTTTTAATAACTTGCATTTCCCAAAAGGGTGCTCTCTCTTTTTCCCATGCTTTTGCTCATGCTTATCCCTCTGCTTGGAATATTGTATTAATTCTCCTGTGCTAGATAAACTCCTATACTTATCAATCCACTTTCTCTGTGAAGCTTTCCTTAACCCTACAGTCTTGTTTAGAGGCTACCCTTCTGTGTACCACAGTTTCCTGTATTTACATCTATTTTGACACTTATCTCTGTTAAGGTTATTTCCTTTTTTAAGTTGTCTGTTTTTCCTACTGGACTGCATGTTCCTTGAAATCAGATACACTGTTGAATACCCAGTGCCCAGCATGCTGTTAATTGACTCCATATATGTTTGTTGAAGAAACAAGCTGTTGTAGCAATAATGAAATGTATAAAGAGGTTATTGTAATTGTTCAGCAGAGAGGTAATGAGAACCAGACTTAGTGTGATGGCAATGGGAATGGCAAAGAGAGAACATATTTAAGACACTTCTGAGAGGTAGAATTAATAGGATGTGGGGACCAAATATGAAGGCTGAAGGAGAAAGAGAAGTCAAAAATGACTGGGTTTCTTGGCAGAGAAAGTGGTAGTGGCAATAATAGAGGGGAGAACATGATGGAGAACTGGCTTGGGAAAGCAAATATGTGTTGTTAGGTTAAGAGTAGTAGATGACAGTAGGAAATCCAGGTAGAGATGTCCACATAGCAATTAGAAATACTAACTAAAGCCTGAGATTGAGATGAAGAGAACAAAATCACTCAGAGAGGATAGTTGATGTTGTGGAAATGTGGTGGCAAAGAAAGAATCTGCAGAAAGAGAAAAAAGAGAATCATGAGGAAAACCTGCTCTGAATTGTCCAGAGGAAAAATGGAGCCTTAAAAGGCAAAGAAAGAGATGTCAGAAAGGTAATAAGAGAACCTGACATGTGCTGGCACATGGAAGCCAAGGGGGGGAAAGTTTCAAAGAGGAAGAAATCAACAATGTTAGAAAATCACAAAAGAGGAGAACAGAGACTTAGATGACATGGAGGCTGTTGAAACATTTCAGATAATAGTATAGGTTGAATAGCAGGAGCAGAAGTCAGTGTACAATTATGAATTATGAAGCCATTTAATGGTGAAAGGAGGGAAATAAATAGAACTATATCTCTAGGGAGTAGAAAAATTGAGAGAAAAGCATGTTTAATATGGCTACTTGTAGAATTCCTTACACAAGTGATTAATATAAAAAATCACCCAAATGATCACATGGCAAATAATATTTTCTAGTCCTTCCCAGCTCTATTCATACCACAAAACCCTTATCAATCCTGTAAAAATGTCCATGTCCTACAATATAAGTTCATGTTCTCAATCTTTGTATTAGGTGGTGCAAAGCAAGGCTCTCCAAGCCCAATTCTACTCTTGACAAAGAGATAGTTATAAATCTTGGTCTCAAATTCCACAAGTTAAATGCAAACCATACCCCTTCTTGTGCAACACATCTTTCCAGAACATCTTTCTCGACCTCCTCCTTTTGCTAATGATGACACCTGCCTGCCCCTGCCCTCTCTCCCACTCTATCTCAATTTTTGCCCTCCTTTACTTTTTTCCACAGAGCATCCAGAGCTTCATAGTTTTTAAATAGTAATTACTTTTATTTCATCTTTACTCGACGGTAGGAATCAGGGTAGGAGAGAACAGAAAGTGATTAGAATTGGGAAAACGGAGTGGCCTATGCAAGACAACACAAGTAAAGCTGAGCCAGAAAGGGTAAGATGTCCAGATTTTATGGTGTCACCATCCCTCTTCAATTACCCCCAAACTCAGCTTACCCACATAGAAAGTACTCAGATAATAATCCCCAGCTACAGTTGTACTTCATCCATCCAATGACCCCCCCCCCTACATACTGCATCTATAGGATCTGAGCACTTAGCTAAGCTCTTTCTGCTCAACTCAGACCTTGGGACCTCAAAATCCTTGTCTCTTAAAACAAGATTCACCTACCACTCAGGTGTCTCCCACAAATAGCGGAAAACTAATTAGCATTGATTGACTACTTCTTAGGTTCTAGGCATTCAATCCAAATATAGGTGAAGTTGGCACTACTAACTTCATTTTATAGGTGAGGAAATTGAGGCTCAATGAGGGACTTTTCCAAAGTCACATAACTAATAAATTGGCAAAGGTGGAATTTGAACAAAGTGAGTCTAATTTCTATGGGACTTTTAACCAGGCCCATATTGTTCATTGAGCCTATGTTTTCCCAAGCTTTGTCTCCTATTCAATTCTCTGATTTCCTGTTTCTTCAAAGGACTAGTAAAATTGACCTATGGAAGAAAGTTATACTTGGTAGTTGACAGAAAACATAGTATAAAGGGAAAGTACAATGGAGTTTGATTTTCTTACTTCCTACCTCCTGTTGTAGTCCAAGCCCTTGTGAAGAGTAGAAATATTTCCAGCTGAGATATTGGACTCCCAGAAACACCAATCCCAGCCATATAATCCCAGAAGACTGGGTGGGCTTGATCTTCTTATGGGTAAGTCTGAAGTGGCCAGATGAGGTATCTTGACCTATTCACCATGTTTGTGATATCCATAAGCAAGGCCTTTCCTATCCCTCCACAGGGACTGTAAAAATCCTGGAATTTGGAGGGCAATTTTCCTCATTGATTTGGCTCTGCTAGAGGAACTCAGCCTACCACCCCCTCTTTCTCAAACCCAAAGGCTCTATTGGAAATGATCTATCTCCAGAAATGACCTGAATTCCCACTGCATTCCACTGAGTTCTCTACCTTGGGCATCTGGGGTGGATAGTATAAGTGAATTTGATATGACTTTTAGTTCAACAACAAGATGATTAAAATTGCTCCAACTACGTTTTTGGCTCTAAATCAATTTTTCCTTGCACTTGGTTATATTTCAGATTGGCTTGTTTCTGCTTCAGTGCCATCACAACATCACTTCTGGGCAAAGTGGTACTGTTAGCTATTTCCCAACAGCTACCTCCCACTTCCAATTTCTCTGTCTGGCCTCCTCTTCCCTTTTTAGCACTCCTCCCTCCTTTAGGGACTTCCAGTAACACCCAGCCCTCGTTCAGGGTAATAAAACTCTGATGGGATAATGTCCAGGGATAGGCTAAAAGGAGTGATGGTTTAATGCAATGAGGATCTCAATGATTTCCTAAAATCTTATCACATAAGTATCCCCCAACTACCCCACATAAATACCTCACTCATTACCATGTACAGCTATGTAGCGCCATTCAAAAATGGCCAATGAACCTGAAGTAAATCCATACATGCATTCATTCATCCATACACTTATTCATTTATTTAACAACTTTTTGTTGAGCTCCTCATCTGAAAGCATTCTAGCTAGGTAAGGTAAACAGCATGAGAAAAGGCAGAGGGGGTTAAGGGAGAGCTCAGCTGGTTCAAAGAACCATTAGTAGTTGGGTTTAAATGGAGTGTAGGATACAAATGTGCATGTGAATATAGATGAGACTTGAAAAATAGTTATACAAGATCAAATCAGAAAAGGTCTTGCTTCTTCAAGTTATGGAATGAATGAGTCATAGGAATGAAAGGCACAGCATAGGGAATCTAGCCAAGGATATTGTAGTAGCATTGTATGGTGACAGACAGTAGTTATACTTGTGGTGAGCATAAAATAGTTTATAAACTTGTTGAATCGCTATGTTATACACCTGAAACTAATGTAATATCCTGTGTCAATTTTACTCAAATGAAAAAAAAAAAAAAGAAAAGGCCTTGCTTGTCATTCTGAGGGGTCTGGGACTTTATCTTGAAGTTCATGGAGAATAGTTGAAATATGTTAAGCAGGACAGTGACATGATTAGATGTGTGTTTTAGAAAAGTTACTCAGGGGTGCCTGGATGGCTCAGTCAGTTAAGCATCTGCCTTTGGCTCAGGTCATGATCCCAGGATCCTGGGATGGAGTCCCACATCAAACCCCATATAAGGCTCCTTGCTCAGTGGGGAGCTTGTTTCTCCCTTGCCTGCCATTCCCCTTGCTTGTGCTTGCTCTCTGTCTTTCTCTCCCAGTCACTCTCTTTGTGTCAAATAAATAAAGTCTTTTTTAAAAATAGAAAAGTTACTCAAGTAGAGTATGAGCAATGTTGAGCAAAACTCAACACAGCTTCAAGATAACATCCAAGCGAAAAACAGGGCCTTAGCCCATAAATGTTACAGAAAAAACCCTCTTCTTTAAGGGGTCATCAGAGAAACTAAAGTATAGCTTATTTAAAAGCAGTTGAGAGCAGTGTACTTGGGTCTGACCAGGACAGCCCAAGGGAATCAGCTCTTGTTGGCAGCGAGCCCAAGCACTCTATCTATGCCCTGACCTTGACTAATTGCTAGTCCTTGGATCCTGAAAAATGGAATTGGTACATGATACTTTCCCATCAGCAGTCATAAGTTTCTTCCATTTAAAAATTTCCCGGATCCCACCCATTCCTCTGGCTACCACTTAATCTATTTTCTCTCCTTTACAACCACACTTCTGAAAGGATTCTCTAGTCTCGCTTTTTCCATGGTCTCACCTCCTATTCACTCTCAAACTCAATATAAACAGATTAGTGCTACCATTTTGTCACTAAACACAATTCTCACCAAGGTTATCAATGACCTTGATGCTAAATGCAAGAGTCACTCGATGGTTCTCATATTCTTTATTTCCGTGCATAATTCTATACAATTTTTTATTATCTTCTTGAGACATGATCTTTCTTTAGCTCCTGGGATCAGCATTCTCCTGGCTCTCCTCCTGCCTCTTTGGCCCTCTTACCTCTACTCAGTCTTAAAATATTGGACCCATCTAAGTTTTACCCTAAGCCCTCTCATTTTTTCACTCTGTACTTTCTCCTCCAGATGAACTCAACCATCTCCCCATATCTTCAATAATCATGTATAAGCCGACAACTCTAGCTCTGTATTTCTAGATTTCTCTTCTGAACTTCAAAATAATATATCCATCACCTACTTGACATGCATTTAAAGTTGTACTATCCAAAATCGAACTCATTATATCTCCTCCTCTCCAAACAGTCTTCTTCCAGTACTCTACAACTCAGTAACAAGGACCACCCGTGGAACATACCAGAATTCAATTATTCTTGAAACCTTCTTCTCCTAAATGCAAAATCATTGATATAATCTAAATGGCCATTGCATGGTTTGACTCCTGCTGAATTCTCCAGCCTCATCTTACATTCTCCGTTTATGCCAAACTTGCTTTCTTTCAACCTTGGGGATACCCAGAGCTTGCTTTCTTTCTTTCTTTCTTTCTTTCTTTCTTTCTTTCTTTCTTTCTTTCTTTCTTTTTCTTTCTTTCTTTTTTTTTTTGCCTCAGTCTTTATGTTAGTATATTATCTTCCTGGGATGTTATTTTCCCAAATCCTTACTTGGTAAACCCCTACTTAATTTTTATGTCTCAACATAAATGTCACTTTCTTGGATGTACCTTCCTGGGCACATCTGATTAAATTGGATCTTCCAACCTACCTTTATTTCCTGTTGGATTGTGCTCCCAGTGTGGGCCATAATTTTCTTTCATAGTATTACATTACAATTTTAAATATTTATTCATTTACTCATTTGTCTCCCCTGCTTGACTGTAAATTCCACAAAGACAGGAACACTTACATCACTCTTCTTTTTGGTGTGCTCTACATTGAAAATTGACACATAGAAGGTAGTTAATGTATATCCATTCGGTGAATATATGAATGAGTAAATGAGTACAAGTTTTTCTCGCAGAGCATACATTTCTCTATTAAAGAGGAAGGGCCTTCTGATTTTGGGGGCCTTCCTCAGGGTCTGATGAGTAGATACTTAAAAAGATTGAGAACTGTCTTTGAAAACTCAGTGAAGTTCTCAACAAACTTCGCAAACAATTTTACAATTATTTCCCAAGTTGGAGCTATTATACTCTTACTCTCTTTTTGCTGCAGGGCCTCTCCTTGGGATTTCCATAAGCTTTTCTTTAACCTGAGAAAAGACAAAAAGAAAAACACCATAAAAATGTTCACTAGATTTTCCTGAGAATCCAGAAGATTTGCAGTCTGCTTAGAGATTTGGCCAAAGTTTTAGATCGTCATCAAGTTTATGCAACCAGTTTATCTGGGGCTAATTCAGTCTTTCACAAGGCTACTTACTTTTTCAACTTTTAGTTTCGGTGTGAGATGGAACTGGATTCTCCTTATGGTCCAAGTGAAGCAGTAAAACTCAGGGCCTAAGGTGGAAAAACTGAGACAAGAAATCTATACTTTCAAGCTTTCTGACCCACAGTGACTGTGTCCCTGATTCTGGCTCCCAGGTCCATGGGGGCTTATGCACTGGTCTTTCTTAGAAGTCTTGCCACAGTAGTAGGAGAAGCAAATGCTTGTTATGGACAATGAAGGAGAAACATTAACCTGCGCATTTTCCTCCTGGTATCAGAAGTGAAAAATAAGACAAAAACATTTCCAACCCCTACATAGCAGAACAGTGCCAAGGATTTGTTTGGAGACAGAAAGTGACCATTCCAAAAATAATCCCTCATACATTACCCTGTTGGTCTCAAGGGCTTGGCTTAGGTCCAAGTACTAAATTTATTCCTTTTTATTGTTTTTTTTTTCATAAAATAGAGATTTTAATTTTTTCGTTAGTTTTAGAGGTAGAATTTAGTGATTCATCAGTTGCATATAACACCCAGTGCTCATTACATCAAGTGCCCTCCTTAATGCTCATCACTCAATTATCCCTTTCCCCCACCCACCCCCCTCCAGCAACTCTCAGTTTGTTTCTCATAGTTAAGAGTCTCTTATGGTTTGTCTCCTTTTCTGTTTTTATTGTTTTATTTTTCTCTCTCTTCCAAAGCAAGCACGCTACAGCTGAGGTCAAAGAGGTTGCTGCCTGTGTTCTCTTCTAGGATTTTGATGAACTCCTGTCTCACATTGAGGTCTTTCATCCATTTTGAGTCTATTTCTGTGTATGGTGTAAGAAAGTGGTCCAGTTTCATTCTTCTGCATGTGGCTGTCCAATTTTCCCAACACCATTTGTTGAAGAGACTGTCTTTTTTCCATTGGATATTCTTTCCTGCTTTGTTGAAGATTAGTTGGCCATAGAGTTGAGGGTCCATTTCTGGGTTCTCTGTTCTGTTCCACTGATCTATGTGTCTGTTTTTGTGCCAGTCCTATACTGTCTTGATGATTACTGCTTTGCAAAACATCTTGAAATCTGGAATTGTGATGCCACCAGCTTTGGTTTTCTTTTTCAACATTCTTTTATTTGGGGTCTTTTCTGGTTCCATACAAGTTTTAGGATTGTTTGTTCCAGCTCTGTGAAAAATGTTGATGGTATTTTGATAGGGATTGCATTGGATGTGTAGATTGCTCTGGATACCATAGACATTTTTAATATTTTTTCTTCCAATCCATGAGCATGGAACGTTTTTCCATTTCTTTGTGTCTTCCTCAATTTCTTTCATAAGTATTCTATAATTTTCAGAGTATAGATCCTTTACCTCTTTGGTTAGGTTTATTCTTAGGTATCTTATAGTTTTTGGTGTAATTGCAAATAGCATCAATTCCTTGATTTCTCTTTCTTCTGCCTCACTGTTAGTGTATAGAAATGCAACTGACTTCTGTTCATTCATTTTATAGCCTGACACTTTGTTAAATTCGTGTAACAGTTCTAGCAATTTTTTCGTGGACTCTTTTGGGTTTTCTACATAGAGTATCATGTCATCTGTGAGGAGTGAAAGTTTGACTTCTTCTTTGCCAATTAAATTTTTTCCTTTTATTTATTTATTTTTAAATATTTTATTTATTTATTTGACAGAGAGAGAGAGATCACAAGTAGGCAGAGAGACAGGCAGAGAGAGAGGGGGAAGCAGGCTCCCTGCCGAGCAGAGAGCCCAATGTGGGGCTCGAGCCCAGGACCCTGAGATCATGACCTGAGCCGAAAGCAGAGACTTTAACCCACTGAGCCACCCAGGTGCCCCTAAATTTTTTCCTTTTAAACAACAAATTCTACATGGGCTTTTGTGATAAGGACAGGGTTCATAGATGTGCAGAGCAGGAGAATAGCTGCTGAGTCTTTGAAGAGGCTACTCTTAATCTCCTACTTTTCTGTCCCAAATATCCAGAATGTTTTCCTTGTACTAAGTTGTTCTGGCCCAGGATCCACTGATATTCACCTATGCCCAACCCCTGGGAAGCTGACATCCAATAGAAAATGGTAGGATTTTCAGGGGAAAAACAGTCTCCCTATCTCTAATGTGAGAAGGCAATTACCTATTTATTTGCTTTAGTATCAATTTCTTTAAAGTTTTAATTTCAATTTCAGTTAGTTAACATACAATGTAATATTAGTTTCAGCTGTACAATATAGTGATTCAACACTTCCGTACAATACCTGGTATTCATCACAAGTACACTCCTTAATCCCCACCACCTTTTAAACCCATCCCCCCAACTCTGGTAACTATCATTTTGTTCTCTATAGTTATGAGTCCTTTTCTTGCTTTTCCTCTCTCTCTTTTTTCCTCTTTGTTCATATGTTTTGTTTCCTGAATTGCACATGAGTTAAATCATATGGTATTTGTCTTTCTCTGACTTATTTCACTTAGCATAATACTCTCTAGCTCTATACATGTTGTTGCAAGTGGCAAGATTTCATTCTTTTTTATGGCTGAGTAATATTCCATTGTGTGTGTATATATATATATATATATATATATATACACAACATCTTCTTTATCCATTCATCATCGATGGACACTGGGCTGTTTTCATAATTTAGCTATTGTAGACAAAGCAGGAAAGAATATCTAATGGGAAAAGATAGTCTCTTCAACAAAAGGTTTTGGCAAAACTGGACAGCAAAATGTAAAGGAATGAAACTGGACCATTTTCTTACACCATACACAAAAGTAAATTAAAAATGGGTGAAAGACCTAAATGTGAGACAGGAAACCATAAAAATCCTAGAAGAGAACACAGGCAGTAACTTCTTTGACATTGGTCATGGCAACGTTTTTCTAGATATGTCTCCTGAGGCAAGGGAAATAAAAGTAAAAAGAAACCATTAGGAGTACATCAAAATAAAAAGCCTCTGCAAAACAAAGGACACAATCAACAAAACTAAAAGGCAACCTACAGAATGGGAGAAGATATTTGCAAATTACATATCTGATAAAGGGTTAGTATTCAAAATCTATAAAGAACTTATCAAACTCAACACCCAAAAAAACAAATAATCCAATTAAAAATGGGCAGATGTGTCTGTTTTTGTATCATGCTGTCTTGGTGATCACAGCTTTGTAATAAAGCTTGAAACCAGGCAACGTGATGCCCCAGCTTTGTTTTTCTTTTTCAACATTTCCTTGGCAATTCGGGGTCTTTTCTGGTTCCATACAAATTTTAGGATCATTTGTTCCAGCACTTTGAAAAATGCCGCTGATATTTTGATTGGGATGGCATTGAAAGTATAGATTGCTCTGGGCAGCATAGACATTTTAACAATGTTTATTCCTCTGATTCATGAGCATGGAATGTTTTTCCATCTTTTTGTGTCTTCTTCAATTTCTTTCATGAGTGTTCTGTAGTTCCTCGAGTATAGATCCCTTACGTCTTTGGTTAGGTTTATTCCAAAGTATCTTATGGTTTCTGGTACTATTGTAAATGGAATCAATTCTCTAATTGCCCTTTCTACAGTTTCATTGTTAGTGTATGAAAAAGCAACTGATTTCTGTGCATTGATTTTATATCCTGCCATATTACTGAATTGCTCAATTAGTTCTAGCAATTTGGGGGTGGAGTCTTTTGGGTTTTCCACATAAAGTATCATGTCACAAAAACAGACACATAGGCCAATGGAACAGAGTAGACAGCCCAGATATGGACCCTCAACTCTATGGTCAAATAATCTTCGACAAAGTGGAAAAAAATATCCAGTGGGAAAAAAAACAGTCTCTTCAATAAATGGTGCTGGGAAAATTGGAAAGCTATGTATAGAATAATGAAACTTGACCATTCTCTTACCCTATACACAAAGATAAACTCAAAATGGATGAAAGACCTCAACGTGAAACAGGAATCCATCAAAATCCTGGAGGAGAACATAGGCAGTAACCTTTTTGGCATTGGCCACAGCAACTTCTTTCGAGACACATCTCCAAAGGCAAAGGAAACAAAAGAGAAAATGAACTTTTGGGACTTCATCAGGATAAAAAGCTTCTGCACAGCAAAGGAAACAGTCAACAAAACAAAGAGGCAACCCACGGAATGGGAGAAGATATTCGCAAATGACTTTACAGACAATGGGCTGATATCCAAGATCTATAAAGAACTTCTCAAACTCAACACCCAAAAAACAGATAATCATGTCAAAAAAATGGGCAGAAGACATGAACAGAAACTTCTCCAATGAAGACATACAAATGGCTAACAGACACATGGAAAAATGTTCATCATCATTAGCCGTCAGGGAAATTCAAATCAAAACCACACTGAGATACCACCTTACACCTGTTGGAATGGCAACGATTAATAAGGCAGGAAACAACAAATGTTGCAGAAGATGTGGAGAAAGGGGAAGCGTCTTACACTGTTGGTGGGAATGCAAGTTGGTGCAACCACTTTGGAAAACAGTGTGGAGATTTCTCAAAAAATTAAAAATAGAGCTACCCTATGACCCTGCAATTGCACTACTGGGTGTTTACCCCAAAGATACGGATGTAGTGAAAGAAAGGGCCATATGTACCCCAATGTTCATAGCAGGAATGTCCACAATAGCTAAACTGTGGAAAGAGCTGAGATGCCCTTCAACAGATGAATGCATAAAGAAGATGTGGTCCATATATACACTGGAATATTACTTAGCAATTAGAAAGGATGAATACCCACTTTTGCATCAACATAGATGGGACTGGAGGAGTTTATGCTGAGTGAAATAAGTCAAGCAGAGAAAGTCAATTATTGTATGGTTTCACTTACTTGTGGAACATAAGGGATAACATGGAGAACATTAGGAGAAGGAAAGGAAAAGTGAATTGGGGGAAATCAGAGGGGGAGATGAACCATGAGAGAATCTCAGTCAACTCTGAGAAACAAACTGAGGCTTTTAGTGGGGAGGGGGTTGGGGGATGAGTGAGCCTGGTGGTGGGTATTAAGGAGGGCATGTATTGAATGGAGCACTGGGTGTTGTACGTAAACAATGAATCTTGGAACACTGCATCAAAAACTAATGATGTATTTTATGGTGACTAACATAACATAATTAAAAAATTAAAAAAAATAAAAATGGGCAGACTTGAATAAAATTTTTCTAAAGAAGTCATATAGATGGCCAACAGACACATGAATAGATGCTCAACATCACTCATCACCAGAGAAATACAAATCAAAACTACAATGAGACATCACCTCACACTGGTTAGAATGGCTAAAATTAACAACACAGGAAACAACAGGTATAGACAAGGATATGGAGAAAGGGAACCCTCTTACACTGTTGGTTGGAATGCAAACTGGTGTAGCCACTCTGGAAAACAGTATGGGGTTTCCTCAAAAAGTTAAAAATAGAACTACCCTATGATCCAGCCATCGTATTATTAGGTATTTGTCGAAAGAATACAAAAATACTAATTCAAAAGGATACATGCACCTCAATATTTATAGTAGCATTTTCTATAATTGCTTTAGCATCACATTTTGATATTATAAGTGATTACTAGGACCAGATGGAGGGAGGCCAGAGAATGTCCAATGGTTTAATGGTGACATAGTGCTGTGTCCATAAATGACTGAAAACTCCCAAAGGCTACACCAGCTAATGCTATCTCTGAGGCCAAAAATATTTTCAGAGTATATTGTACTTAGCTGTTGTTTAGTTCTTGTTTATGTACCTGGCAAAAGATAACATAATATTCTGGTTGCCTAGAGGTGATATGGTTTATAACCAATGATAACAGTTAAAATTTTCTACACCTTATGCTAAGGTTTACAAGGTTATATTTCAGATTCCTGTCCCTAGGGATTCTCTCTTAGACATTCCCTGCAGGTCAAGGATCACAGAAACACCATTGGGAGCTCTTGTAGAGATCATTTAGATAGAAGCTTCTCTATCCCTACACTAAAAACCAAGTTTTGGAGACCCAGAGTGGGAAGCCAAGCCTTAAGAGTATGGTAGATGGTAAGTAGACTCCTCAAAGGTATGATAAAAGCCCTGGACCTGGAGTCAGGAGGTTTGAATGCAAATCTGCCTTTTATTATAACTATGAGATCCAGGTTGAATCATTAACTGCCCTGAACTTCAGTTTCTCTTTCTGTAAAACAGAAAGTTGTAATTAATGAAATGACATATGCATAAAAGATCCAGTAGAGGTTCAGTACGTGAGACTTGTATATGAATGTGTTCCTTATAACTACTTCTTAACTCTTCCTACATATCCCATGGTAGGGAGGACACTGTTCCTCGGGTCCTGCTTTAAGGAATCTTTCAAGTTGCCTTTAATCCATCCTTCTAAAAATTTTCAGGGCAATATTTGAAAAATTCTGAACTGATTCTGGAATGTCATATCTTCTTTTCTCTACCTACAAAAATCCTACTCATAACTCAGGACCTAATTCAAATCATTCTCATTGCAAATCTTTAAATGCTCTCTAGATCTAATCTAGGGACTCAGGGAAAGCTTCCTCAAGGAAGTGATATTTGGGCTGCGATATGAAGGTTGAGTGGGAGGACCCCAGGGAATGAGAGGGGAGAAAGCATACTAAGCAAAGGAGACAGTATATATAAAGGCCTTGAGGCAAAGATAGGGTGGTTTGTTGGAAAAACTGAATGATAACCAGAAAGTCAATGTAGCTAAAGCACAGAGAAGGCCAAAAACCTTACAAATAGGGCAGTCTCAAATAGCTATGCAGTTAGTGTACTACATAAAGTGCCTTGTTAAGGGAGCTGAAATCCAGCCCATGCTCTGCTTGCTAAGCCATAGAGCCGTGTCCATCCAGAAACTATCTTTTTCTGATTTGTGCATTCTTGTTTTAAATGTCAGAAAGATCCAGAAAAGGTAGCAGCAGTCCCTACAAGGCCATAAATGTTCTGGCCCCTACCTATCATACCATCCTTACCTGGAATTCTTTCCCTCATTCTCTCTCAGTATTCTGGCTAAACAGGTCTTCTGCACCCTCAGGACCTTTGCACATGTTTTCCTTGATATACTGGGCTCCATTATCATACACTCATACACAATGCTTGGTACACTGTTGAGGTTTGATGAGTTTGCTTTAGTGTAGGGTCCATGACCCAAGGCTGATTTGGCTACCTTTGAGTTTGGGTCTGAATGAATTACAATTGAGTTAGAACTTCCCTGGTCTTCAGGCTATGGAGGGTGGTGTGATTCCCATTTGCAAGTGGTGTGAGCAGTGACTCTTGGTATCCATGTATGGGAAAGCAGGTCCTTCCTTTTTCTGGGGCTTCTGGCATCTTTAGGAGTGGAGAGAGTCGCAAGGACTTCTTAACATAAGTAATCAGGATTTTTTTTTCAGAAAGAGTTGAAAGCACAGGAACAAGTGGTTGTTTCAGACTTTCTTCCACCACAAAACTCAGGTTAGCCTTCTCTGAGGACACATTACAACACCCAACCAGAGTCCTCCCGTCAGCCTAGATTTCTGCAAGAATGATAAGCACCTAATAAAACCATTTGTTCTAGAAATACTGATTGAGCACCTATAATAATGAATAAGAAAGGCATGATCCTTGACTTCACAGAGCTTATATTTTGGCATCATATTCAGGAATATCTGTAGGATTACCTTATAGGGGAACTAAGTCTTCTTAAGGAGCTAACTACTCATTGGCAGCTTAAATAGCCAACTTACAAGATACAGAGAGGGGCTCTGAGGTCAGCCTGACTTGGGTTCAAGTCATAGTAGATTCCACCATCTAAGAGTTGTTTAACCTTGGGCAAGTTTCTTTTTCTGATCTTCAATTTCTTTACCCATAAATGGGAATGATAATACTTAACTCATAGAGCTAATATGAAGATAAAATGAGACATAATATGTAAAAGGTTATAGTCTAGTGCCAAAATTAATAAATATTTGTATAAAATACATCATATTCCCTGTTTCATGGAAAATGATTTTTTAAACAAAACATATCTAGAAAAAGGGTCCAGTTTTCAAGGACTCAGAATAGTAATCAGAGGAAATGTCATGGTTATAGGAAATGTTTCCTATCTTTTATGTCCCTATCAAGATTGTTATCTTCTTGAAATAGAAACTATCTGTTTTATCTTGGTATCCTCCAATCAATCTCAGTGCCTATCACAGTGCCTGGCACTGCTAAGGATAGAGGACTTGTTTTATTCATTTCTATACTCTCGGGGTCTCATATAGTGTCTAGAACATAATATGCTTATCACATGTATTAAATCCCTTAATTCTCACAATAGTTCTCTAAAGTAGTGCTATTATCCTTATTAGTAAATGAGGAGACTGAGGCACAGAGAGATTAAGTCAATTGCCCAAATTTACCAAGCTAATTAAGTGCTACAGCTAGAATTTGAACCCAGGCAGTCTGGCTATAGGCCTGCACCACTGACACCTAACACAATCACATAGAAGTTGCCTATTAAATATTTGTTGAATAAATACAATTGCAAGAAAATGTGAATTATAATCATGTAAAAGAAGGAATCCATTACACATGTGTACCTTATACAATAGATATACTCCCAAAAATTGGATAAAAATCGATTCTTTTTTAAATTTCATGCATTTTACCAGTATGCCAGCACATTGCTGTTTGAAAAGTTAACCCTCACTGTGCATTAGGGGTTCCTGCTGTTCAAAACAACTTGTGGCGACCCATTTTGTTATGTCAAGAACCTCTTTTGTCATGTCAGTAATCACTTCCTAAACTGTCCAATTTATAAAAAGTAGTGTTTTCACATACTGGCTTCCTGCTAAAGCAGGAAGGGCTGGTAAATATCCTTTAGAAGATCCTATTCCAATCACCTACAACCTGCCCTTTCACCCCACTCCACCCCTCCAACCATAAGGCTAGAAAGACTGTTGGTGCCATCTTCTGGGCATTTGGGGCAGTAGCATACATTGGGCCCACCAGAGGGGCATTTCCAAGAAATAATCATGTCAAATTCTTTCAATCTGGTGATAAGAATAGAGTTGATTTTTGGATCTTTTTTTGAAAAGAAATTGAATATTTTTCAGAAAATATGAAAGCTGACTTATTCAATCAGGCAAGTCTCCTGAAGCTCTGATGGATTGAGAAATGGAATAAAAATCCAGCTGAACTTTAGAAGGATGCTGAGCAGACATTTCCTTTGGTCAGGTACACTTTACATATACTTCAAAATCATAGGCTATTATGATAAAATTGATCATTTATTTAAGATTATCTGTGTGCTAGATACTTTCTATACACTGTCTCATTTAAATCTCACTATAATCCTAGAAGGTAAAGAGTATCTTTAATTTACAGTTAAGAAAGCTGAGATTTAGAGAGGTTAAGCAATGGACAAAAAATGGCAGAACCAGAAATTCAAACCCAAATCATGTTCTTTTCAGTGTAATATGTTGTCTCTTTTTATTTCTTTTGGCTCTGTATCAATATTTCACTACTAAGAGATGTCAGAAAAATGTTCTTGACAGATGTAATCCCAATGCAATATCATTGAAACATCAAAGAAAACTGTGCCCAAAACCCTTATATGGACCCTTTTCTAGTTGTCTTGACAACTTGTTTTATTTAGTTATGTTGGATAAAAAGATAGGAAGTTTAAAGTGGTAACAGACAGAGGTCAAGGGCCAAAGAGAATGTTGGGGAGGCAGAGAAGGGGGTAAGAGAGAAAGGATGAGTAGTATGGACGTGGAGGACAGAGGGGCTTTTTGACTGCCTCTCTATCGCTCATAAAGCCAAAATCAGCCCATCAGGGTGAAACCAGCTTTCTGGAGAGAACAACTTGCATTACATGTACAATAATTAAGCTTTGAAAATTTTAGCATATTATGTTTAAAAACTATTCTTTTATTTCTGGCTTATATATGTGTGTGTATGTGTGTGCACGTATACACAACCATCCATGGGAAATTTGAAACTTCAGAAATAGAGAATAAAGGAAAGCGATGGGAGGGAGAAGACAAAATAAAAATTATGAAAATTTAAAAAATGTACAATAATTAACCTCTGTCTAATACTTTGTGCCAAGCACTGTTTTAAGTGTCTTACTTGTATTAACTCATTTACTCCTCAAAAAAACTTATGAGGCAAATCTTTTGATTAATCTCATTTTACATATTCGAAAATTGAAGCGAAGAAGTGGATACGGTTTCCATTTTACACATGAGGAAACTGAGACACAGAGTTAAATAACTTGCCCAAGGTCAAGCTAATAAGTGGTGGAATTTAAACTTAGGATACTGGCTCCAGAGCCATATTCTTATCCATCATGATATATTACCCCTCTCAATACGTTGTAAGGATAAGCATTATTTCAGGAAATGTTTACTTTGGGTATATATGAGTGTATGAGTGTGTGCTAATATTTGTGCTGGGTTGCAATGTAAAACATATTTATTCCTGTGAGTCACAGACAAAAATGTCTAAAACCTGCTGCTCTAGCAATAGTATTGCTGAATTATACATCTTCAGCCTCACTAGAGATAATGCTAAATTACTCTCTAAAACAATTTTACCAAATCACCAGCAGTGTAAGAGAGCAACCTGTGTTCTATATCCTCACCTGAACTTAATAGAGTCAGGCTTTAATATGCTGCCAATCCAAAAGGTGTGAAATCATAGCTTATGTGGTTTTAAAATGTATCTTTCTGATTTCTATTACATATTTTCATATATTTTGGCTGCTCAGATTTTTGCCCTCCATGAATCATCTGTTTATATCTTTTACTTGTATATTATGGCATGCAATACAAATGTATACAATACAACATACGACAAGAGCAACTCTTTGAAGGAGCCAGCAGTACAGATGAAGAAACTCAGGCTGGCAGAAACCTTGCTTAAGGTCACTCAGCTAATGGGTTGTTGAGTTGGGATTTGAGTCCAGACCCGTTAGCCTATGGCTTTTGTTTTATAATACATGCCAGAGACCAAGGCCATGTTCGTAAAAACAGAAGAAGGGAACAAATAATATCAAGCATGTAACAATATGTCATGTGTCTAATTAGGTTTTGTGTAATTAACATAGCTTATTTATTTGTATCCTCACAACAATTTGTGAGATAAAACATGTTATCTTCATTTTACAGGTAAGAAGACTGAGACTCAGGGAAAGGAAAGATTTGCGTTGGAGAGGTTAAATTATAGCTAAGAAGAGGCAGAATCACAATTCAAACACAGGTCTGTGTGATTACAAAGTCCATACCAGTTACACAATAGTGGTGCCTGTCCATAGATATTTTGGTATGAGGTAAAGGCCTCCCACAGATCATGTCTGCCTCATTATCTCCTAGAGCCATGTTTTGACCTCCTGCCTCACCTTCTCCTTAGAGCCCCAACGAACTGCTTCTATTTGGAGATGGCCAGGACTACACCTACCTTTTTTTTTTTTTTTGTAGAATCCTGGTTTGGGGCAGCCTTAACTAACTGGTCCAGCCCACTGCCTTCCATTAACCAGTCAAATGAGATGAGTTCCCAGCCAACTTCCACAGATTCATCTTCCACTGCCTCCAGACTTCTCTGATAAAGCCCACTCCAGATCTCAACACCTTCCATGGTAAACCAGAAATTCTAAGTCAGAACTGTCAAACTTGACTGCACATTAAAATCACCTGCAGAAGTTAAAAAAACCCTGATGCCCTAGTAACAGCCCAGACCCATTACATCAGAATCTCTGAGGATGGTTCCCAGGCATCCATAATAGTTAAAGCTCCCCAGATGATTCCAATGTATAGCCAAGACTGAGAACCACTGTTAAAGCATCTTCTTCAAGTTCCAGTAGCCATACTCACAGTGGTTTCCACATTTTAGTGTTCATGGAAACTTCTTGGAGTATTTGTTACGATTCAGATTTCTGGACCTCACCTCTAGAGAGTCCATGTTTTGGTTTGGACCCAAGAGTCTGCATTCTTAACAACCACCCCAGATAGTTTCACTGCAAGTCAACAGCAGATCACATTTTGGAAATGCTGCATTAGGGGAAGGGCTACATGGAAGTGGGATGGAAGTAAGAGGTCTCTGGCCCTTTAAGGACTAATTAAGAAACTACCTTTAAAGCTATGGAGCACAGCAAGCAAGCGCTGCTTTTTCTTATCCTAGTGGATAAGGTAAGGGAGCAGGTCCTGGAATGGGCCTCTCCTTTAAGGTTACCTCAGCATCCGAGTAAGTGTTATCTTGTTCCTAGCCCTGAAGAGCAGGAAAAATATGCCATGTTGTCCCACCTGTTGTTTCTGTTTGTTTTGATGTGAAGAGGCCAAGTTAGGAGACCGCTTTTGGTCCAGAAGATTCTCCCAGAGGAATTGATACAGGGCTTGCCTGCTTGCCTTTCATTTTTTCTTGCCCTGTCTTTTGTGGTTGTGGAGCCAGATGCAGTTACCTATGTGAAAGAAAAGGCTCAGAGTGACATCCTTTGGGCTTGGGCTAGAGCGTGTTGCTGAACACCACGCCTTTTGAGATGGTCCTCCTCAGCATCCTTAGAATTCTTCTTTGGGGACTGTTGCTTTTTATGGAACACAGGGTCCAAATGGCAAAGGTAGGGCAGCCCTATATTGCCTTCACAGCTGACGCCCATTCCTTGCCTCTGATTCGGGAGCTGCTAGAAGAAGCTCCTGGCAAGCAGCAGAGGAAGCCCCAGGTCCTAGGGCACCCTTTGCGGTACATGCTGGAGTTGTACCAGAGTTCAGCTGATGCACGTGGGCACCCTAGGGAGAACCGCACCATTGGGGCCACCATGGTGAGGCTGGTGAGACCCTTGGCCAATGTAGCAAGGCCTCTCAGAGGTGAGTTATCATACCATACTGTCTTGTGGGGAAGAGAAATGTGGAAAAAGAGTGTAGAGAAAGGGAATCTGAGTTTATTGTCAGGCTTCATTGCCTAGTGGGTGAGTTGTTTTCTCAGGCTTGGATTTCAAATGATGGAAAAGTTGGAAGAAGATGGCTCCAAGCCTACTTCCCTTTAGGGTCCCAATTTAAGAACAAATTGCCTTGGGGCCTACCTGAGGAATCTCTCCCAGACCTCAGGAAAACTGAATGATGTGTCAGCTCCTGTCTTTGTAAGAAAGTCTTATTGCTTGTTATGTCACTGAAAACTATAATTGAGAAATACTCCTATGCATTCTCGTGGTGGTGGGGGGGGCTCTTTACTTGTGATTGTATTCTTACAAGGGAAAGAGCACAGGATTCAGAGTTGAGGAAATTTACGAGAATAGACAGAAACAAATTAATATCGGAAGTTCTGAATACCTGGTAGGTGAACATCTGCTACTGTATATAATCCTTAAGGACGACTTCTACCATTAGCTGTTATGGAGCAATTAGCCTAATTTTTAAAGATAAAACTAAAGCACAGAAGTCAAATAACTTGCAACATTCACATAGACAGTGGGTGTCAGAGATAGGATTTGAGGTTAAGTCTGCCTGATTCTGAAGTCTCCATAACTTCTCAAGTGTTTAGATATAGTACGTTGATATCCTTGTATACCAAGCAGTTTTTCTATTAAGTCCATATTGCTAGTTTGGATTTTTGGTACTAAAGGTATTTTGGAATTTTGTTTGTTCCTATCGTGCTTGATTTTAAAAATGTCTTCATTAGATACTGATCCAGGAAACCAGTGGGCTTCTGAAGTGCAGGGCTTTCTAGGGAATGCAGAAAGTCATCAACTTCAAGGAAATCTTGGGAACCCGATGAGATTAATTTTGGGTCTTTGCTAGTTTATATTCCCTCCTTTAAATGAAACAACCAATATTCCCCTAGTTAACCTTTACTCTGAGTTTACCACGTTCCAGTCATTGGGCAAAATACTTAACAAACATCTTACTTAATCCTTACTACTAGCGTATGAGGTAGGTACTATTAACAATCATTTTATAGGTGAAGAAACTGAGGCTCAGAATAACTTACTCATCATAACACAGCTAGTAATTGGTAGAGCTGGGCGTCAAACCCAGGTTTTCAGGCTCCAGAGCTTGTTAATCATCCTGCTGTGCTGACTCAACAGATTTTAATTGAGCACCAGGCACTATGTTTGGGTTGGGTCTAAAGTGGCAAATAACAGTTTCCCTGACCTCTAGGAGCTCCCATTAAGGTAGAATGGATAGATAGGTAATCACATAATGGTGTTAGAGCATGACCAATGCTTTGACAGGGATAAGCAGTAGGGCTCCCAGGACATGAAAGAAGAAATAGGTCACTGCTTAAAGCCAGCAAAGGGAAGCAGGGAGACAATGAAAGACTTCATTAAAGAGCTAATATTTGAGCTGGACCCTGAGGAAGGAGTAAGGAGACTATGTGTAGAGGCAGAGACATGCGTTCTGATTGAGGAATGGGAAAATAGCTTGGGGTTGGTGGAGATTCACTCAACAAATATTTAACACCTACTGAAGGCTAGGCACTGTTTTAGGTGCTGGCATACAGATATGATCAAGACAGGCATGGTTTTCATGGGTGAGACAGATAAGTAAACACAGATAATTGCAAATTGTGGTAAGTGCTATTAAAGAATGAATTCGGTTTTGATGGAGAATAACAGATCCTCCCTTTACATGGGATTGTCAGGGAATGCATCTTTGAAGAGGTGACATTTGAGTTGAGACCTGTATGATAAGAAAGTAGGCATGAAAAGAGTAGAGAGAAGCCTGATTTAAGCAGAAGGAACCATGTGTACAAAGGCCTAGAGGGTGGAAACAAGCTTGTCTGACTTGAAGATTAGAAGGAAGATCAGTATGGCTGAAATGTATTGAGCATTGTGGAGAGTGACAGGAAATGAGGCTGATGAGAGGCAGGGACTTATAGGCCATTGTAAGGAATCTGGATTTAATTCTGAGTGCAGCAGAAAGCTGTGCAAATAAAGTTTGCAGAGATGATATGGGGCTAGAAAGGAGGGTGCCTAGAATTAGGTCGCTCTCCTGGTCTGACTGTGGGACATAATGGCATCTAGGACTCTGGAAAGGATCCAAAAATGGATGACAAGAGCACAGGGACATATCTCTCCATTAGGAAATGACCCAGCTGAATTGAACTTGCCTGGAGAGCTATGCCAGGTTCGATCACACAGGATGTGTGAGTCAGTCATTTTCTTGAAAAATTCTGAGCAGACCCTTCCTGGCTCTGATCCTTAGCCACTCCACCCTGCTTCAGGAAATATATGATGTCAAGGTCTGAAAGGAAAGGGCAGTTCCTACCAGACAGCCTGCTAGAGGTTGGGTTGGGCTCTTTCTCAGGGAGGGTGGGGCAGGTGTATGGGTGGGCCTCTTGGAAAGATGATTATAGGATGGGAGTGTAGAGTAACTTGAGAAAGCAAATATAAGTCTGGCTTGGGCTTTGAGTGAATGATGTCTAGCGCCCCAAACTTGAGGGTATATTGAGCATAAGTTGAATCTGAGCTATGAAAAATTATCGGGATGCTTCAAGACATTAAAGTACTTCTACATGGACCAGTCCAGACCTACTGAAAAATCCAAGGTTGTGGATCTAGTGAAGGAGGAAAGTTAGGTAAATAATATGTAAATTAACATGCAAATGTTTAGCGATAAGATGTTTGAAGATAAAAGGAGGCATTTTCCTGCAATGCCTGTTTTTTGTTATCTTTGCTCTTGACCTTTTTTCCAGGAGGGAGTGCAGAAATTCAGAGCACTGCTGGCCCAGCCTTCCAACCCTTTGGCCACTGGGTGTCAGCATTACAGCCTGGATTAAAACGCTTAATCACCAAGAGGCTTTCAGCTTCTAGTAGAATTCTTAGCAAACAAAATATTTATCTGAACAAGGCCTTGTTGAAAATAGTATTTAGGGTAATGGTGGTACAATGAATGTAGTATATGAAGAATCATTTCCCGTAAGGAATGAACAAGGAGAGACAGGGTTAAGGGGGAAATGGTTTAAGAAGGAACAGCTGCTCAAGAAGCAATTCTTAATGTAGAAGGTGGAAATGGCAAAACAGCTGCCCCCACTAGGGGTAAATAGACAAAATTATCTTGTGGCATTGTGGCCCCAGATTTGAAGTGATGGCAGGCCACAGATAGTGCCCAATATTGGACCTCAAGTTTCATCTATATAATGATATGATGGGAGAACTCATTCTTAATTCATGCATGTCTCAACAATTCTTAATTGATCACTTTTAATAGTCAACTAATAAAGACTAATCTTCCATACATAAATAATTCCATATTTGGGAGTTTTTTTTCTCATCCTAGTGCTGTGAGTGATCTAAAAATGGAACGCAATTTCTTTTTAAGGGAAACCTACTTGGGCTCAAATCTTGATTCTACCATATACTGGCTTTATATGTCCTCTGGCATAGCTTCTCTGAGCCTCAATTTCCTTTTCTGCAAAATGATAATAATTACTATCTCATAAGGCTACTTCAGATTAAAGAGCTAATGCTTTAAAACTTCTAATAGTAAATACTCAACAAATGATAGTGATTATCATGGCCTTGCTTTATTTTTAGGGCTGCTTACAGCTGTTAGTTTGTATTGAGCTGATTTGTGAGGGAGATTAAGGCTCCAGATAAGAAGCTAATCCTCTGCTCTTGTCCCCTCCTATGCAGGCCCCTGGCATATAAAGACCCTGGATTTTCCTCTGAGACCAAACCGAGTAGCATACCAACTAGTCAGAGCCATTGTGGTTTACCGCCATCAACTCCACCGAGCTCATTTCCATCTCTCCTGCCACATGGAACCCTGGGTCCAGAAAAGCCAAACCAACCACTTTCCTTCCTCAGGAAGAGGTTCCTCAAAGCCTTCCTTTCTGTCCAAAGCTTGGACTGAGATGGATATCACACAACACATTCGGCAAAGGCTCTGGAATCCCAAAGGACGCAGGGTTCTACGACTCCGCTTCATGTGCCAGCAGCAAAAAGGTAGTGAGATTCTTGAACTTCAGTGGCATGGCACTTCATCCTTGGACACTGCCTTTTTGTTACTCTATTTCAATGATACTCATAAAAGTGTTCAGAAGGCCAAACTTCACCCCAGAGGCCTGGAGGAGTTCATGGAAAGGGACTCTTCTCTTCTCTTGCGGAAGGCCCGGCAAGCAGGCAGTATCATATCTGGGGTCCCTGGCCTCTCCAGGGAACATGATAGGCCTCAAAGTAAAAAGTGTTCCCTCCAACCTTTCCAGGTCAGTTTCCACCAGCTGGGCTGGGATCACTGGATTATTGCTCCCCACCTGTATACCCCAAACTACTGTAAAGGATCCTGCCCTCGGGTACTACACTATGGTCTCAATTCCCCCAATCACGCCATCATCCAGAACCTTGTCAATGAGCTGGTGGATGAGAGTGTCCCTCAGCCCTCCTGTGTTCCTTATAAATATGTTCCCATTAGCCTCCTTCTGGTTGAGGCAAATGGGAGTATCTTGTACAAGGAGTATGAGGATATGATTGCCCAGTCCTGCACATGCAGGTGATAGCAAAGATAAATCTAGCTCAGGTGTTTTGAGAAATTGGAAGAGTGTTTAACATGACAAAACAAATATCATTGTTAAAGCTGCAAGTGTTCTACCTGTGGTCTTCTACCAGTTCTGTGGGTTCCATTCCTTGCCATAAGTGTTAAGTCTCTTCTCCCCATGTATGAGGTCCTCAGTTTATACAAACCGTTCCGACACCAAACATTAGTACATTTTGACTACTAGTCAGAGCCTTAAAGATGTTCTTTTGGAGATACCCGGCTTTCTTGCCTTTTTTTTTTTTTTTTTTGTGGCCTTGTCAAAAGTCACCAGTCCATGATGGTAGAACTTTTGGAATTGTCCTACCAAGGCCTGCAAAGGTGAAATCTTCCTAGCAGCCATCTTTTTGAGGCTTTCTAGAAGACCTTGGGTTAAGAAAGCCACTTGAGATTTTACTCCTCTATTTTGCCTCTTGTATCCTCATAACTAGTACCTCATCAGAAAGACTGCCTGCTTCTGTGTTTGCATTGCCCTCTGAATCTAAAACTAACTTTCCTCAGATGGACTAAAAAATGTTTAGGTAATAATCTCCATTGAAATCTTTGGCGGGAAACAGTCTACGATATCAGGGATTTTTCTCTCAGCCTCTGAGCCTGGGGAAAGTATCTGGGATCCCTTTTCTGGGGTAAGGAGAACAGCCTTTAATA
>CM052901.1:64472982-64488410 GCA_028534135.1 Potos flavus | reverse complement strand
CACAGTTTGGCGATTGTGGCCATTGCTGCTATGAACATTGGGGTACATGTGGCCCTTCTTTGTACTGCATCTGCATCTTTGGGGTAAATACCCAGTAGTGCAATTGCAGGGTCATAGGGTAACTATTTTTAATTTCTTGAGGAATAATTTCTATTGATTGATCTTAAAGTTCACAGACTCCTCTGTTCTTGCATCCATCCCATTATGTTTTCTTAAAATTTCAGTTATTATGAATTTCAGTTCTAAAATTTCCATTTGAGTGGGTTTTTTAAAATTAATTTCAATTAGCCAACATATAGTACATCATTAGTTTTTGACATAGTGTTCAATGAGTGGGTTTTTAAAACAGCTTCTATACCTTTGTGAAGTGTATTATTTATTGCTATGTAACAAATTACCACAAACTTAGTGACTTAAAAGAACACAAACTTAATGTCTTACATATTCTGTCAATCAGAAGTTGGCACAGCTTAACTAGATCCTTGCCTTGGCTTTAATCAAGGTATTGGCCAGGGCTCTATTCTTGCTTGGAGCTTGAGTGGTAGTGGGTTTGCTTCTAAGTTCATACAGGTTGTTAGAATGTGCTTCCTTTTGTCTGTAAGACTGAGAGACTTTGATTCTTACTAGTTGTCAGTTGGAAAACATGCTCAGCTCCTGGAAGCTGCCTGAAGTTCCTTACTACATGGTTCTCTTACAATATGGAAACTTGCTTCTTCAAAGCCAGCAAGGAAAAGAGAGAAAATTGACTAACAAGATGGAGTTTTTTATAATATAGCATAATCACAAGAAGTGATCACCTTAAAGTCTGTACCTCTTTGAGAATTTGTGTTTTAACATTTGTTACAAGAATGTTCAAGATTGCTTATTTGAGCATTTTTATAATAGCTGTATTTGTATGATGATTCCAAAATTTTCATCGTCTTTGTTTTCATGTCTGTTTGTTTCCCATGCAACTTGAAGTTTTAATGGTTTTTCATATGCCTAACAATTTTGGATTGCATCTTGTCATTTTAAACATTTTGCTATGAGACTACAGGCCACTTTTAAATTCTATGAAGAATGTTGACATTTTGTTTTAGCAAGCAATTGACTTAATTAACTTCTGGCCCCAAGTTCCAATTTGCCTTCTGTTGGTTGTGTTTCCAATACCAGTTAAGCTTTCATAGGCTTTGTAACATTATTTGAATCTATCCTGTGAATGTATCAATCAGTGGCCAGTCTGGGTCCTAGGCAGTGGTCTATCAGTTACCTCAGGTTTCAAAATCTTTGGTAGGCTAATTAAAATCAGATCTGTGCATGTACATCTCAAATGTAAGCCCTGAATTCATAAACTAATTTATAGGGTGCTTTCCCACGCTCCTTCCTCTCTGCAACCTTCCCCAGACTTTTTGTTTCCCTATGTCTCCCCTTTTTGGTCCCCCAGCCAGAAACTCGGTAATTACCTTTGTTTGTCATTTTCTGTCCTAAACTTTTGTAACTGGGTCCATCTCCTGGCTCAGGAAATGGAAGACAGAGAGAGAAAAAGGTTAACTCAGATTTACCCTACTCTCTTGGAACTACGCCTTCATCAAATGCATAAGATATGTTCCCTTCCCTCCGAGTTTTGGCTCTTAAGGTTTTGCCATTTCTACCACAGGATTTCCTGGGCTCTGGGGCATGAGAAGAACAACAACAAAAAGAAGATAGCAGATAAAAAGAGGGAGGGAGCTCTGTACTCCCTCTGAGAACTAGGAGTTATGTTTTCTGATCCTGAGACAGTACTTCTGTGTTTTGGGCTACGTTGGGTTCAAACTAGGGGTTACCAAAGGAAAAAGAAAAGTTGAAAAAATGGTAAACTCACTGCTGATAAGGTAGTTATTCTACTTCTAGTGTTCTTTACTTCTGCTGTTTACTTTTCAGAGACCTCAAATACCTGCCCCTGTATTCAGTCTAGTTCTATAGTTGTATTCAGTGAGACAGACAGGGTAAAATGTGCTCACTCCATGTCACCCAGGACCAGAACTCCTACAATAGATAATTTACTACTCTCTCTGCATCTACTCTAGCCATTCTTACAAACCATTCTCTATGCATCAACTAGAATGGTCTTTAAAATCCTCAATAAGATTATATCTTATTATATCACTCCCTTGCTCAAAACCCCTGAGGTGGCTTCCCATTTTACTTAAAACCAACTCCTTATGATGACCTACAAAATCCTACCTAATCTGACCCCTGCATGTTTCTCCCAACTAATATCATACCCCTCACTCACACTATCCCAGTCCCATGCATTTTCTTTCAGTTCTTAGTGCACGGAAAACTCAGTTCCTCTTCAGAGATTTGCATTTGTTCTGTCATTCTGGGATGCTTTTTCAAGATCTTTGCAGGACTGACCACTTTCATCTTATTTAGGTCTCAGCTCAAATGCTATCTCCTCAGATACTCCTTTTAGATCTCTTAATCAAAAGTAGCCTAACCCTTTGCATCACTTCTATTACTTTCAGACTGCTACAGCTTTGTAGAAGTATCTAATCCATGTATTTGTTCACTTATTTTCCTTTTCCCACTGAAATTGTAGTTCTTGGAGGGTAGAAAGTTCTCTGAGTTTCTCTTGTTCATTGTTGTATTCTCAGTGTGCCTAGAATAGCATATTACACAGAGTAGATTCTAAAAACATGTTCATTCAGTGAATATCTTTCCAATCTTACTTCTATGCACACATTTTAAATTCATAAACTTTTTTTAAAGAAAGTTTTTTTTTAAATATTTTATTTATTTATTTGACAGAGAAAGATCACAAGTAGGCAGAGAGGCAGGCAGAGGGAGAGAGGGAAGCAGACTCCCTGATGAGCAGAGAGCCCAATGTGGGGCTCGATCCCAGGACCCTAAGATCATGACCTGAGCCGAAGGCAGAGGCTTAACCCACTGAGCCACCCAGGCGCCCCAAATTCATAAACTTTAAAAAAATAAAAGCTGTATTTAGTAGGCCTTAATATTCAGTTTCAGTAATTGTATTTCAACAACATCCCCTCAAGAGCTCCTTCACTACACTGGGTGCTTTGGTGTGAAGTAGTGTAACAATTTTCATTCAGCTATTTCTCTGGCATCTGATTTGCTCTGTGCTAGAATTATAATTTGACTTCACTCATCTTGTCATGTTCTCATCCTTTTGTTTCTTTGTTTCTTTGTTTCTTTTAAGATTTTAGATGTCTTTTCATTAAACATTCCTTCCTTGTAATCATCTTGTTTATTAGATTACTTGATTATTTTCATTCCTACCCTTCAATAGTATAAGCTTCAGAAGTGCTGGTTTGTTCACTGTTGTATCCCTATTTTCCAGAACAGCCACTCTGTAAATGTTTGTTGAAGGAATACATCATATTTAATTTCTTCAATTGTCTCATTTGTAAAACAGGGATGGTGATACCTATGTCATTGAATATTTGGGAGAATAGTAGAGCTGTATCATTATGTGGGTGCAGGAGGGCATATAAAATATCATCACTAACTGAAAGTCTGGATGTTGTATATCAGCTTCCACAGCAATGCTATTTCAATTCTGTCCTTCAGCAAAATTTGCAAACTCTAACCTGAACTTGATCATTGGCATTGCACTTATATAGTTAAAACTGTAAATGTTAAATCCAAAAGTGTCAAGTTTCAGCTCCATAGGAACACAAGGAATTCCCTAAAGGAATTTTATTTGATGGGAAATAGAAGCAAAATAGATTATGAAACACCTCATTTTTAAAGTCGAAGAATTGCAGAACTTAGACTTGATGTAGTGGGCAAAGGGAATAATTTTAAATTTCTGAGCAGGGGAACAGTGTTATAAAAATGGTGTTTGCATGAGAGTATATTTTTCATGGCAAAGGGATACTTCAGTTGTTCCATACTGTTGTTTTTGGTGGTACTTTTTGTATGGTAAATAGGAAAAGTAGGTAAGTTCTTTCTGGGGCTTTCAGTACTGACAAAAGCTTCCCTGCAGCAGTATTTGAAGGGGATGGAAGAGAGTAACTATGAGAGACATTTTTGTAGCTATGTTTGTTTGCATATTTAGAATATTTTGCTCTGTTTCTTGATCTACAAAATGACAACAGTTTAAAAGTAGTATTTGTTCTAAGTTCCCTCCTCTTTGCACATATTCCTTCTGCTTAGGTAGCTCTTTGGTTTTCACTCAATAATTACCTTTCTCAGTATGCTGCAGAGCGCTTGGAAAGCACTGATGTCTCATTCAGTGATTCATCCTATTTATTGCCTAATTTAGAAAGACAGTGAAAGCACTCGTAATTACTCTGTGATTTTCCACATTGACAGCTTAGCTAAGATATCACAAGTCCCAAAGTAATTCAAAGTACTTTCAAGTTCTCTTCAGCCTGGCAGAGTGCATGCCTAGAGAGAGAACATTACAGGGACCTGGCCTTAACAACTAGGCTGTCCAACAGTCTCTCCTGTCATTCTTGTCCCAAGATAAGGGCTATAAAGAGACTCCCTTTATCTTCTTTTCTGCCTCCACCTGAGTTGGTTTGTCAGTAAGATGACCATCTTAAGTCTAAGGTCTAGACTTTACACAATGATATGCTTTGGAGGCATCCCTGAAAGATCTCCTACCTCTAAATCTCTCCCTCATTCTCTTGCCACACTGCCTAAATATAAAAATTTTGTAAATTAATTCCTGTATGATATCATCAAGAATATATGCTAAAATTATTTATGATAAGGATAAAGGTAACTGTTTAATCCTAGAAGGCATCTTTGCCAGTTTTTTGAACCCATCTTCATCGTAATTGTTTCCAAATCTTAAACTAGTTACAATTTAATTAAAAGAAATTCTTCCCTTTTGATTTATGCCTTTTGTATCTACATGACTCTTCTTTTGAAATGTAAATTCTATGTAAGTGGGGAGGTAAGCCATTTGAAGCCATGGATATATTGGGATGTATTCATTTGGCACAGTGAACAGAACATGGGCTTGGAGTCCCACATATCTGGGTTCAAATATCTGCTCTACTATTTATTAACTGGTGGCTTTGGGCAAGTCCCTTTAACTCTTTGGGCTTTAGTTTGCTGAGCATAGTGTTACTTAATTCATAGAGTTTTGGTGGGAAAGAGAAAGGAGAGGGAAAGAGAAGAGAGGGAGGTCAGTTTATGTGGGTAATATAGAACTATTGGGTAGGCAGCTTTGGAGAATCCAGAATTTTTCTACATGAGGTTGGTCATGGGGTAAAAGGAACAGAAGAGGGTAGGCAAAAGCAAGGAGACCTGATGTCTTGTTTTAAAGTGACCATCATACTGTTTTTACTCATGTGATGTATTAATTGGGAATAGTTGATGCCCATATGGAGGAGAGGGGCTAACCCTCTCCAAGCTTTCTGTAGGTGCTGCCAATGGAATCAAGAACAGGCCAATATCAAAAGAGGTCCTTGAATACAAACTTACGACTTCAGTCTATTGTAGAGGGCTCTACCTAGGATGCTGCTGGTACTAGTGCTGCTAACAACAACAAAAACAATAGTAAAACAGGTACCATTTTTTTAAAAGATTTTTATTTATTTATTTGACAGAGAGAGAGACAGCAAGAGAGGGAACACAAGCAGGTGGAGTGGGAGAGGGAGGAGCAGGGGTCCTGATGTGGGACTCGATCCCAGAACCCTGGGATCATGACCTGAGCTGAAGGCAGATGCTTAACGAGCCACCGAGGCGCCCCAGGTAACACTTCAATAGTGCTTATTATGTGCAAGATACTGTTCTAAGCGCTTTATATATATTCAATTTTATCTTCACAGAACCCCTAATATGTAGATACAATTGTTACCTCCATTTTATAGATGAAGAAACTGTTAAATGACAGAGATATGACAAATGTAGGAAATCTCTTATTTTTAGGTCATTTAGAGACGGAACTCTGATCTCTTTTTTTTGCTTCTAGCCTCAATAGTTGCCCTTCCAGGGACAGAGAGAATATGGTCCAATATAATAGTTACTGTATTTTAAATCCGATTGAGTCACTGAGTCTGGAGGTTCCTGTCCTAACAAGCAGTTTGGTGAGAGAGGTAGCAGACTTTGTCTTTGGAGATCAAACTTATTTTGACCTAAAACTGTCCACTCCTCCATACAACCCACAGTGGTTAATTTTATGTGTTAACTTGGCTATATTGTGGTGCCCAATTATCTGTCAAACACTAGTCCAAATGTTGCTGTGAAGGTATTTTGTAGATGTGGTTAATATTTAAATCAGTTGACTTTAAGTAAAACAAATTGTCCTCGATAATATGTGTGGACCTGATCCAAGCTTTAAGAGCAAAAACTGAGGTTTCTGGGAAAAAAGAAATTCTGCCTCAAGAGCGTAACATAGAAATCCTGCCTGAATTTCCAACCTGTCAGCCTATAGATTTCAGATTTGCCAGCTCCCACAATCACATGAGCCAATTCCTCAAAATAAACCTATTTATTTATATGTTTCTTACTGCTTCTGTTTTTCTGGAGAATCCTGACTGATACACACTCCAGACTATGGTCTGCTCTCTTTGACAGTGACTGCTTATTGTAGTTGTAGGAAAATGAGCATGCTCCCCCTCTCACCACTGCCTGTGCAAGCTACAGACCCTCCTAGAATCTTAACTCCCCTTCTGTCAAATGGACTTGTTGATCCCTATATTGAAGACTGATATTCAGGATATTTAACAACTGGTGTGGCATGGGCTCTAACTAATCAGAGTATATACTGGTCAAAAACCAACTAGTCATTCATGCTAATTAAAAATCAGCCCCAACTCATGGTTAAGATCCACTATCTGTGAGCACTTATTTAAAATTCATATTCTTATTTCGAGTCAGTAGTTCTCAGTGGATTGTAGGAATCTTATTTTTAACAAGTTCTCCAGGGATTATGATTATCAGGCAAACTTGGGAAATGCAGAAATGATGCCCAGGATCTAATATCATGGTAGGTTCTTGATGCATTTTAACCTTCAGTTCTTCCCATCAAAATCCTTTGGGAAAAAAGTGTGAGTTGATGGGTTTTTCCATCTCTGGAACAATAAGAACAAACCTCTAACTGATGACACATTCAGTTTCAGAGAAAATAGGTGAGGATTTCAAAGCATACTTTTTTTTTTTTTCTGCCCAACATGGGATTTTTCTTTTTTCTTTCTTTTTTTAAATTAACATATAATGTATTATTTGTTTCAGGGGTACAGGTCTGTGATTCAACAGTCTTACACAATTCACAGCACTCACCATAGCACATACCCTCCCCAATGTCCATCACTCAGCCACCCCATTCCTCCCACCCCCTCCACTCCAGCAACTCTCAGTTTGTTTCCTGAGATTAAGAGTCTCTTATGGTTTGTCTCCCTCTCTGGTTTCATCTTGTTTCATTTTTCCCTGCCTTTCCCTATGATCCTCTGACTTGTTTCTCAAATTCCTCACATCAGTGAGATCATATGATAATTGTCTTTCTCTGATTGACTTATTTCGCTTAGCATAATACCCTCTAGTTCCATCCACGTCATTGCAAATGGCAAGATTTTGTGTTTTTTTTTTTTTTGATGGCTGCATAGTATTCCATTGTATATACATACCACATCTTCTTTATCCATTCATCTGTTGATGGACATCCGGGCTCTTTCCATAGTTTGGCTATTGTGGACATTGCTGCTATAAACATTCAGGTGCATGTGCCCCTTCGGATCATTACATTTGTATCTTTGGGGTAAATACCCAGTAGTGCAATTGCTGGCTCATAGAGTAGCTCTATTTTCAACTTTTTTGAGGAACCTCCATACTGTTTTCCAGAGTGGCTGCACCAGCTTGCATTCCCACCAACAATGTGGGAGGGTTCCCCTTTCTCCACATCCTCGCCAACACCTGTTGTTTCCTGACTGGTTAATTTTAGCCATTCTGCCTCGCGTGAGGTGGTATCTCACTGTGGTTTTGATTTGTATTTCCCTGATCAAAGCATACTATTTTATTAATGTTAACCCTGGTTTGTGGGAATAAGGAATTTTCCCATAATGAGGAGAAGAAATAGAAGGTAACATAATCTTGGCCAGTGGCTTTTGATGCTTCAATCTAGAAGTTCAGAAACATGAGTTCTGTCTGACTCTTCCAAAAATTAGGTATGTGACCGTATACAAGACCCTAAATCTCTCTGAACTCCCATTTGTTTGTTCAAAAAGTGGAGATAATATGTGCTCAATTTTCCTCATAAGATGTTGTGATAATCACGTGGAATCAGAAAAAAAGGGCACTTAGGGAGCATATTTTTTATATTGTCATTTATTCCTTACAACCCTGTTAGTTAGGTACTATTATCCTCATTTTATAGATGAGGAAACCAGGACACAGAGAGATTAAATAACTTGCCCTATGACCTACAGCTAGTAAGTAGTAGACAGTTTCATTTTTTTTAAAGATTTTATTTATTTATTTGACAGAGAGAGAGAGACCACAAGTAGGCAGAGAGGCAGGCAGAGAGAGAGGGGGAAGCAGGCTCCCCGCTGAGCAGAGAGCCCAATGCGGGGCTCGATCCCAGGACCCTGAGGTCATGACCTGAGCCAAAGGCAGAGGCTTTAACCCACTGAGCCACCCAGACGCCCCGACGGTTTCATTTTTGAACCTACACACCTAACCACTATGCCGTACTGGTATAGAGTGCATTCACATTTATTGTTTAGTACTCTGGGCTTGGCAAGTGGTAGGATGGGGGGAAATGCTGATGGGAGTGGAGAGTATTGAAGTCAAAAGGATCCCATTCTAACAATCTCCTTTTATAGGTGTAGAAATAGGCCCTTTTGAGTGCCTAAGTTTATAGCCTAAATAGGCCTTATCTCTTCATTTTTTGTGCATTCTCTTTTGGCATTCTTTTTTGGTGCCTTCTCTTATTTTCTCCCCTTTACTCCTTCATAACTTGATCTCTGGGATAAAATTGCTGCATAGCACAAACAACATTGCCCCCTCCACTCCTTGCAAAAACCATTCTCAGCCATTCAAACTTGAAAGGATAATGTGCAACTCTTTTCTTATTTTTGCCTGCCATCTTCCCTTCAAGGTCCCTCAATAGGATAATGAAGGGAAAAACCAAATTCACAATGTTTTTCAAAGCTGAATGCCTCCCCCCACCAACTCCATTTGAACAGAGACTTGGCTATGATTTGTCCTCAATTACTGTCTATTTGCTTTAGATTAAAATCTCTCTGATTGTGACTTACTTTTATTAAATCCATTTTGTTGCTCTTGCTTAGCTTAATATTTCTAGATTGTCTGCCCTGAAGTCACTGAGAAATTATGATATAATCCTAGAGAGCAATACTGACTGTCTTATTTTGCTTACCTAAGGAAAGATGGAGCACAAGATTTTACACATCTAGCATACCAAGAGACTCTCTCAATGACACTCCTAGTCACCTACATAGTGGGAGGAAGGGTCCCTTCTCCCAACTTATTACTTGGAGAGGCTTACAATGGTTGTTTCTTAATTAAAATTTCTAATGATTCAGTTACCTGGATTATTTCAAAGTCCTTGTTAGTTTAACCAATGAATCTTCCATTTAAATAACAATAATTCTTATAATATTGAGTGCTCACTATGTGCCATGCACCACTGTAAGACTTCTATATGTACTAACTCATTTGATCCTCAAAAATGCAACTATGAGGTAGTTATTCTCTCCATTTTATAGATGAATATACTGAGGAACAAAAGGTTATGAGGCATACTCAGAATCGCAGAACTAGTAAATGGCAGAACCAGGAAACTGTGGTTTCCCTGATTTCATTGGTCATATAGGAAGATAACAACAAGAGCTAGTATAATATATCTCTATCATCAGTTGCATCAGTCACATCAGTCTTAGGAGGCATTTGGCAGATGAGGAAATTAAGGTTCAGTGAGGTAAGGAAGGTAATTTTCCCATGGTCATACAGCCAGTAAGGAGCAAAGCAGTGATTCAAGTCAGGCAATGATGCCAAAGCCATTTCAAATAACCAACATTTTACTGCCCTATAAAGAACTTAAGCAGTGATTGCAATACGCTTGCACTCTTCAACTAATAAAGATAATGAGACTGCTTTGGTGTAATGGAAAATACATAGGTGTTGAAATCAGACCTTGCTTTAAATTCTAGTTGGGTCCTACTAGCTGTGTAACCAAGGGCAAATAACTTAACCTTTCTGAGCCTCAGATTCCTCATCTGTACAATGAGAAAAAAATAATACTCACCTCACTTGGTAGATGAAAACATATGTTAAGAAGCCTAGCTTAGTTTCTGGCAAACAGTAGGAGCTCATAGATTGTAGGCAGTTATTCCTTCCCTTTTCTTTTCTCCTTCTTTTGATATGTTGACTATGATTATCTGCTTAGAAATGGGGAGGTTGTTTATGCCCCAATGTACAAGTTAATGCCTGACATTCTTCTCTCCCTTTTGAGAAAATGGGTTTCATCTTTTTGGAAATTCAGTGGTTGGGGGTAAAGTTTCTAGGCTTTCCCATATGAAACATCCTCCACCTCAATCCTTTTTCCTTCCAGTTTTATTGAGAAATAATTGACATACATCACTATATAAGTTTAAGGCATATAACATGACAGTTTGATTTATATATATTGTGAAATGATTACCATGATAGGTTCAGCTAACACCCATCTTCTCATATATATACAATAAAAAGAAAAGAAAAAAAAAAAGGAAAAAAATCTCCTTGTGAAGAGAACTCAGGATTTACTCTCCTAACAACTTTCCTATATCACACAGCAGTGTTAACCATAGTCATCATGTTGTACATTATATCCCTAGTACTTATTTATCTTATAACTGGAAGTTTGTACTTTTTGACCCTTACCTCCCATTCCTCATTATTGTTGGGCCAGCGAGGTTAGGGAACACTAGAGGAGCAACCCCAAAATGGCGGCTGAGCCTCCATCTTGTCTGGCCCTGAAGCTTCCCCCTGGGACTTTTCACCGCGAGCGGAACCCCAGAGACACGTCATCTCCGGGAGGACAGAACTTACTCAGGAAGCGGAAACTGAACTGAGTTTGATTCCACACCATATATGGTCATGTACTACTCACTCAGGAACCACTCCTCCCTCCCCCTATAAAACTCTGCCTGTATCAACCCCAGGCGTGACTTCCCCAGTCTCATTCCTCAGAGGGTCTCATTCCTCAGAGGCCGTGGAACCTCGCTGAGAGCACCCCCATTAAGGCTCGCTCTCGAACCATCTTGCCTGGCTCCTTTCTGTTCATCCACCACCGCCCACTCAAAACCTGACAATTATCTACCCCTACCTCTGGTAACCACAAATTTAATCTCTTTTTCTGTGTTTGTTTTTTTTAACTTTTCTATTTTTTTAGATTTCACATATAAGTGAACTCATACAATATTTGTTTTTCTCTGATTTATTTCACTTAGCATAATGCCTTCAAGATTCATCCACATTGTCTCAAATGGTTGGATATTCTCATTTTTTTATAGTTGAAAATAATATTTCATTATATACATACATACATACATACATACCACAACTTCTTTATTCATTCACCTATTAATGGTTGTTTCCATGTTTTGGCTATTGTAAATAATGCTCGTATGAACATGAGAGTACAGATATCTTTTCAAGTTAGTGTTTTCATTTCCTTTGGATATATTCCCAGAAGTGGAATTGCTGGATCATATGGTAGCTCTATTTTTAATTTTTTGAGGATCCTCCATACTGTTTTCCATGGTGACTGCACCAATTTACATTCCCACCAACAGTACGTAAGCATTCTTTTTTCTCCACATCCTTATCAGAATTTGTTATCTCTTGTCCTTTTGATGACGGCCATTCTAACAAGTGCGAGATGATACCTCCTTGTGGTTTCAATTTTGATTTCCCTAAGGTATTCCTATCCCAAGATAATAAGAGAAGGAATTGGATGGGTATTTCTATCCAAGGAGAGATGTTCAATGGAAAACCCCACTTTTCTTCTTTTTAAAGATTTATTTATTTAAGAGAGAGAGTGGGGAGGGGCAGAAAAAGAAGGAGAGAGAGAATCTCAAACAGACTCCCCACTGTGTATAGAGCACAATGAGGGGCTCGATCTCATGACCTGATGGTGACCTGAGCCAAAATCAAGAATCAGGTGCTTAACTGACTGAGATACCCAAGCACCCTTCCCACTTTTCTTAATTAGCAGATAATCATTGAAGAAAATTTGGGAAGTACATAAAACTGAATTTCATCTTAACTAGCAGGCAAGTGGTCTTGAACAATCATAAGATTCCATGTAAGTGCACCTTGCAAAGGACCAATAATTATACAATTGGTTTGTTTTTTCCAATCTCCTACATCTCCTTACATTCAGAAGTACTTGAGGGGACATCTCCTTGCATCCAGAAGTGCTTGAGGAGGGGATTCAGTTTGTGTGGAATTTCTACAGCTTCCACCCTCACCCTTTTGCCAAAAGAACTAAGAAGTGGACTGGGACCAGGGTTGGAAATATCTCCAGCCAGCATTTGTAGAATGGAGGTAACTGTAAGCAGAAACATTCTGTGCTTTCTAGAGCCACAATAAAAACCACGGCTTCCCAGTGATTTGAAATTCAGTGGCTAAAATAAGGCATCTGCTTTATTTTCCAACCAGAAACCTCAGCTCCTAATAAATTATGCAGCTACACAAACAGTAGCCACAGAGCCGGATAATCCTAAAGCAAAGGGCATCCAGGACTCCACAGACTTCCTGAAATACACAATTCAGTACCTAGGTTCTCTTTAGAAACGTGGCAGGATGGGATTCTACATGTAAATTATAGCTAAGCCTTATAAAATGCTTAGTATTTTGGGCATTGTTCTAAGTATGGTATATATATTAACGCATGTAACCCTCGCAGCAAAATTTTTAAGGAGATATTATTGTTTTTTTCCCCTATTTTATGGATGAGGAAACTGAGGTAAAGGGAGATTAAGTAATTTGCTCAGGGTCACACTGCCACTAAAGTGGCAGTACTGAAATTTGAACAAAGGCATATCTGATTGCAGAAACAATGCTCATAATCAATCTGCTTTGGTCTATAACATTTTGTTTTTCTTAGGTCAATCTGTTTCCTAGATGTACATGGATTAAAAAAAATGGCAGTGTTAAGAGTGGGCTAGCAAGGTCAATCTCAATGTCAGAATAATGCTCTCTGTACTGACCAAGATATAATAAAAGTAATTTCTCTTGGTTTTGATTCCGGGCCTCAAAAATACAGACATGGTTTGTCTTAATATTTGCAGTTTTACAGTTTAGGGTTCATGAAGATGGTTTGGGGATCTATTCTCAGTTTGATAGTCTTACGAAGTCAATATAGTCTGTGTATCCAAAGACCAGCATAGAGTTAGTCATGCTGCTTTACAGCTTCCTTCCATTCTCAATGGGGACTGAGGGGAATATTTCCTTTGAGGACAACTATAGGATTTCAAGAAGAAAACACCTGGCCAGAGACACTGAGAAGTATAATGTAGTCTCAATAGTTTCAACAGTTTCTCAATAGTCTCAATAGTTTCCTATTGGAGAGCCCTAAGGGAATTCTGCTTATATCTGCCATCTAAGGGCCAGTATTCATTCATTTAATCACTGGACACATATTTATTGTGTGCCTACTGTGTGGAGGCATTAAGGATATAGTGGGGAAAAAAACAAACCTCTGCTCTTGGGGACTTGCTTCCTTAATGTTCAGCATGTCTTTGGGTACTACTCTGCTTAGATTTGAGGTTGTTGATCATTGAAAGTGATCACTTCTTCCTCAGTGTATCACTTTCAAAATTGCCTCAGTTTCCTCCCAAGTAAAACAAAGGTGGGATTGGGTTTCCAAGGAAAGCTGCCTCTGAACCAGAGCTTAGTGTGCAGGAAGTTTATCGGAGATGCTCTCAGAATTGACACCTGTGGGGGGAAGGAAAGAAGCAGGATTGGGCAGAGAGAGAAGCTGAACTCTGATACAGCCTCAACAAAGGCTCTGGGTGACCCCATAAGGGAACTCCAGAATTAGAATGACCCTCCTGAATTGGTACCAGGTGTCAGGGTTGTTTATTTTCCCCGTCACATAAAGCAGTCATTGAATACAGGCAGCCTTGGGAATGCAACTTTGGGCAAGTGAGCTTTCTCCAGTGAGTGGCAATTCCCAACAAGCTATCTTCACATACCACTTTCAGCAGCTAGGGAAATAATTCCTTTAGCCCTGAAGGAGTATTTGGACAGTGTATTACAGCATCTGCTATAGAAGGACTGGACTCTGATAAATGAGGCCCTGTCCAGCTCACCCATCCTATGATCCTATGACTTTAGGGAACTGGTAAAGTCACTGCTGCCCGCTCTGTCAACCAAACATCCTCAGTGTAGTTATACCCCTGTAGCGCCGCTGCCTTGGGATGCCATTTTCGACATGATACCTGCTGCTTCCAATACCTGAAAAGCCTTGACTGACAGGTCTAACTAATCTCTCATTCTGCTTCAAGCTTCTACTTGTACCCAGTAGGCTCTATGAGATCTCCCAGTTCAGGAACTCTTGGAATAGCTGTCAGTGCCTCGAGTTCCATCACAGACCTCTGCAGACCTAATCTGGGTAAAGCTACACTTCATCTCATCTTGGAGAGCAGGACTTTGCAAATATTCTAGAGAGCTGATCCTAGCTCCTGCATTATATTAATTAAGAGCATCCTGATTTTTTTATGTAATGCATATATTTATTTATTTACTTATTTATTTTAATTTTATTTTTTCAGTGTTCCAAGATTCACTGTTATGAGAGCACTGAAAACAAAGGGATTCAGGTGTCCCTGGGAGACAAGATTTTATAACGTTGTGCTGCCACCTGGTGGCCATCTTGCTGATATACAAAATAGAACCCAGGGATTTGATTACTAGAATACCTGGGAAAAGGCATCTTTATTTATTTATTTATTTATTTTTCCCAAATGCTTTTATTTTATTTTTTCAGTGTTCCAAAATTCGTTGTTCATGTACCACACCCAGTGCTCCATGCAATACCTGCCTTCCTCAATACCCACGATCAGGCTCGCCCAACACCCCATCCCCACCCCTCCGAAACCCTCAGACTGTTGCTCAGAGTTCACAGTCTCTCATGGTTCTTCACCTCTCCGATTTCCTCCAATTCATCCCTCCCTTCCCTCTCACAATGTCCTACATGTTTTTCCTTATGCTCCACACATAAGTGAGACCGTATGATAATTTACCCTCTCCGCTTGATTTATTTCACTCAGCATAATCTCTTCCAGTCCAGTCCATGTTAAAATAAAAGTTGGGTATTCATCCTTTCTGATGGAGGCATAATATTCCATTGTATATATGGACCATATCTTCTTGATCCATTCATGTGTTGAAGGGCATCTTGGCTCTTTCCACAGTTTGGCGATTGTGGCCATTGCTGCTATGAACATTGGGGTACATGTGGCCCTTCTTTGTACTGCATC
>CM052901.1:64408074-64472482 GCA_028534135.1 Potos flavus | reverse complement strand
AGTAGATACATAGAAACACTGACAGACGGATAAGATGGGAGGGTGGTTATAACTCTTCCATATGTTGTATTAAGCCTCTAGTTGTAATGTTAAGTAGTTTAAAAAAAATTTAAAAAAAAAACAAGAAACATGAGAATGAGTGAAAAAAATAGGAAAGAAAGAAAGAAAAAAAACTTGTATCTATGAAATATACAGGTTTTGAGGTATTATTGGGAGCTTAATATATTGATTTCCCCTACCCTGGGGTTTTATATTTTTATGGGGGCCCTGTGGTTATTGTCTTCTTGTTTTTGGGTTGTCTTCTGGGGGAGGGGCCTGTCGTGTTGTTTTCTAGTCAATCTTGCTTGGGTTGAGTCGCCCTGTCCCCCAATCGAGGGGCTGGGCTCTGTGGAAAACAGTTTTTCAGGCTCTGCTCTCTGGAGGTTTTCGCTCTTTTGCAGTTTTTTTGCCTTTTTAGAGAGTCCAAGCAAGGAGTCTGCCCGTCCCCAGACCTCCGTGTCACAGAGAAGCCTCAGTCTGCTCCCCTCTGCAAACTCCGCTCACACAGCAGCCCGCATCCCGCCACAGGTGGTGCGCACCCTCAGCCACAGTCCCAGTGTCCCCGAGAGGCCCTCAGTAATCTCTGCACCCTCCCACAACCAAAGCCGCGAGGTCTAGGAAACTGGTTTCTGGTGGCTGCCAGCGCCGCGACTGCTGTCCAGGCTCCCGGTCCATACCGGGTGCATTCAGATTCCTGCTCCAAGCGGCCGCGTTCTCCCCAGCCTCTGGGCGGTGGGAGCCTCTGGTTCTTCCCCTCGCGCGGGGCACAGGGCGAGAGCCAATGGCGCTAAAGCGGGCGGAGAACCCACCACTCGTCCCGCCCGCCGCTCTTTGTGTCTGGAGGCTCCGATGCCGCGCTCCGGCAGCCTCCAGTCCATGGAGCAGATTTCTAAAAGTTCCGATTTTGTGCTCTGCTGCTCTGCGGCTTGCCAGGAGCCGGCCCCTCCCCCCGTGGTCTATCTTCCCGTCGCTTTGGATTCACTTTCCCGCACGTCCTACCTTCCAGAAAGTGGTCGATTTTCTGTTCCTAGAGTTTCTGTTCTTCTTCTCTTCTATCTCCTGCTAAGTTTGTAGTTGTTTAGAGTGGTTTGATAACTATCTAGCTGAACTTCTGGGATCAGATGCTATCTCCGCCTCCTACTCCTCCACCATCTTCCAGGCTTCCATCCGCACCTACTTTTTAAATGAAGCAGACTTTAGCTAATGTCAGCTGCCTGGAAAAGAACACTAGCCCGGAAAAGAACACCATCAAATGAGCCATCTTTGTTGCCTGGCATGCTGCCTTGTCAAGTTCCAAATGCCACAGGCTAAGACACTCTAGATAGCTGCAAATCACATTGGTGCCAAGAGCAATAGGCCCTATTACTTTAGCAATTTGAATTCTAGATTCAAAAGACTGGAAAACCAGAGACCTAGGGCAATGCTTAATATGAACCTAAACAAAGTAGTCTCTTTGCATTTTTAATGTTTTCATGAGTATAAATGTAGTTTATGCATATTGTAATAAAGTACAAAAAATATAAAAATTAAGAATTACACAGTCTGTAATTGCTTATGTTAATTTGTACTTTCAATTTTTTGATGATGCACATGTGGTTTAAAATAATAATAAAAGAATATACAGCAGAAGAGTAGGGGACCTCATTTCATCTGCTCCCTTGGATTTAAGCTAGATAACTATCAAATCATTCTGAACACCTATGAATTCAACCTGAGAAAGAAGAAAATAATTGCTGAAAATATACAAATAGAAAAACAACCACTTTTTGCAAGGTAAAAGGTGCAGAAAAGTGAAGCAGAGGGGATATATCAGAAGATAAACGATAGGGGAGGTAGCCTCTGTAAACCAGCTACTGGAAAGTGATAAAGCCCCGGACTGCAAAATAGAAACTTTTATGAGTCTGCTCCAACGAGAGACGTCCCTACCTGAAAGGTGCTCAAGTGGTGAAGTGGAGTAGAATTCTAGGTGGGACAGTGTGGACTCAGGATCCAAGGGTCACAGAAAGAATGGGGATGCCTGAGTTGGCAGAGTTCTCAAGCATTAGAGCAGGGAAACTGGCTATGGTCAGTGAGCCCAGGAGTGGGCTCTCAGCTCGGTTTGCCATAAACCACAAACTGTGGTATGATCTGTTAACTGCTTTCCATGCAGGGGCCCTGCAAAAGGCAGAAACACAACAAGCCACCTCCCTTTCCCAGGAGGATTCACACCGGTGCACACCATGGGAGTCTATAGAGTTTGGTGTACACAAAAGTAAAGATTGCTTTTTCCTGAGGGTTTAGTGAAGAGAGGGGGCCCCAATCTTTCAGCTCAGGAGCTGGAGACTGGGCATGGCCATTTTTGTTTTCATCCTCTAAAGGCTCAAAAAGCCTTCAGGGAACAGAAGTCACATAGAACACCCTGAAGCAGCTTACACTGAGCCCGGCCCCCTGGCAAAGGGTGGTGCAACTCCACTCAGGCAAAGACACCTGAGAATCAGCAAAGCAGGTCCATTCCCCAGAAGACCACCTGAAACATCAGGGGAATGCCAGGTTTAAGGAGCACACAGAACTGCAAAACTCCAGCGCTAGAGGAAAATAGTTTATAGAATTTGAGGGTTTTTTTCATGATTCCTTTATCATTGAGTTTAAAAATTTCCCTTTCCTTTTTCTTTTTTTCCTTTTCAACTAGTTTCTTATTTTATGAACTCTGTTTTTAGGTCTTTTTTTTAACTTTAATTTTCACATTTATATTATATATTCTTCATTTTTGGCTTCCTTTCACTGTATTCGATTTTATTTTTGTATATATATATATATATATATATATATATATATATATATATATATATGTTTTGCTTTCTTTAAAATTTTGGGATTTAAGGTCTTCTAAGAAAGAGACCAAAATATACCCAAGGACTAAGTGAATCACCCTGTTTTGTCCACCTGGGAGATTATATTCTCTCTTTTTTCCCTTTTTTTTATTTTTATTTTCTTTTTTGGCTTCTGATCTCTTCAGATATGCCTAGTGTGTAATTTACATGGTTGACAGTTTTGATTCTGTTCTCTTGTTCATGCATTTTTCTCTGGGAAAAATGACTAGAAGGAAGAATTCACAACAAAAGAAAGAACCAGAGGTAGTACTCCCTGCCACAGATCTAATCGATATGGATATAAGTAAAATGTCAAAGATGGAATTCAGGATAACAATTATAAAATTACTAGCTGGGCTTGAAAAAAGCATAAATGACACTAGAGAATCTCTTAGTGCAGAAATAAAATCTAATCAGGCAGAAATTAAAAATGCTTTAACTGAGATGCAGTCTAAAGTGGATGCTCTAACAGCTAGGGTAAATGAGGTAGAAGAGTAAGTGACGTAGAAGACAAGATGATGGAAGGGAAAGAAGCAGAGGAAAAGAGAGAAAAACAACTAATGGACCATGAGGGGAGGCTTTGAGAAATCATCAATACTATAAAACAAAACAATATTAGAAATATTAGGGGTCCCAGAGGAAGAAGAAAAAGAAAGGGACAGAAGGTATACTTGAGCAAATCATAACTGAGAACTTCCCTAATCTGGGGAAGGAAACCGGTTTTCAAACCCAAGAGGTAGAGAGAACCTCCCTCTAAATCAATAAAAATAGATCAACGGCCTGACATATAATAGTGAAGCTTGCAAATTTCAGAGATAAAAAAAATTCCTGAAAGCAGCTCAAGACAAGAGCTCCTTAACCTACAATGATAGAAATACTAGACTGCCAGCAGACCTATCCACAGAGACCTGGCAGGCCAGAAAGGGCTGGCATGATATATTCAGTGCACTAAACAAGAAAAATACACAGCCAAGAATACTTTATTCAGCAAGGCTGTCATTGAGAGTGGGCAGAGAGATAAAGAGCTTCCATGACAAACAAAAACTAAAAGAATTTGTGATCATTAAACCAGCCCTCCAAGAAATATTAAAGGGGATCCTGTAAGCAAAAAGAGAGCCCAAGGGTAACATACATCAGAAAGAAACAGAGACAATCTACAGAAATAGGGCCTTTACAGGCAATACAATGGCACTAAATTCATATTTTTCAATAGTTACTCTGAATGTAAATGGGCTAAATGCTCCAAACAAAAGACACAGTGTATCATATTGGATAAAAAAACTAAGACCCACCCATATGCTGTCAAAAGAGACTCATTTTAGACCTAAAGGCACTTCCAGATTTAAACTGAAGGGGTGGAGAACCATTTATCATGCTAGTGGACATAAAAAAAAAAAAGCTGGAGTAGCAATCCTCATATCAGACAAATTAGATTTCAAAGGAAAGACTGTAGTAAGGGATGAAGAGGGACACTATATCATACTTAAAGGGTCTATTCAACAAGATTTAACAATTATAAATATTTATGCTCCTAACTCGGGAGCAGCCAATTATACAGACCAATTAATAATAAAATTTAAGAAACACATTGATAATAGTACAATAATAGTAGAGGACTTTAACACCCCACTCACAGCAATGGACAGATCATCTAAGCAGAGGATCAACAAGGAAACAAGGGCTTTGAATGACACATTGGACCAGATGGACTTCATAGATATTTTCAGAGCATTCCATCCTAAAGCAACAGAATACACATTCTTCTTGAGTGCACAAGGAACATTCTCCAGAATAGATCACATACTAGGTCACAAATCAGGTCTCAGTCAGCAACAAAAGATTGGGATTAGTCTCCACATATTTTCAGATCATGATGGCTTGAAACTTGAACTCAATCACAAGAGGAAATTAAGAAGGAACTGAAACGCTTGGAGGTTAAAGAGCATCCTACTAAAGAATGAATGGGTCAACCAGGAAATTAAAGAAGAATTAAAAAAATTCATGGAAACAAATGAAAATGAAAACAAAACTGTTCAATACTTTTGCAATACAGCAAAGTCAGTCATAAGAGGGAAGTACATAGTAATACAAGCCTTCTCAAAAAATTAGAAAAGTCTCAAATACACAAGCTAACCTTACACCTAAAGGAGCTAGAGAAAGAACAGCAAATAAAGCCTAAACCAAGAAGGAGAAGAGAGATAATAAGGAGAAGAGAAATAGTAAAGATTAGAGCAGAAATCAATGCAATAGAAACCAAAAGAACAGTAGAACAAATCAATGAAACTAGAAGCCAGTTCTTTGAAATAATTAATGAGATCGATAAACACCTAGCCAGACTTACCAAAAAGAAAAGAGAAAAGACCCAAATTAATAAAATCATGAATGAAAGAAGAGAGATCACGGCCAGCACTAAGGAAATACAAACAATTTTAAGAGCATATTATGAGCAACTATATGCCAACAAATTAGGCAATCTGGAAGAAATGGATGCATTCCTAGAGATAGATAAACTACCAAAACTGAACCAGGAAGAAATAGAAACCTGAACAGACCCATAACCAGTAAGGAAATTGAATCAGTAATCAAATATCTCCCAAAAAACAAGAGTCCAGGGCCAGATGGCTTCCCAGGGGAATTCCACCAAACATTTAAAGAAGAACTAATATGTATTCTTCTGAAGCTGTTTCAAAACATAGAAAGAGAAGGAAAACTTCCAAACTTATGAAGCCAGCATTACCTTGATCCCAAAACCAGACAAAGATCCCACCAAAAAGGGGAATTACAGACCAATATCCCTGAGGAACATGGATGCCAAAATTCTCACCAAGATACTAGCCAATAGGATCCAACAGTACATTAAAAGGATTATTCACCATGACCAAGTGGGATTTATTCCTGGACTGCAAGTGTGGTTCAACATCCTCAAATCAGTCAATGTGATACACTACATTAATAAAAGAAAGGACAAGAACCACTTGATCCTCTCAATAGATGTGCAAAAAGTATTTGACAAAATACAGCACCCTTTCTTGAAAAAACACTCTACAGTGTAGGGATAGAGGGAACACATATCAATATCATAAAAGCCATCTATAAAAAGCCCACAGCGAATATCATCCTCACTGGGGAAAAACTGAGAGCTTTTCCCCCCAGGACAGGAACACAACAGGGATGCCCATTATCACCACTGTTGTTCAACCTAGTACTAGAAGTCCTAGCCTCAGCAACCAGACAACAAAAAGAAATAAAAGGCATTCAAATTGGCAAAGAAGAAGTCAAACTCTCACTCTTTGCAGTTGACATGATACTCTATGTGGAAAACCCAAAAGACTCCACTCCAAAATTCCTAGCACTCTTACAGCAATTCAGCAATGTGGCAGGGTATAAAATCAATGCACAGAAATCAGTTGTATTTCTATATACTCACAAAGAGAAGAAAGAGAAATTAAGGAATTGATCCCATTTACAATTGCACCAAAACCCATAAGATACCTAGGAATAAACCTAACCAAAGAGGTAAAGGATCTGTGCTCTAAAAACTACAGGACACTTATGAAAGAAATTGAGGAAGATGCAAAGAAATGGAAAAATATTCCATTCTCATGGATTGGAAGAATAAATATTGTTAAAATGTCTATGTTATCCAGAGCAATCTACACATTCAATGCAATCCTTACCAAAATACCACCAACATTTTTCATTGAGTTGGAACAAATAATCTTAAAATTTGTATGGAATCAAAAAAGAATGGACAAAGGAATGTTGAAAACAAAAACCAAAGCTGGAAGCATGACAGTGCTGGACTTCGAGCTCTATTACAAAGCTATAGTCATCAAGGTAGTATGGTTCTGGCACAAAACAGACACATAGATCAATGGAACAGAATAGAGAACCCAGAAATGAACCCTTAACTCTATGGTCAACTAATCTTCAACAAAGCAGGAAAGAATATCCAATGGAAAAAGGACAATCTCTTCAATAAATGGTGCCCGGAAAATGGGACAGCCACACATAGAAGAATGAAACTGGACCGTTTTCTTACACCATACACAAAGATAAACTCAAACTGGATAAGGGACCTAATTTTGAGACAGGAGTCCATCAAAATTCTAGAGGAGAACACAAGCAGTAACCTCTTTGAACTTGGCAGCAGCAACTTCTTACTAGACACGTCTCCAAAGGAAAGGGAAACAAAGGCAAAAATGAACCATTGGGACTTCATCAAGATAAAAAGCTTTTGCACAGCAAAGGAAATAGTCAACAAAATTAAAAGGCAACCTATGGAATGGGAGAAGATATTTGCAAACAACATACCAGACAAAGGGTTAGTATCCAAGATATATAAAGAACTTATCAAACTCAACACCCAAAAACCAAAAAGTCCATACAAGAAATGGGCAGAAGGCAACAGACATTTCTCCAAAGAAGACATACAGATGGCCAACAGACACATGAAAAAATGTTGCACATCACTTGGCATCAGGGAAATACAAATCAAAACCACAATGAAATGCCACCTCACACCAATCAGAATGGCTAAAATTAACAAGACAGGAAACAACAAATGTTGTCAAGGATGTGGAGAAAGGGAAACCTCTTACACTCTTGGTGAGAATTCAAGCTGATGAAGTCACTCTGGAAAACAATATGGAAGTTCCTTAAAAAGTTGAAAATAGAGCTACCATACAATCCAGCAATTGCACTACTGGATATTAACCCCAAAGATACAGATGTAGCAAAATGAAGGGGCACTTGAATCCCAATGTTCATAGCAGCAATGTTTAATGTTCACAATAGGCAAACTGTGTAAATAGCCAGGATGTCCATTGACAGATGAATGGATAAAGAAGATGTGATATATATATATATAGATATATCTATCTATCTATCTATCTATATATATCTATAATCTTACTCAGCCATCAGAAAGGACGAATACTTACCATTAAATTGACATGGATGGAACTGGAGGGTATTATGCTGAGTGAAATAAGCCAATCAGAAAAAGACAATTATATAGTTTTATTCATACGTGGACTATAAGAAATAGTGCAGAGGATCATAGGGGAAGCATTAAAGTCATGATTCTGAATCCAGAAGTTACCAGCAGGTAGAAATGGGACCAGACAGAGAGAAGGTGAGGAATCTGCAATGAGAGTCTATGAAAAGTTACCTGGCTAGACTTAGGGCATCTCTGACTCATCAGTACCTTCTGGCTGCTGCAAGGCATTGAGAGATCTGCTGGATAAATTTAAAAAACAACAACAGCAGAGAAAGCCAGATATCTCATACTTTCTTAGAAACCCCTCAACCTGAAACCCAAGATCACCTAGTGACTGCCATTCTTGGATTTTGGAAAATCTGCATCTTTTGTTTCTTCTGGTGGTCCAGTATGCCCTTTCCAGTGTACAAGGGCTGGGACCCTAGAAATTTCCACTTGGAAGACCAATAGAATTTCTCAAACTGCTGAACTCTAACTCCTCTCCTACACCACAACCTACTCCAAATTTCCTTCTCCACTTTTGCCTAAAATCTCAGTTCATAATATTATCATCCAACCAGTCTCTCAAGTCAGAAAATCTGGGGATCATTTTATGTTCATCCTTAATGATGATTTCTCCAAAAAGTCACGAAAACAATATCCAGAGAGTCAAAATTGATGTTTCACTGCATTCAAACAAAGCATTTATTTTTGGCAAGAGACAGGATAAATAGAACTAAGAGAAATATGAGAAAAGATACTTGAAATACACATAACTAACAAAGAACTCTTACCCAGGATGTATGAAGTACATCTACATGACAATTAAAAAAGCGAGGAGATCCAATACAAAATGCGACAAAGACTTGAGCAGACTTTTCACAAAAGAAGCTATCAAATGGGACAATGCTAATGAATATATAACATTAGAGAGTTTTCAATCTCATTTGAATCAGGTAAATGCAAATTTAAGCCACAAGGAGAAAACTGTCTATCTGTTCAAAATGAAAACATCTGACAATACTTAGTGTTGTCACCAATGTGGAGAACCAGGAACTCTTTTTTCTCTTTTTTAAAAAATTGAGATATAAAGAACATACAGCGTTATATTTGTTTCAGGTGTACAATATAATGAATCAACAATTCTATACATTTCTCAGTGCTCATCAAGATAAGAACTCTTGTATATTGCTGACAGGAGTGTAAAAGCATACAGCCACTTTGAAAAACATTTTGTCATTCTCTAATAAAGTTGAGGTTATGTATATCCTATGACTCATGAATTTCACTTCTAGGTGTGTACCCAACGGAAAAATATGCATTTGTGCAGTAGCATACATAGATGTGAAAATTCATAGACTAATTTTTCATGATAGCCAAAAAATTGCAAACAACTCAAATTTTAATCGAAGTATAGTTAACATGCAGTGTTATATTGTTCCAGGTACACAATACAGTGATTCAACAATTCTATACATTTCTTAGTGCTCATCAAGACAAATGTACTCTTAATCCCCTCCACCTATTTCACCCATTCCTTCCACCTATCTTCCCGCTGGCAACCACCAATTTGTTCTCTGTTTGTTTTTTTTAATTTTTTATATAAATCTAGGATTTATATAATCTATATATTAGAAAAGAAAACTATTGTTTCAGATACGTGTATGTAGAAAAATTAGAAAGCGAATAAAAGAAATAATTATTGAACAGTGGATTACTCAAGGAGTGAGGGTAATGGGTGTAGCAAGGAAGAAGCTCATGGGGACTTCAGGAATGCTGGAAGAGTTTTATCTCTTGACTTTGGTGGTAAACTACATATGTACATTTTTAATGCATATTTATATTTCATTCACATTTGTATATGTGTGATATATCATAATGATAGCTTAAAGAAAAATAAGGAGAGCAGCTCCTGAATGGCTCAGTTGGTTAAGCATCTGCGTTAGGCTCAGGTCCGGGGATCGAGCCCCACGTCAGGTTCCCTGCTCAATGGAGAGTCTGCTTCTGCCTCTCCTCCACGTTCCTGCTCTCTCTCCCTTTCTCTCTCTTGAGTAAATAAATAAAGTCTTTAAGAAAAAGAAAAATGAGGAGAAAACACAAATTTTGAAAGCAACATATTTGAAAATTTCAATAAATGCATATTTGAAGAATATAACTTAACAAACATGATTCAAGGAGATATAGAAACTGTGAATTGACCTACAGCCATTAAAATACATGAGTAATTTAAAAAAGTCTTCCCCAAAGAATTAAAAGCAAAATAAAATACTCCAGGCCCAGCAAACATTAAAGGAGAAAATAATCCCAATCTTGTACAAAGTCTTCCATAAAACATATAAAAGGAGTAATGTTTCCTAACTCATGTCATGTGGTAAGAATAACTTTGCTAGTAAATGTGAAAATGGTTGTATTATAAATAAGTAAAGGATAATAAGAGATTAATCACATTCATGAAAATAGATGGAAAATCAATAAAATATTAGCAAACTAAATTCAGCAATGTATAAACAAAGTAATACATTAAGACCAGTGTTGGTCTATAGTTAGGAAATAAATTAGTGTAATTAACAGAGCAATTAACAGCATAATTAATAGTGTATTAATAGAACTAAACCTGGAAATCACATGATGATCTCAATACATGCAGTAAAAAAAAATGTTTGATAAAAGTCAAGCTGCATTCATAATAAAATTATTCAGATATTTAAGAACAGAAGGGAGCTTTCTTAACCCAATAAAGGATGTTTAAAAACTCCCTACAATAAACATCCTACTAAATGGTGAAATATCAAAAGCTTTTCTTTTGAAATTGAAAAAAATAGTTTCTCTGGATAGAGGGAAGATGGTGGTGGACCAGAAGGTCCCTAGCCTTACCTTGTCCTATAAATACAACTAGATAACTATTAAATCATTCTAAATACCCCAGAAATTGATCTAAATACTGTCAGAACAAACTCCACAACTAAAGATGGAGAAGAGACCACATCAAAGAAGGTAGGAAGTACAGAGACTTGGTTTGGGAGAGAATGGGATCATGGCCACCACAATGGGGAAGGAGCCATTTATCAAAGAGAAGGGTGAGAGACAGCACAAAAGGAACCTCATGGTGAAAATGAATCCTCATAGCAATTGGCTTGGAAAGCAAGAGGGGCTGAATTTTATGAGTTCCTGCAACCAGCAGGGTTTAAAGCCTGGAGTTTTAAAGGTCAGCAAGCTTGGCTGGGATAGAGCATGAGAGCATTGTGCTGCTCTTGGAGAGAAGGCAAGCAAACAACGAAGGACATATAATGTGAAAACAGCTATCTGAAGAGTACCTTAGGCACACAGTGGGGAGGTTATTCACTCATCTCAGAGATTATCCCAGAGAGACAGCATTCATGGAGAGACCCCTCCAGGAACAAAGGAACTAGCTTGCACCATTTCCCTCCCTTGCCCTTCAGCAGAAGCACAAGGTCACCTGCAGAAACCAGCCCAGCACTGACACTCACTACCTAACTTGCTTACACCAAGCTCCAAACCACCCCCACAATGCTCCAGTGGACCTACTTTTCCTTTAAAAAAAAAAAAAAGATTTTATTTATGTATCTGGCAGAGAGACACAGTGAGAGAGGGAATACAACCAGGGGGAGTGGGAGGAAGAAGCAGGCTTCCTGACCAATGTGGGGCTCAATCCCCGGACCCTGGGGTCGCGACCTGAGCCAAAGGCAGACGCTTAACAACTGAGCTACCCAGGCGCCCCAGAACCACCATTCCTAGTCACAATTGCCACAGTCCCAGTGCAGGCAGCCCCATCTCCAGAAGTCCAGCCCAACCCGTGTTCACACCACATCTCCTGATTTAGGAGTTTTGCAAAGCCTCGGTTCCCATGGTGGTGGTGGCAGGTCTCATTTCACAAACAGGCCAGAGCACACTTAGTAAAAATGCACCACAGTGGCCAGGGACCAAACACTGCCCACAACAAAAAAAAACCTCTGCAAATGACTGGCCTGAAGAAAAAAGTGGCCAAGACAAAAGAGCAGAGCACATGAAGCATATCTTGGAGATACTCCCTAAAGCACCAAGCCCTGGGAAACAATGGACATCCCATTGCAGGGCAATACAGGACCTCATTTTCTTTTTTTGTGTGTGTGTTCAGTTAATCAACATATAGTACATCATTAGTTTTTGATGTAGCGTTCAATGGTTCATTAGTTATGTATAACACCCAGTGCTCATCACTACACATGCCCTCCTTAATACCCATCACCTGGTTACATCATCCCCCACCCCCTCCTTTTTGTAACCCTCAATTTGTTTCCCGGGCTCTTTCATGGTTTCTCTCCTTCTCTGATTTCTTCCCATTGAGTTTTCCCTCCCTTCCCCTGTGGTCCTCCTCACTATTCCTTAGGTTCCACATATGAGTGAAACCATGTGATAATTGTCTTTCTCTGCTTGATTTATTTCACTTAGCATAATCTCCTCCAGTTCCACCCATGTTGATACAAATGGTGGGTATTCATTGTTTCTGATGGCTGAGTAATATTCCATTGTATATATGAACCATATCTTCTTTATCCATTCATCTGTTGAAGGACATCTCAGCTCCTTCTAGTTTAGCTATTGTGGATATTGCTGCTATGTACATTGGGGTGCATGTTCCCATTCTTTTCACTACATCTGTATTTTGGGGTAAATCCCTAGTAGTGCAATTGCTGGGTCGTAGGGTAGCTCTATTTTCAACTTTTTGAGGAACCTCCATACTGTTTTCCAGAGTGGCTGTACCAGCTTGCATTTCCACCGACAATGTAAGAGGGTTCCCCTTTCTCCACATTCTTGCCAATATTGGTTGTTTCCTGTCTTGTTAATTTTTGCCATTCTAATTGGTGTAAGGTGGTATCTCACTGTGGTTTTGATTTGTATTTCCCTGATACCAAGGATGTGGAACATTTTTTCATGTGTTTGTTGGCCATTTGTATGTCTTCTTTGGAGAAGTGTCTGTTCATGTCTTCTGCCCATTTCTTGACTGGATTATTGGTTTTTGGGTGTTGAGTTTGATAAGTTCTTTATAGATCTTGGATACCAGCCCTTTATCTGAAATGTCATTTGCAAATATCTTCTCCTATTCTGTGGACTGCTTCTAGTTTTGTTGACTATTTCTTTTGCTGTGCAGAAGCTTTTTATCTTGATGAAGTCCCAAAAGTTCATTTTTGCTTTTGTTTCCCTTACCTTTAGAGACATTTCTTGAAAGAAGTTGCTGTGGCCGATGTTGAAGAGGTTATTGCCTATGTTCTCCTCTAGGATTTTGATGGATTCCTGTTTCACACTGAGGTCTTTCATCCATTTTGAGTTTATCTTTGTATATGGTGTAAGAGAATTGTGCAGTTTCATTCTCCTGCATGTGGCTGGAGGACCTCTTCTAAATAAGGATCTTACCCTCAAGAACAGGAGACATAACTGACTTTCCTAACACACTGAAATAGGCACACTTAGACAAAATGGGAAGACAGAGAAGTTTATCCCAAATGAAAGAACAGAACAAGGCCACAGCCAGAGATCTAGATGAAACAGATATAAGTAACATGCTTGATAGAGAATTTAGAGTAATGGTCATAAGGATACTTGCTGGACTTGAGAGTAGTGGAAGACATGAGTGAGATCCTTAACACAGAGATCAGGAATAACACAGTAGAGATAAAGGGTACAATAAATGAAACAAGAAACATGCTTGATGGAATGAACAGCAGGATGGAAGACACAGAGGAATGAATTAATGGCCTAGAAGACAGAGTAATAGAAAGTAACCCAGCTGATATAAAAGAGAGAGAAAAGAATTACACAAAACGAGAATAGACTTAGGGAATTTAGTGACTCTGTCAAAGGTAATAATATTCATATTATAGGAATCCCAGAAGAAGAAGAGAGAAAAGGGGGCAGAAAATTTATTTGAAGAAATAATAGCTAAAAACTTCCATAATCTAAGGAAGGAAACAGATATCCAGATCTAGGAGGCACAGAGAACCCCCAAAAGAATCAACAAAAGCAAACTGACACCAAAACATATTATAATTAAATTTGCAAAATATAGTGATAAAGAAAAAGTCTTAAAAGCAGCAAGGCAAAAGAAGTCAGTACCTTACAAGGGAAAGCCCATAAGGCTAGCAAGAGATTTTCAACAAAAATTTGGCAAGTCAGAAGGCAGTGGCATGATATATTTAAGGTGGTAAGTGGGAAAAATCTGCAGCCAAGAATGTTCTATCCAGTAAGGCTATCATCAGAATAGAAGGAGAGATAGAGAGATTCCCAGACAAACAAAAACTAAAGGAGTTTGTGACCACTAAGCCAGCCCTACAGGAAATATTAAAGGGGACTCTTTGAGTTGAAAGGAGAGACCAAACATGACAGTATAAAGGTAGGAAAGACAAAAGCAGTAAAAATAAATATTTCTATAAAAAATCAGTCAAGGAACTTACAATATAAAAGGATGTAAAATATAACAACACGGCCCTAAAAGGTGGGAAAGAGAAGAGTAAAAATGGGTTCAACCATAAATGACCATCAACTCAATATACACTACTATAGGCAGAAGATATTATATACAAACCTAATGGAAACCATAGATCAAGAACCATTAATAATTTCTGCAAGAAATAAACAAATCCAAATATATCACTAAAGAAAATCGGCAAACCATGAAAGAGAGAAAGACACGAAAGAATCAGAGAAAAACTTCAGAAACAACCACAAAATAAGAAATAAAATGGCAATAAGTACAAATCTATCAATAATTACTTTGAATGTAAATGGACTAAATGCTCCAAACAAAAGACATAGGGTGACGGAATGGATAAAAAAACAAGACCCATCTATATGCTGTTTACAGAGGACTCATTCTAGACCTAAAGACATCTGCAGATTCAAAGTGAAAGGATGGAGAAACATCTATCATGCAAGTAGATGTCAAAAGAAAACTGGAATAGCAATACCTACATCAGACAAAGCAGACTTTAAACAAAAGACTGTAACAAGAGAAAAAGAAGGACACTATATAATAATAAAGGGGACAATCTAACAAGAAGATATAATAATTGTAAATATTTATGCACCCAACATAGGAGCACCCAAATACATAAAACTGTTAATAACAAACATAATGGAACTAATTGATAATAATACAATAACAGTAGGGGACATTAACACCCCACTTATCTCAATGGATAGATTATCTAAACAGAAAATCAATAAGGAAACAAAGGCTTTGAATGACACACTGGAACACATAGTTTTTACAGATGCATTCAGAACATTCCATCCTAGAACAGCAGATTATACACTCTTTTCAAGTGTATATGGGACATTCTCCAGAATAGATCACATATTAGCCCAGAAGTCAAGCCTCAACAAATTCAAGAAGATCAGAGTTATACAATGCATATTTTCTGACCACAATGCTGTGAAACTAGAAGTCAACCACAAGAAAAATCTGGAAAGACCACAAATACCTGGAGGTTAAATAGCAAGCTGCCAAACAATGAACGGGTCAACCAGGAAATAAAAGAAGTCAAAAACTACGTGGAAACAAATGAAAATGAAAACACAATGGTCCAAAAACCTTTGGATGTAGCAAAAGCATTTCTAAGAGGAAAGTTTATAGCAATGCAGGCCTGTCTCTAAAAGCAAGAAAAGTCTCAAATAAATAACCTAACCTTATACCTCAATAAGCCAGAAAAAATACAACAAACAAAACCTAAAAGCAGCAGAAGGAAGGAAATAATAAAGATTAGAGCAGAAATACATAGTTTTGAAACTAAAACAACAACAATAGAACCGATCAATGAAACCAGGAGCTGGTTCTTTCAAAAATCACTAAAATGGATAAATCTCTAGCCAAAATTTTCAAGAAAAAAAGAGAAAGGACTAGAATAAAATCACAAATGAGGTGGGAGAAATAACAACCAACACTGTAGAAATACAGATCATAAGAGAATATTATGAAAAACTATTGGATGACCTAGAAGAAATGGATAAATTCCTAGAGACGTATAAACTACCAAAGTGGAAATAAGAAGAAATATAAAATTTGATTAGACTAATTACCAGCAAGGAGATTGAATCAGTAATCAAAACACACAACAAACAACAGTCCAGGACCAGACAGCTTCATAGGAAAATTCTACCAAACATTTAAAGAATAGTTCGTACCTATTCTTCTCAAAGTATTTCACAAAATAGAAGATGAAGGAAAACTTCCAAATTCATTCTACGAATCCAGCATTACCCTGATACCAAAACCGGATAATTACACTACTAAAAAAGAGAACTACAGGCCAATATGCCTCATTAACATAGATGCAAAAATCCTCACCAAAACAGTAGCAAACGGAATCCAACAGCACATTGAAAAAAATCATTCACCATGATCAAGTGGGATTTAGTCTTGTGTTGCAAGGGTGGTTCAATATTCACAAATCGATCAAGGTGATACATCACATTAATAAAAGAAAAGATAACAAACATACAATCATTTCAATAGATGCAGGAAAAGTTTTGGCTAAATATAATACCCGTTCATGATAAAAACCCTCAAACAAAGTAGGTTTAGAGAAAATATACCTCAAAATAATAAAAGTCATATATGAACAACCCACAGCTAACATCATTCTTAATGGGGGAAAAACTGAGTGTGTTTTCCCTAAACTCAGAAAAAAGACAACGATGTCTACTCTCACCACTTTTATTCAACATAGTACTGGAAGTCCTAGCCATAACAGGCAGACAGCAAAAAGAAATAAAAGGAATCCAAATCAGTAAGAAAGAAGTAAAACTTGCACTATTTGCAGATATGATACTTTAAATAGAAAACCCAAAAGATGCCACTAAAAAAGTGCTAGAACTGATAAATGAATGCAGTGAAGTTGAAGGATACAAAGTCAATATAGAGAAATCTGTTGCATTTCAATACACCAATAATGAAGCAGGAGAAAGAGAAATTAAGACAACAATCCCACTTATAGTTGCACCAAAAATAGTAAGATACCTAGGAATAAACCTACACAAAAAGGTGAAAGACCTATACTCTGGGAACTATAAAACTCTGATGAAAGAAATTGAAGACAACATAAAGAAAGGGAAAGACATTCCATGCTCATGGATTGAAAGAACAAATAATGTTAAAATGTCTATACTACCCCAAGTAACCTACACATTTAATGTAATCCATATCAAAATACCAACAGCATTTTTCACAGAACTAGAAGAAACAATCCTTAAATTTGTATGGAACCAGAAAAGACCCCAAATAGCCAAAGCAATCTTGAAAAAGAAAAGGAAAGCTGATAGCCTCACAATTCTGGGCTGCAAGTTATATTAAAAAGCTATAGTAATCAAACAATATTGTATGGCACAAAAACAGACATATAAATCGATGGAATAGAATAGAAAACCCAGAAATAAACCCACAAGTTTATGGTCAATTAATCTTTGACGAAGCAGGAAATATTATCCAATGGGAAAAGGACAGTCTTTTCAATAAATGGAGTTGAACAACTACATGCAAAAGAATGAAACTGGGCCACTTTCTTACACTATATAAAAAATAATTTCAAAACGGATTAAAGACCTAAATGTGAGACCTGAAAAGAAAAAAAATCCTAGAAGAGAACTCTGGCAGTAACCTTTTTTACATTGGCTACACAAATTTTCTCTAGATATGTTTCCTGAGGCAGGGGAAACAAAAGCAAAAATTAATAATTGGGACTATCAAAATAAAAAGATTCTTCACAGCAAAGGAAACAATCAACAAAACTAAAAGGCAACCTACCGAATGAGAGAAGATATTTGCAAATGACATATCTGGCAAAGGGTTAGTATCCAAAATATATAAAGAACTGATACAACTCAACAGCCAAAAAGCAAATAACCCAATTAAAAAATGGGCAGAAGGGGTGCCTTGGCTCAGTCAGTTAAACATCTGCCTTCAGCTTAGGCCATGATCCCAGGATTCTGGGATCTAGCCTGCATGGAGCTCTCTGCTCAATGGGGCATCTGCTTCTTCCTCTCCCTCTGCTCCTCCCCTCTGCTCCTGAACACGCACACACACTCTTTCTCTCTCTCAAATAAATAATAAATAAATAAAATCTTTTAAAAAATTAAAAAATAAAATAAAAAATGGGCAGGAGACATGAACAGACATTTCTCCAAATCCAGATGGCCAACAGAAACATGAAAAGATGCTCAACACCACTCATCATCAGGGAAATGCAAATCAAAACCTCAGTGAGATATGACCTCACACCTGTCATAATGGCTAAAATCAACAACACAAGAAATAATAGGTGTTGGCAAGGATGTGGAGAAAAAGGAACACTTGTGCACTGTTGGTAGAAATGCAAAAACTGGTGCAGTCACTCTGGAAAACAGTATGGAGGTTCCTAAAAAAGTTAAAAATAGAACTACTTTATGATCCGACAATCCAAAGAATAGAGAAACACTAATTCAAAAGGATACGTGCACCCCTATGTTTATAGCAGCATTATTTACGATAGCTAAGATGTGGAAGCAGCCCAAGTGTCCATTGCTTTATGAATGGATAAAGAAGATGTGGTATATACACAATGGAATATTATTCATCCATAAAAAATAATGAAATCTTGCCATTTGCAAGGACATGGATGGAGCTAGAGAGCATAATGCTAAGTGAAATAAGTCACTCAGAGAAAGACAAATATTATATGATTTTGCTCGTATGTGGAATTTAAGAAATAAATGAGCAAAGGGAAAAAGGAGAAAGTGGCAAATCAAGAAACGGACTATTAATTATAAATAATCTGATGGTTACTAGAGGGGAGATATGTTAAATAGGTGAAGGGGATTAAGAGTACACTTAATTGACAAGCACTGAATAATATATGTAATAGTTGAATAATGACACCTGAAGTTAATATAACACTGCATGTTAACTAACTGGAATTAAAATTAAAACTTAAAAAGCAAAAAAATAATGAAAAGAAAAATAGTTCTTCTTGACAATTCTATTGGAGATCTTAATTCACTCAGTAAGGCAAGAATAACAAAAGTACGAGAATTATAAATGGAGAAACAAAACAGTCATTACTCATAGGTGTCAAGATTACGGACTAGAAAACTCAAATTAACCTATATGTAAATTATTATATTAAATTATGGATACTGGAATATATATAATCTATAATCCTGTACTCTGCAAAAAAGTAATAAAAGAATGAATAAAATGTAAATGTACTAACAATTTCCTCAGAAATGTGATGTATAGTATCAGCATGGGTCTAATCAGGACCTAGACACCACATAGCAGGTTACAGATGGTAAATTTAATACAAATAATTATTATTATAAATGTATTATAAAGTAATTAATAATATAAATTATAAATTAATTATAAATTTAATGCAAATAATTATTAAACTATGATGAAAGAGTAACTATAAGACTTAAGGAAACTATATGATACCCTATGGTGAGAAAGAATATCCAAGAAAGGAAACACTTGGAGGAATTCAGTCCTCCTCTTGGGATAAGGTGCAATTCAGTCCGGTGGCTAGCAGAGAAATTGGCTGATTTGGTTAGGTTGTCTCTGGTCTACAGTCTCTGGACAAGTAGAAGGTAACTCAATCTTCAGGAGGACAAGAAAGGATAAGGTAATTAGCAACTGGGGACTTGGATGTAGGGTGGGTGGACAGTTAGGGTGGGAACTCTCCAGGCAGCAATCAGTAGGCAGGCAGAAAGTGCAGACGGCTTGCAGGGAGAGCAGCAGGTCAGTGTGGACCCTCCAGGCCACAGACCAGCTTGTGCTGAGGCCTGCAGAGTGAATCAGAATGCTGGTATCAGGTGGGAGGCCTTCAGGTACACACTCAAAGAAGAAAGCCTTTTGGGCATGTGGGCTGGTAAGAGGCAATTTCAGAGAGGTGCAAGTAAAAAGCCTTAGGGGTTTGGGTTTCCATGTTGAGAGGGCCACAGACAGATTATTGCCAGAAGGAGGCTGCAAGATCGGAGGGATCCTGAGTTCTAGGCCTGTGACAGGCAGAGGTCCACCAGGTGGCCTCAGACCTATACTAAGTATTCAAGCTGCCACAGCTGAAAGTCCAAAAGCCTCTACCTCGTTTAGTGTCTCTCTACTGCCATCTACTGAGAAAGCTTAACATCGTGCTTACTTGAGAAATAACAATTACATTTTTAAATTGCAGAGCATATATTAAAGGATACATTTCAAGCTAAGAGGCAATAAATTGATAACTGACACAAATACCATGGAATAAATCTAAGAAAGTAAAGACTTACATGGAAAATTTACAAAACTTTTTTCAGAGATACTGTTACAAGTTGAATTGTGCCCCTGTCCCCCAATTCATATGTTGAAATCTTAACCCTCAGTACATCAGAATGTGAACTTATTTGGAAATAGGGTCATTGCAGTTGTAATTAGCTAAGATGAGGTCTTTAGGGTGGACCCTTATTCAGTATGATTGGTGTCCTTTTTTTTTGTTGAAAAAAAGAGACAGACATACATGGAGGAAAGATCATGTGAAGTCATACAGGAAGAAGACAAGCCAAGGAGAGAGGCCTGGAACAAATTATTCTCTTACAGCCCTCAGAAGGAACCAACCCAGCCAACATCTTCTTTCAGACTTCCAGCTTCCAGAACTGAGACAATAAATTTCTATAGTCGAAGCTACTACGTTTGTGTTATTTTTTTAAGATTTCATTTATTATTTATCTATCTATCTATGTGAGAGAGACAGAGCATGAGCATGAGCATGAGCGGAGGGGAGGGCCAGGGGGAGAGAGAGAAACAGGGAGCCAGACATGGGGGAGCTCTATCCCAGGACCCTGGGATCATGACCTGAGCTGAAGGTAGATGCTTAACCCACTGAGCCACCCAGGTGTTCCCTCCCCCCCGCTTTTTTTTTTTAAGATTTTAGTTTGTGGTACTTATTTACAGCAGCCCTAGCAAACTCATATAGATTTTGATACCAAGAAGTAGGGTGCTATTGCAACAAATACCTAAAAATATGGAAGTGGCTTTGGAACTGGATAATATGAAAGTAGGCTTGGCACCTAATCCAATATAACTGGTGTCCTTATAAAAAAGGGGACATTTGTATATAGGCAGGTGTGTACACAGGGGGAATGCCATGTGAGGATTGGAGTTGTGCTTCTACCAGCCAAGGAAATACTAGAAGGTAGAAGGGAAGCAAGGAAAAGATTCCCCTGCACAGCCCTCAGAAGCAGCCAACTTTGCTGACACTGTGATCTTGGACTTCTAGCCTCCAGAACTGTGAGACAATACATTCCTGTTCTTTAAGCAACACAGTTTGTTATACTTTGTCCCTGCAGCCATAGGAAACTAATACAGAAACCAATGCTAACTTCTATAAATAGAGAAATATACTATGCTCACTGAGAAACTTAATATTGTAAAAATGTCAGTTCTCTCTGAATTAAAAATGAAATGTAATCACAAATAAAATTCCAACAGTCATTTTGTGTGATATTTGACAAGGTGATTCTAAATATTATGCAGTGGTGCAGTAAGTCCAGAATGTGAAAAAAGAAGAAAAGGTAGAAGGAGTTTTACTAGTACAGGAAGTCCTTACTTTGCATGGTAGTTGAGGGCCATGCAAGCTGGAATCATACAAAGCAATCTTAATAATCAATAGGAAAAATCATTGTTCTGTGAGTATTCAACATTTTTGTCAAAAGTTAAGAACTCTCTTACTTTTGGTTATCCATGTATAGGAAAATTTAGAAAATAGTAAAGCTGTCATTTGAAACATTGAAAATACTGAGAATTATTGAAATGTCAAATATCTCTGAGTTCCTCTGATATGACAGAGTTTTTTGGTTTGTTTTGTTGTTTTGTTTTGCTTTGTTTTTGTTTTTGCTGTTCATAGGATCATTGTTCATAATACTCTCAAACTGGAAGTAACACAAATGCTTCTCATTAGAACTGGTGAATATATGCTGGAATGTTCATAGAATGGAATTTATACAGCAATGAAAAAATGAAATTTACAGCTACTAGGATTCAGATAAACGAGTTTCATTAAAGTGAACAAAATTAGCAAGTCAAAAGAAGTGAATATGCAGTATAATTGCTTATTAAAAAGTTTAAGAATAGGTAAAACTAGTGTTTAGGGGTACAAGAGAAGATGGTTAAAAGTATCAATAAGAGCAAGGTAAAGATTATTCTAAAAGTCAGGAAAGGAGTTACGTTAGGTTTGATAGAGTGGGGAATATATTTGAGAAGGGACATCCTAAAGATTTAGAAATTACATGAACTGTTCTATTCTTTCAGTTAGGTAGTGTTTACACAAGTGTATGTTTTATAATTACTATTTTAAGTGCACACATATGTTTTATATCATATATTGCAATTTACTGATACATATTTAATATTATACTTAAATTAGAAATGAAGACAGACTTAGTGCTTGGGAAAGGAACACAGAAAGTACCTGGAAGTCTATAATGTTCTATTTCTTGACATATACACATTTGCACATATATATAGTATAATATTTTTCACAATAAAAATCATCTTATACCCATCTGTATTTTTCTTGTATGTTTTCTTCTACAAACCATAATAGGCTGCTAAATGTTTGAAAAACAATGTAGGACTTAGTCCAATTAAAGGTATTGGAAAAATTCCCAATATCATTTCTTCAGTTTGGGGCTTTATTGTTGTTGCTGTTCTGCTCAACAAACTGAAGTGTGGCTTTGAGTCCGGAACTTTCAGACAAGGCTAGGAGGCTCAGCAAAAAGAAACACTAGAGAAAGAAAGATGAGGATGAGATCTGAAAAGCAGAAACACAGGTGGGCTTTGCCACACACCGGGACTATATCAGTTTTTGATCAAGGTCCTCTATGCAGCCTGGGGTGGGGAGGCAAAGGCAGATTATAGAAAGGCATGGACTGCTTTGTATTCTTCATAGTGAGAGACACAATGTGTGACTTCCAGGGATTCTAGTACTTGTTCATCACATCTTCCTGAAGCACGATGCACAACTCCCTGGTGATATTACTGCTGCCTTCCCATATGGTAAGTCTGAGTTCCTAGACTCTCTCAATGAGGGCTCAGTAGAAGGAGTCGGTTTTTTCTTTTCTGTAGGATGAAGAAATCTCACCTAATTACTCTAAATTTTCAGTTAGTGTGGTGGGTTCCCTGGAGAATTTGCCATTTGAGGGAGTAAACAATATGTTTAAAACAGCAGAGGCTGCTGAGCCTGGGACTGAGAGGCCCACAAAAGGCTGGGAGACACTGCCGAGGCTCTGGTCATGGCTACAGATCGGGAAAGACACAAAACTGAGAGACAGGCTGCTAGGCCCTGACATTAATTCCGTGATCATTCTCTTCCATAATATAAGCACCTGTTAAAAAATTTAGTTGGCAAAATATGTTTAGAATGAGGAATATCTCCCTCATGGTCTCCTGACCCCCAATACCACTGCAATTGGTGACTACTATGAACACTCCAGCCTATGCCCCTGCAGAGCTAAATATTTAGATGTGTAAGTACAGACACATATAAACACGCTTTTTTCATTTTCCTTATATAGAGTTATATCCTACCCTACACCTAAATAAGGTCTGTCTTAGGCCCCTACCATATTAGGAACATTCCACAGTGTCTCTACAAAGTCTGCTCAAAACAGACCCTACCTACCCAAAACAGAGGCCTTCTGTGTGGCCTCTGCTCAGCTGTGGCCAGGAATGGCCTTTGCTACATTGCAAATCTCGACACAATTTGCACAGTGCTGGAATTCCTGTGTAGGAATCTCAATTCCTGCACAGTGCTGAACCTGGAACTTGAAGGTAACCTACACTCTGTCAACCCCACAAAGCTCCTGATAGGACATAGACTGTCCCCTTCTTCCACAGAGGCTATTCAGGTCAATCTCTTCACCAGTCATTGAAAAAGATTTGCTTCATTATCTACAGACCTGATTTATACTGCTCTCTTATGGGAAAGCAGGAATCATTTTGACCTGGAGATTCCTGGAAATGCTAACCCCTAACCTTGAAAAGATCAGCAGACAGATGGGTTTGCCCTTCTCTCCCTCTGGATGGGTCTGATAGTGGCCAAGGGAGGAAATGTATTGGTCTGTTAACCAGGCATGTGATACATGGGGAGCTAGTTCTCCTGTTCTCCTCCAAGGGCCTGTGAACAACAGGGGCCTTTCCGGGGCTGCTTGTCTCCATAGGACTCTGCTAGAAATGATCCTTTCTTGGAAATAGCTTGGAAAATTCAAGCCCTACAACCTGCTGCAGGCTCAGTACACCATCTTGGGCACCTGGGATGAAGTGACATTCAGATCCCCTGGTAAGATCAATTCACAAAAATTGATCTTACCATTTCCCAGATTGTGAAAGTAAGGGGAGCAATTGAATAATCTTAAGCAAGGGCGTGACAAAGGTGATGGACATTGGGGAAGGCATGTGATGTGATGAGCACTGAATGTTATATGCAACTGATAAATTATTGAACACTACATCTGAAACTAATGATGTACTATATGTTGACTAATTGAATTTAAATTAAAAAAATGAAAAAAAAAAAAGGAATGACAAGATGGGATAATATATATTATAGGTGCAAGGCTACTGTGTTGTTGCAGAATTCCCAACCCCACCACCAAACACTAATCCATAATGAAGAGCCAGGCCTCTCATATGGTATATTTTATTTCTTTATGGGATAAATAGAGTTTTTCTTTGGTTATAATTAGTATATGAATTTTCAAAATCAAACAACAGGAATGCATGTGAATAAAAGTAAAGATCATTGGAAATTTCTCCACCTTGAGGTGACTGTAATTAATATTTTGTTGACTGTAAGAGGCAGCATTTTGGCGCCTTGTTCTTCACTCAATGGTGTTATTTACTCCCATGAATATGTTAATTACATGACACAAAGGGCTTTGCAGATATAATTAACGTTAGTATCAGCAGAAGAACTGAGTTTCTCGATTTTGTTGGTGGACCTAATATAATCACAAGAGCCCTTAAAAACAGAGAGAACAGAAAAGGAAATCAAACATTTGAAGCATGAGGACTTGGCAGTTCAGTGCTGTTTTGAAGATGGAGGTGCCATGTATGAAGAAATGCAGGCACTCTGAATTTCCGGGGAGAAAGGACACTGGATGACAGCTAGTAAGAAATGGAAACCACCATCCTGCAACAAGAAATTAGATTCTGCCAACAACCTGAATGAGCTTGGAAGCCGATTCTTCCTCGAGGCCTCCAGAAAGGAATGTAGTTCTGCCTGCACTTTGAGACCTTACACAGAGGACCCAATTAAGCCATGCCGTTCCTAGAATTCTGATCATGAAAACTGAGACAATAAATGGATTTTGGGTTTTTTTATTTTGATTTTTTAAAATTTCAATTCCAATATAGTTAACATACAGTGTTATGTTAGTTTCAGGTACACAATATAGTGATTCAGCATCCCACACATCCCCCAGTGCTCATCATGACAAATGCCCTCCTTAATCCCCATCACCGATTTTACTCATCCCCACACCCACCTCCCTTCTGGTAACCATCAGTTTGTTCTCTACAGTTAAGAGTCTGTTTCTTGGATAGTCTCTCTCTCTCTCTCTCCGTCTGTCTGTCTGTCTTTCTCTCTCCCTCTCTCTCTCTTTTTCCTTTGACTCCTTGTTTTGTTTCTTAAATCCCACATGAGTGAAATCATATGGTATTCTTTTTCTGACTGACTTATTTCACTTAGCATAATACTCTCTGTCTCCTTCCATGTTGCTGCAAATGGCAGGATTTCATTCTTTTTCATGGCCCAGTAATATTCCTGTGTGTGTGTGTGTGTGTGTGTGTGTGTCTGTGTGTCTGTGTGTCTGTGTGTCTGTGTGTACCACTTCTTTATCCATTCATCAGTTGATGGACACTTAGGCTATTTCCATAATTTGGCTATTATAAATAATGCTGCTATAAACATCAGGAAGCATGTATCCCTTTGAATTAGTATTTTTGTATTTTGGGGGTACTCAGTAGTGCATTTACTGGAACACGGGGTAATTCTCTTTTTAACTTTTTGAGGAACCTCCAAACTGTTTTCCATAGTGGCTGCACCAGTTTGCCTTCCCACCCACAGTGCAAAAGTGTTCCTTTTTCTCCATATCCTTGTCAACATCTGTTTGTGTTTTTGATTTTATCCATTCTGACAGATGTAAAGGGATATCTCACTGTGGTTTTGATATGCATTTCCCTGATGATGAGTGATGTTGAACATCTTTTCACATCTTTTCATGTGCCTGTTTGCCATCTGGATATCTCCTTTGGTGAAATGTCTGTTCATATCTTCTACCCATTTTTAATTGGATTATTTATTCTTTTGGTGTTGAGTTGTATAAGTTCTTTATATATTTTGGATACTAACCCTTTATCAGATCTGCCATTTGCAAATATCTTCTCCCATTCAGTAGGTTGCTTTTAGATCTCTGGCTGTGGCCTTATCTTGTTCTTTCATTTGGGATAAATTCCTCTGTCTTGACATTTTGTCTAAGTCTCTGCCTTCTTCTGCTTGTAAGAAAAATCCAGTTATGTCTCCTGCTCCTGAAAGTAATGGCCTTAGGAAGAAGAGGTCATGGAGTGCCAGTGCCTGGTGTTTCAGGGAATACCTCAGGTATGTGCCGTGTGTGTTCTGTTGTTGTGTTTTGGCTGTTCTGTCCTTTAGGTTAGTCATCTGCAGAGGCTCTCCTTGTCTGTTTTGGGCAGTGCTTGGTCCCTGGCCTGAATGTGGTACGTTTTAACTAGATGTGCTCTGGTCTGCTTATGAAATAAGACCTGTCACCACCTCTACCAGAACTGAGTCCCTGCAGAGCTCTCCGGTCTGTAGACATGGTGTGAACAGGGGTTTGTGCTGGTCTTCTGGGGGAGGGGCCTGCTCTGCTGGGTCAAAACAAGCTTGCCTGAGAAGGTCAGGCCCACCAGATCATAGGGTATGGGGCTTGGTGTAAGCAAGTGAGGCAGCCAGTGTCAGGATTGTGCTATTTCCCCACAGGTAGCTCTATGCTTATGCTAAGGGTAGGGGATGGAAATGGCACTGCCAGCTCCTTTGTTCCCAGAGAGGTGTCTCCATGTATCCTGCCTCTCTGGGACTCATCCAAGAACAGTAAATAATCTCCCCAACTGTGCCCCAAGTGCTCTTCAGATTGCTGTTTCCACTGTCCGTCCCCTAGGTTGTTTGCTTCCTTTCTCTTCAGGGGCAACACAGTGTCCTCTGGAGTCTGTCCCAACCAAGCTTGCCGACCTTTAAAACTCCATGCACTGGGTGTTATACGCAAACGATGAATCACGGAACACTACATCAAAAACTAATGAAGTACTGTACGGTGACTAACATAACATAATTTAAAAAAAAATAAAAAAACTCCAGGCTTTAAGTGCTGCTGGTTGCAAAAACTCATGAAATTCAGCCCCTCTCATTTTCTAAGCTAATGGCTTTCAGGAAATGCTTTCCTTGTTCATTCCCCTATGTGCTGCTATCTCTCTTGCCCTTCTTTGAGACCATAGCTCCCTTTCCTCCACACCACCCATGAACCATTTCTCCCCTAAACCATGTGTCTGCACTTCCTACCTTCTTCAACGAGGCTTCTTCTCCCCCTTTAGTTGTCGAGTTTGTTCTTTTGTTCTTCAGGTCAGTTTCTGAGTTACTTAAGCTGATGTGATAGTTATGTAGTTGTGTTCATAGGGTGAGATGAGCTTAGGGTCCTCATGCTCTGCAGACATCTTCCTCTTCCCAGTACTCTTATATAAAAATGGTAAATGGTTGTTTCCAAAGTTTTATTAATATAATGCTTGTATCTACCTGAATAATTTCCCCTAGATAGGGTAGCAATAATTTTACCATGCATCATTCCCAGTCCATGAAAGCAAGGATGGCAGAACAGCTGAACTGAAGTGGGGGCCATGAGCCTATGCTCTTGCTCACTCAGTCCCTCTTCTTCCTTCTCAGTGTAATGTACCCTCTCACCCAAAGAATCCCAGGGTTCCCTTATGAACTCTTCAGAAAGCTCTGTGCTGGAAGAGCCATCCTCAGATATAGGCCTCCCCATCACACTTTTTTATGGACATATTCTGCATTAGGACTCTAGTTTTGTATTTGGCCTTTAAACACTGCTAACAACACATGCCCTCTTGCCTCCCTGGTACATTTCACAATATTTTTCTTGTTTCAACAATTACCTATCCCTAACCCTCACTTTCCATATGCAGGTATATATTCTGCTCTAGGCCTGCTCATCTCTGCTATTATTGTCACTTGTGGGCTTTGTACCTCATGCCACTCCCTTTAATTACCCATTCCTCTTAGAATTTTTCACAGTCCCTGGCTTCTTACTCTCCCTTATTCTATGTTTCTGACCTCCTTCCTAGCCCAGCTTCAAACTCTTCTCTGGGAAAGAGACCTCTGATACTACTCTTACCTGAAAGCTTCTCAGTATCTTAGAGCACAGTGAGTTCTCTGTCTCACATGTAATTTCCTTTTTTTTTTTTTTTTTTTGAAGTGTTCTTGGTTTAGGGTCTTCCTCATAGGTGGACTTATTCCTTCAGCAATCAGACTACTGCTTGGATAGGGGCTTGCTGTCTCTTTTATATTTTTGCTTTCCTGACCTAATATACAATCTCCAGGAGTTGTTTTTACTATTGTCTACTTTGGATTGAACCCAGAGGAAGACAAAGTAGTAGGACTGGGGAAATTTTTTTTTTCATAAATCAGGGTGAAACCTGGTGATAGGACCTTCTAAAGATATAGCATAATTATCCTTCAGCATGTACGCTGAAGTAGAAATGATTAGTGCTTCTGCTTAAACGGCCGGAGAAGAATGATGAGTGACCACTGCTCACACCACTGTTCACAGCACTCCCTCTGTTCCCACAGTGACTCTGTAAGTTATGGGTGTTTTCTTAAATACTGGTAGATGCTGGCTCCTCCCAGCCACTCCCCAGTTACTTATGCAGTGTATGTGCAAGGCACTGTGCAAGGATCTCAGGTACAAAGAAAACTCATGTCCCTTCCTAGGCAGCTGAAACACACACACACACACCAATTCTTTCTGTCCCAATGAGATAAGGGCCAGTGGGTATTAGCAGCTGAAGTAGGTTACAAGGTGGCAACAGTGAGATAGAAAGCCATGCATGACAGAGATAGGACATACATTTTTCTGTAGTTTTCATAAATGAGGACACAGTCTGCAATGTTATGCAGAGGCCAGGTTCAGCGTTCAGAAGTACCCATAAGCCCCCTATGTTCTAAATTGGTCTGGAGTTTATGAAGTCTGTGATGAGAATTAAGGCAGTGGTATCTGCACCACAGGGATGCTGGGTTTAGAATGGTATTTCATGGAGGAGGCTGTGTATGATACGTTCTACTTGGCTCTGAGTCAGTACTCAATAGAGAGTGGGCACCCATGCCCCTGGACATGGAAGGCTTGGAATATTTGAGCAGCTGAGGTGAGGACCTTGTTCTCAGAAAGGCTTTCTGGGGACTCTTGGGTGGCTCAGTTGGTTAAGCGGCTGCCTTAGGCTCAGGTCATGATTCCGGGGTCCTGGGATCGAGTCCCCTATCAGGCTCCCAGCTCAGCGGGGAGCCTGCTTCTCCCTCTGCTCGCTGCTCTCCCTGCTTGTGCTCACTCGCTCTTTCTCTCTCTCTGACAAATAAATAAATACAATCTTAAAAAAAAAAAAAAGAAAGGCTTTCTGATGGTGTGGGAGTCTGAAGGAAGGTCTATTTTGGAGCAGGGGGCTGCTTTCCTCATGACATAACTCCAGAGTTCTTGCGCACAGCCCCATAAGGCCCTTTCTCTTGACAAAGGCTTTTCCTTTCACAAGCTAGTTACTAGACTACAGTCTTTGAGACCAGGTGTCCACACTTTATATACTGATAATTCCATGACCCCAGATAAGAAGGCTAAATTTCAAGTGCTTGAGGGTAATCCTTTCTCACCCAGGCAATTTGCAAGTCCAATCTCCTACTGATACACAATCTGTTTTTGTGGGTTCTGAGATGACAGACTCCTCCATTTCTCCATCTCCCTCCTAGACTGGAATTGCTGAGTTATGAATTATACACATATACAACTTTAGTAGGTCCTTCCCAATAAGTTTTCAAAGTGGTTTTTACAAATTTACCCTTCTACCAGCAATGTATCTTCAGATTGCCTCTCATTCTCCCTAACACATATTGTGTGTGTTCCACCATTCTGGTGGTGGTGTGAGTGGTGGTTTTAATTTGCATTTCTTTGAAGACTAATGAAGTTGAGTACCTCTTTGTACTAATAACACATTGTCCCAATTATGATAGCCCTGTAAAAGTTCATGACATCTGGTAGTATGAGTTCTCCAGGTTTATTCATCTTCTTCAATATTGCTTTGCTTACTCTTTATGTTTTGAATTTCCATATCGATTTTAGAAACAGATGTCAAATTCCACCAAAAGCACTATGTTTAGGGCTTATTAAGATACAGATGTCTAGGCCCATACCCTGGAGTTTCTGATGTAGTAGGTCAAGACAGGGCCAGAGAATCTGCATTTCTAACAGGTTGTGAGGTAATGCCAGTACTACTGGCTAGGGGACCACAATTTAAGAACCTCTGCCTTAAAAAGGCAGAGGAAATACATTGATCCACACCCTATTGGAAGTGCTGAGGGTGCAGGAACATGTAATCATGATCTCTTTACTCCAGAGTCTCTCGGGAAGACAGGCCCACAAGCAGATGATTATAATGCATCCTAGGAAGTGCACTTTGAGTGATTTTTACCTGTTAAACTGGGAGCTCAGTGGGGGCTTGGGGACAGTGGAAGAGCTGGTTTCTTTCTTCAGCAAATAAAAACAAGACAAAAAAACTAATGTTTAACTAAATTAGTGGATACCTATTGAGTAAATGTCAGGAAATTTTAAATGTGTGCCTATGTTTATGGTGGGGAGAGATTAATATTTAAGCCTGAATACAAGGCAAAGAACTGTTGTGAAATATGCTTTTGTCTTCTTTTTTCATTGTCTCCTTCATGAGAATCTAAACAATTCAAAAGCATGGGAGCATGTCAGTGATTTTTTTATGACTCTCATATTTCTATTGGCATTATAAAGAAACATCATGGCTGTTTTAATACAAAATGCTATTAGAAACTGGGTCTTCATTAAGATGGAGGATAGCTAAATGTCGGAGATATTATTTTATTTTACTTATTTTTTTAAAGATTTTATTTATTTATTTATTTGTCAGAGAGAGAGAGAGAGAGAGAGAGAGCACAAGCAGGGGGACCAGCAGGCAGAGGGAGAAGCAGGCTCCCCACTGAGCAAGGAGCCTGATGTATGACTTCATACCAGGACCCTGGGATCGTGACCTGAGCCAAACTCAGACCTTTAATGGACTGAGACACCCAGGCTTCCCATCAGAGATATTATTTTAAATTTGTGCATCTATATGCTTTGCAGAAATGATGGTCACTTTCACTTTGATGTGGTAATTCAAGATGATGGAACACATGAAATTTTGTTTTATACCATTTTAAAGAGATTTCACGCTTTATTAGGCAATCCTTTCCTTTCTTTTTCACAAGCAGTAAAAGTTCTCCTGTCCCTGTAACACTTGGGGATGAGGGATGGGATGATTTGTCACTCACCATTAATCCTTCTACCTTCAGGAATGGTAGATGTAGGCCGGAGGTTTGCTGGACCCAGACTTGGCCAAAGACCAACAGGAGTATTTTATCTCCTGGTATTTACAAAACTTAGGAGCTAATTGCTCATGGGAATTTCTTAGTTTCCAGAGAGGATTTTCCAGAAGAGAGAAAAGCCATGAGCAACTATGGAGAGCTCCAAAATTGCCACAGTGAAGAAGTTGCTCAATTAAGTGAGAAGAAACCTGCATTTAGGGGTGCCTGGGTGGCTCAGTCGTTAAGTGTCTGCCTTTGGCTCAGGTCATGGTCCCAGGGTCCTGGGATCGAACCCCACACTGAGCTCCCTGCTCAGCGGGAGGCCTGCTTCTCCCTCTCCCACTCCTCCTGCTTGTGTTCTCTCTCTCGTTATGTCTCTGTCAAATAAATAAATAAAATCTTTAGAAAAAAAAAGAAACCTGCATTTAGGCACTCTTGTTAGTTTTGTTAGTTTGTCATTGAATATTATTATCACAGTGAAATTTTATGCATTTCCTGGTGAGTTGTGGGTACAAGCATCACACAATATAAAATTAGGTAGTTGGAAAGATGATGTTTTCTACATTTAGGTATTTGGATATAAGTTGCAGTAGTACTACTATTTGAGAAATAATAACAGAATGGCTTTGGGTAATTTTCTGTTTCCTGTTTTTGCCTAATTGGAAAAGATATTGAGAATTAATTTGCATAGAGTCAGAGTAAGGTGAGATTGGGCTGTTTTGAGTTTTGCAACATTTTTTTTTGGTCATTGTTCTGATAAGGGTATGGAATTTTCAGTTTGGATATTAAATCACTATTGGTGATCTCTTTTGTAATAATAATAATAATAATGATAATTTTGATTTTTATTTAGGGAACCACAGACTAGCATAGGAGAAGGCCTGAATTAAACTACATGAGGATGAGAACCAAGATTAAAGGTTCAAAGGAAAGTGCTAAGAATCTCTATGTCAAGAAATGAGGCAAATATAGTAAGAGGAAGCTTGCAAACACAGAAGTAAACAAGGCAGACAGAGTCTCTGCTCTCATTGAGCTTTTAATCTATCTGGAAAAGCAGACATTAAACCAGTCATAGTGACTGGTTAAAATTGAGATTAGCATATGTGGTAGAAGTACAAGGAGCTATGAAAGAATATCACAAGGCCTTGACCTAGTATAGGAGGATCAGATAGAGCTTGTTTGAGTCAGTGGCAATTAAACTGAAAATGGACAAGTGAAGATGGGTTAGCCAGGCAAAGGGGAATGGGAACAGAAGTTGGCGGGTGGCCCTCAGATTGAGAGCACATATCTTTAAAAGTCTTTGGGTCAAGAAAGAGCTGGGCCTATTGGAGCTGGAACAAAAAGCAATACTTCCAGTATGTTTAGAGCATAGCGAAAGTAGAGAGAATGGTGATGACATGAGATGACATGAGAGAGATAGGCTAGGCGTGATCATTCAAAAACCATATTAGACATGTTAATGGTTTGAGACTTCATCCTGAGATCAATGGGTAAGCACAAGAATACCATTGTTAGTTTTATATTGTTGGAAAATCTCTCTGGCTTCTGTGTGAAGAATGGATTGGTAGAACGCAACACTGGATTCAAGAAGACAAGTTAGAGGATTATTGTAATCATTCAGGAGACAAATGATGGGCAAGGGTGGTGATAGAGGAGATGTAGAGAGGTGCACAGGGGCAAGAAATCTTTAGGAGGCATGTCTGGTGAGACTTGATGTGGTGGACATAGATGTGTGTCTCAGATCCCCTTTCAAGGAAGGACTTGATGTCAGCTGTGGGGAATGTCGTCAGTAGACAGTTTCAACATAACTATTCCTTCAGAGTCTGGCTGAGCTGCAGAAAGCCACCATTCTCAAAGGTTACACCCTTCCCCTGGTAGCCCACATCTGATGACTGAGCAAGGCAGAGGTATAAAGGTCTGATTATCTGGACCCAGCAGGGGGCACTGTCAAGGACAGTATTTGCTCCAGAGGTCCCCGATGGGTTGTCCAAGGCTATGTTGGAACTACACCACAGTTAAACATCACTCTGCCTAATCCCACCTTCCCCCTCTCTTCACAGAGAATGATGCATGATAAATATCTTGTACCTTCAACTTAATCTCACTTCTGCTTCCAATGAACCCAATCTGTGACTGTTGGAACTAGAAGTGGAGTGCTCTGATAAAGAAAATAAGATGGGCATTTGGAGCTGGATCAGTGACCACTCAGCTTACAATGAGAATTTCATCACTGATGTAGGTGGAGCATTGACGGCTTCTGGGACAAAGTTGTAGCATAGTTATTAAAACTTTCATTGGTGGTGAATTAGGAATGTATACCAATGGAAGGGAATGCAATAACAAGCATATCAGTTGTTTGGGATTTATGGATAAGATAAGATAGTAATTTTTAAAAAAATTTTTTCCCCAAATACTTTTATTTTTTCAGTGTTACAAGATTCATTGTTTATGTACCACACCCAGTGCTCCATGCCATACGTGCCCTCCTCAATACCCACCACCAGGCTCACCCAACCCCCCACCACCACCCCTACAAAACCCTCAGTCTGTTTTGTAGGGGAAAAAAAAAAGAAATGGGCGGAAGACTAGGTGATGGACATTACGGAGAGCCTGTGATGTAACGAACACTGGGTGTCATATACAACTGATGAATCACTGAACTCTTCTGAAACTAATAATACACGATATGTTAATTGAATGTAAATAAAATAAAATTTTAAAAAAAGAAAGGAGAGGAAAAAAAATAAAATTTTATTTATTTATTTGAGAGAGAGAGTGAGCACAAGTGGGGGGAGGGGCAGAGGGAGAGAGACAGAGAGAATCACAAGCAGACTCCCCAATGAGTGTGGAGCCCGACATGGGGCTCAATACCATGACCCATGAGATCATGACCAGAGCCAAAATCAAGATTCAGGCACTTACCTGACTGAGCCACCCAGATTCCTGTAAAATAGTAATTTTAACAATAAGGGGATTAGATAGCTATTATAGCACCATCAATAATCACTAGAAAAATAATGAATAGTTGAGAGTAACAGGCAACTTAAAGCCAAATGTGAAAACCAGAAAGCATCTTTGGTATAATACAAAGAAACTTTCATCTGTTATAGTGACAGGGAAGAGAAAGCCAAGCAGAACAAGCCCAGGATTTAGAGTGGCTGAACCTCAAAGGCAATAAAGCTCCAATTAAGGCATAACTGAGACTCTAAGCCATAGTATAGGCCACCTTCTCTCCTGATCACTCGACTTACAACTAGAGTTAAGTCATAGTTAAGTCATAGTAAGTCACAACCCATCTGGGGAATAATCTAGTTTATTTGAAAGGAAATGGGATATATACCAAAGAAATTGCAAAAAAGGAGTTGGGGGAGTATGAATAGAACTATATTTTATAATATAGGGTACCTGATCAGGGAGCAATAACTTAAAATTATATAAGCAAGAGTTGACATGGAAGTGCTCTTCTAAGATATGAAACTCAATACACTGGTAATGATAAAAGTAAATAGTACAAATCCATTAGTAGGATGAGTCCGAGAAACACTGAAAACATAATGACTTATGCTAATTAATTGAAATATCATAATTGTTGTGGGATATGATGAAGGAAAGGATTAATGGGCTCAGGGATATGGATAGGTTGGACCAGATATACTATGTATGGACAGAAGCCCTTCTCAAAGATTACATACCATCCAAAAGACCAGAGGAAACACCATTTACCAAAGCTATAAAGAATACACTGCCAAGGGAGATACTAGAATTACTAATAAGTTTAGTAGTGACTCTCCTTTATAGGCCATAGATAGCTACAGGAGATTCTATTAAAGAGCTTGGCTTGTTGATAACATTGGGAATATAGGACCCTGAAACAACAGAGGCAAGGCAACAGCTCTTAACTACCAGAAGCCAAGGGTTCATATTACCATAATGATAGTCAAAGTCACAAAGGCATCCAGGAAGGTCTAACATGTAAAGAGTTATGGAGATAATTAATAGAACACGATGTCCCAGTGGGAAAATAGATGAACAGCTGACAAAGATACTCAACTTGTGCCAGCAGAAAAAAATCAAGCATGGATAACCCAGAAGCTGAGGGCAGTCACTCAAGTAAAAATAAGGGCATAAACCCTTATCCAACTTCCAGACCTAAGCTAGTTTTTAGATCCTTAAATCTACTGACTAAAGAGGAGACCAAGTCTCTACAACAACATGATAACTGTGCACAGTAATGACTATTTCAGTTTTTCTAAAGGGACCTATGGGTATCTATTCAGTTACTTGACCACTGAGGAAAGAGGAGTCCTCAGACATGTTAAGAACTGTTGGAAACAGAGTCTGTGTTGACATCAATACCTGGAGATCTGCAGTGTTATTGTGGTCCTACTGTTAGAGTACTATCCCTCCTCACTGCCACTCACAGTGTTGGGGGGCGGTTACCTTTGTTACCATCCCTCTGTCTCTCTTGCTGTTTTCTTGTCATTCTCTCTATCTTTGGTTGTTCGGTAGATGTTCAGTCAGTCCTCTGTTCTTCTTCAGGATGAACTGTTCTATTAAAAGGTGTAATTTGGTGTGTTCCATGAGGGAGGTTAGTTCAGAGTCTTCCTACATTGCCATCATGGTTGGGAACCCCTTGTTAATTTCTTTGACTGTTTTAGTTTCTTTATTCCTTCTTCCTCTCTTATTGTCTTTCTTTGTAATTTATTTTTGCTTGTGGGTACGCTTTAATTCTTTTCTCTTTATATTTTAGGTAATCAATACAGGCTTTTTTCTTTGTGATTACCATGAGGCTTACGTGAAACATATTCATAAAGTCTATTTTAAGCTGATAGCAACTTGCCTTCAATTGCACACAAAAACTATACTTGTACTTCTCTCCTTACATTTTAAGCCTTTGACGTCAAACTTTACATCTTTTTATATTGTGCATCTGTTAACAAGTTATTATGCTATATTATTTTTAATACTTTTTTAGCTTGTATACTAGAGATAGAAGTGATTTACACATCACCCTTACAATATTAGCATATTCAGAATTTGACCATATATTTACCATTACTGGTGAATTTTACACTTTTATATATTTTCATGTTTTGAAATTTTTACTTGAATTTTGACTTGAAGAACTCCCTTTACCATTTCTTGTAAGACAGGTCTACTGGTGATGATCTCCCTTAGCTTTTGTTTGCCTGGGGATGTCTTTTTCACCTAGTCTTTTTTGATGGAAAATTTGTTGGGTATCTTTCAACACTTTGACTATATCATTACACTCCCTCCTGGCCTGCAAAGTTTCTGCAGAGAAATCCACTAATAGTCTTATAGGGTTTCCCTAATTTTTGGTGATACTTGCTGCTTTCAAAATTCCTTTTCTTGTCTATTGCCTGGGTGGCTTAGTCATTTGAGCATCTGACTCTTGGTTTTGGCTCAGGTTATGACCTCAGGGTGTGAGACCAAGCCCCATGTCAGGTTCTGCACTCAGCTGGGAGTCTGCTTCTCTATCTCCCTCTTCCTCTGCCCCTTCCCCCACTTGCTTTCTCTCTCTCTCTCTCTCTCTCTCTCTCAAATAAATAAATCTTTAAAAAAATTCCTTCTCTTTGACTTTTAACATTTTGATTATAATGTGTCTCAGAGTAACCTTCTTTGGGTTGATCTTGCTTGGAGTCTTTTGAGCTTCCTGTACCTGAATGTCTATATCTTTCCCAAGATTTGGGAAGTTTTTAGCTATTATTTCTTTAAATATTTCTGCCTCTTTTTCTCACTTCTCCTTTTTGGCCTTCCAGGATGCAAATGATCAGTCTCTTGATGCTGTTCCATAATGCATGTAGGCTTTCTTCACTGTTCTTTTTGTTGTTGTTTTTCCTCTAACTGACTAATTTAAACAATCTATCTTCAAGTTTCTTCTTCTGCATCACTAAGTTTGTTGTTGAAGCTCTCTTTCTTCTGCATAATCAAGTCTTATTGAAGTTCTCTATTGTTTTTTCCAGTTTTGTCTTCATATTTATTATTTATTTAATAATAAATTTTATTTATTTAAATATTTTTTATTTGTTTTTGGATTTATTTTTGGTAACTTTTTTTATGGTTCTATTTCTTTTTAATACTTCTCATTTTGTTCATGCATAATTTTCCTACTATCCTCTTGTTGTCACTCTGTGTTCTCCTGCATTTCATTCAGTTTTGTAAGATGATTATTTTGAAATTTTGGTCAGACAAATTGCAGATCTCCATTTCTTTGGAATCAGTTGCTGAAATTTTAGCAGTTTCCTGTGGTGTCATAGTTATCTGAATTTTCATGATACATGTAGCCTTGCATTGGCGCTTGAAGTATTTGCAAACTAGTTTCAGCAGGTATAGACATTTTCCTGTCTTTTCCCTACGCTATGGTTTACCTCTGAAATCGCAATTGGGCTGGGCTGGGGCCAGTTTTGACTGGCATGCATAGTCTGCAGTGGCATACATAGTTGGTGGACTTGTGACTATGGGCTTGGGTGTGTGTGGATCTGGTCGGATCCCTTGGTGGATAGACTGCTTCCAGTACCTTATTCAGTAAGTTGGTTCTGGAACAAATGTTCATTCCAGAGTCTACAGTTGAGTCCTTGTACAGTGGGCCTATTACCAGGTGCATGACAGGTGTGGCTCCCTCCAGGTCCCTGGGAGGGATCTTCTCTGGTTACTGATTAGTTCCCTGGGTAGGAAGGACTGGCTCTGGACAGTGGCCAAGAGTGTCTTGAACCAAACTCCCAGGCTGTTTCAGGTTCCACATCCAAGTTTAAAGTATGTGGACCTGGCTCTTGTAGGCACAAATGGGCTTGTCTCCCACCAGGTCCCTGAGTGGACTAGACTGGTCCCTATGTTCAGAGGGTCTGAAGCTGAGGTTAGGACCCTTTCAGGATCTCCAGAGGTGCAAGTATATGTGTTGCTTGCAGGATCCCTATGCCAGCAGGACTGCTCATGGACTGTGGCTGAAAAGGTTTGGAACCAGGTATAGAGCCCTTTCAAGATCTCTGTGGGCACAGACAGGAATGTTTTCTGATGGGACCCTAGGATCTCAGGACTATTGGCAGATGGCAGATTGTTGCTATGGCTAAGTTGGAGTAAATTATAGGCCCCTTTCAGGATCTCAGGGAGTGCAGATGGGAGTGTTTCCTGTAGAGTCCCTACGCCAGCAAGACTGTTCACAGATTGTAGCTGAGATGAGCCGGAGCTCAGTTATAGGGCACTTTCAGAAACTATAGTCTGACTAAGTTTGGAAAGAAGCTTACCTCCAGGGGCTCCCAGACTGGCTGAGAGGACATGGAGCCATGTCATGGGACACTTCAGGGTCCATAGGCAGGACTAAAGTCTATATGTCTATTACCCAGAGCATGGGTGGGTATGATTCCTCCTGTATCCTTTGGTATATGGTGCTAGTGACAAACTCAAAACCATACAGGGCTGTAACTGAGTTCTCAGTGGTATGGAACTGTTTTTATTTCTGTAACTAGGACCGTGCTCATCAAGTCAGCCAACTGGTTGTGAGCCTGCCTTTTCAAAACAGATCTTCTTGGGTTTGGATAGCACTAGGGTCTCACGATCTCCTACTTCAAACCCAAAGCTCCCACAAAGGCACTTTTGTCTGTGGGATGGATGTCAAATTATTGTTGAGGAGGGGATATGCACAAGGGATGTCTTATTTGGCTATTTCGCTGACATCACTCCTGCAAATTTCTTTTCCTGTGATGTCTTTGGTTTTTCTACATTAATGCTGGTCTCTTAAAATGGGCTGAAGGCTGTTCCTCTTATATTTTCTACAGGTTTGTGGATTATTAGTAACATCTCTTTAAATGATTTTTTATAATTTATCAGTGAAATGATTTGGGCTTGAGATTTTCCATTTATGAAGATTTTTAATTACTCATTTAACTTATTTACTTATCATATATAAATGTGGATTTTAAAATTTATTCTTGACTCAGTTTCAGTAATTTGTGTTTTTATAGAAATTTGTCAACTTCATCTAAGTTATCTAATTTGTTGGCGTAAGTTGTTCATGGTCTTACCTTATAATCCTTTCTTATTTCTGTGAGGTTGGTAATAATGACCCCTTTTTCATCTCTGGTTTTAGCAATTTGAGTCTTCTTTTTTATTCCTCAGTCTGCCAAGCTTAATATTTTCAAAAAAATCAACTTTTGGTTTAGTTGATTTCATCATTGTCTTTCTATCCTCTATTTTATTTTTTCCAATCTAAACTTTATTATTGTATTCCTTCTGCTTTCTTTGAGTTTAGTTTGTTCTTTTTTCAGTTTCTTAAGGTGGACTGTCAGGTTATAGATTTGAGATCTTTACTCTTTTTTAATATAGATATTTACAGCTAACCGTGCACCTCTAAACATGGCTTCCCATAAATTTTGATATGTTGCGTTTTCATTTTCACTCATTTCAAACTCTGAACTTCTATTGTGATTTCTCTGTGACATATGGATTATTTAGAAATGTGTTTTTTTAATTTCCAAATATTTGTGGGTTTCCAAAATTTCCATCTTTTGCTGATTTCTAACTTAACTGCTTTGTGGTCAGAGAATACAGTCTGTATGATTTAAATCCCTTTATATTTATTAAGATTTGTTTTACGGTCTCTTTTGGATGATGGTTAATGTACATTTAAGAATGTATAGTCTGCTGTTGTTAGGGTGAATCTCCTATAGATGTCAGGCCAAGTTAGATAATAGTGTTGTTCAAGTCTTATATAACTCTGCTGATTTTCTGTCTAGTTTTCCTGTTCATTATTGAGCGTGAGATATTGAAGACTCTGAATATTATTGGCAAATAGTATATTTCTCCTTTTGTAGGGAGAAATTCTTTAATTCTACCTATATTTTGCTTCCTGTATTTTACCCTTTGCCGTTAGATGTGTATATTGTAAAACTTGTTTTATCTTTTTGATGAATTGGCCCTTTTATCATTATAAAATGCACCTCTTTGTCTCTGGTTGTGTTTTTGTCTTTAAGTATGTTTTCAATATTTATATAGTCATTCCAGTTCTCTTTTGCTTACTGTTTTCCTGGTATATCTTTGTCTATCCTTTCTCTTTTGACCTTTTAATGTCTTTGTATCCAAAATGTTTTTTTGTTGGCTGCATATAGTTGGATCATGTTTTATTTTAATCCATTATTTTTTAAAGATTTTTTATTTTATTTATTTGACAGAGAGAGAGATCACAAGTAGGCAGAGAGGAAGGCAGAGAAAGAGGGGGAAGCAGGCTCCCTGCTGAGCAGAGAGCCTAATGCGGGGCTCAATCTCAGGACCCTGAGACCATGACCTGAGCTGAAGACAGAGGCTTAATCCACTGAGCCACCCAGGCACCCCTATTTTAATCCATTCTAATAACCTCTTATTTTATTAGAGTGATTAATCCATTGGAATTTAAAGTAACTACTTATATGGGTGGATTGATTTTTTTCGTTTAACTATTTGTTTCTTTCTGTCTCATTTATTTTTTTTTTGTTTGATTTTTTTCCTCCACAGCATTAATTTGTATTAGAAATGTAACTTTTGGAGTGCCATTTTAATTTTTGCGTTGAGTTTAAAAAAATTTTTAGTGGGGGAGGAGTTAAGGTGACAGAGAAGTAGGGGCACCCCAGGCTTTCCTTGTCCCTGAAACACAGCTGTGTTGAGGTCAGATCACTTGGAACACCCAGTAAATCAATCTCAGGATTGGAAGAAGGATTTCCATGGTTGGAGGGAGACAGCATGGCAGGTGTGAAGTGTACAGAAGTGAATTGGGGAAGAGAAAAGCTGCCATGCTGCAGAGGGGAGGGAAACCTTTCCACAGGGAAAGAAAAGGGAGAGAGGAGTTGAGAGAGTGCAGTGTATTTGCACAAGAAAACCTCTCAGACCACAGACTGGGCAGCTGGGAGAACTGAGTGGCTCAAGTTTTTTGCAAACAGTGAGTGTAGCTCAAACTCCGAGCTTTTGGAAGTGCAAGACTTTCACTACAGCTGTAATGTGAGCTCCTAAAGAGAAGGATTGCTCTGGCCCAGGAGCACACATAAAGTGGTGTAGGGATCCCCGGAGTTGCATTGGGAGAGATTGTTCCCCTTCCTGGAGTACATTTAGAAGAGGGTATTTGCTTCTCCAAGGACAAAAGACCCTACGGGTGACAGAAAACAACACACAGAGGCAGTGCACCCGGTGTATAACCTACTGCTGCTTTTTATTGTCTACACCATAGATTCTGTGCACTGCACAGGTGTGTGACTGTTTTTGTGGGGCAAAGGGCACTGGTCAGAGCACAGAGAGGCTCTAATCTGGAGGGAGCAGATCCAAGAGGTGCTGGTTCCTTTAAGATTTAGAGTTTTGAATCACAGCCACATGACAAAGATAAAACCCATGAGAGCTGTTGTGCCAGGCATGCTGATGGCCCTTGCCTTTCTGTGAGGGCTTCCTGAACAGCGGGAGTGTGAGATCCCCTGTCTGGGCACGAGAGTGTGGGGTAGCTCTGTTTTACCATCTCTACTAACTAGATAGGACTTCAGAGAGCAATACAGCAGCCCCCAGTGGAGGTGGGAGCCACTTACATCAAACCCCACACCATTGTGCTTGGCAAGTGCTTTTTTAACTGGGGCAGGATTGACTCTGAGCCAGCACAGTGGGCCTCTCCCCCAGAGGGGTAACACAGGCAACATGCCACATGCACCAAGTCTACTAATCATACAGTGCATCATAGTGTCCCCTTCAGTTCTGGTGAAAATAGGACAAGGTTGTATTTTTTTTTTCTCGTATCCTTTTTTTTTCCTTTTTCTTTGTTATCAGGCTTATAGTTTTTTGTTTGTTTGTTTGTTTTTCATTTCCTTTTCTCTCTCACTTTTCCTTTTTTTCTGATTAGGTGTTTTTGTTTTCTTTTTCTCTCTTTTTTTTTCAGGCTTTCTTCAACAAACAAGTCAAAGCACACCTAGATAAAGGTCCAAACACTCCTCACTGGAATGCTGCAGAGGACAGACCAGGGGCAAATAGCAGCCAAAACACGACAGCAGAGTGCACACAGTATACACCAGAAACATTTCCTGAAGTGCCAAGCCCTGGACAGTGTATGACCTCTTTCTATTATAGCATTATTTTTTTTAAAGATTTTATTTATTTGACAGAGAGAGAGGAATCACAAGTAGGCAGAGAGGCAGGCAGAGAGAGAGAGGGGGAAGCAGGCTCCCCGCTGAGCAGAGAGCCCGATGTGGGGCTTGATCCCAGGACCCTGAGATCATGACCTGAGCCAAAGGCAGAGGCTTTAACCCACTGAGCCACCCAGACACCCTATTATAGCATTATTCTGAGGTGTAGGAAACATAGCAAGTTTTCATAACACTCAAACCATGAGAGACTATGGACTTTGAGAAACAAACTGAGGGTTTTGGAGGGGAGGAGGGTGCGGGGTTGGGTGAGCCTGGTGGTGGGTATTGAGGAGGGCACCTACTGCATGGAGCACTGGGTGTGGTGCATAAACAATGAATCTTGGAACACTGAAAAAATAAAACTAAATTAAAAAAATAAAAATAAAAATAATTGGACTCTTGAAAAAATAAAAGGTAGAAACTTAGCCAAAATGACAAAATGGAGGAATTCTCCCCAAAAGAAAGGTCAGGAAGATATCACAGTCAGAGACATGCTCAAAACAGATATAGGCAATATATCTGAACAATGATTTAGTTCAACAGTCAAAAGACTACTAACTGGACTTGAAAAAAGCATAGAAGACACCAGAGAAACCCTGGCTGCACAGATAAAAAACCTAAATACTAGTCAGGATGAAATAAAAAATGCTATAACTGAGATGAAAAACAGACTGGATAAAATCACTACAAGGATTGGAGAAGCAGAGAAGAGGATAGGTGATATAGAAGATAAAATTGTGGAAAATAAGGAAGCTGAGAAGAAGAGAAAAAGAAAACTATCAGATCACAAAGGTAGACTGAGGGAATGCAATGATTCGATAAAGTGAAATAATATCTATATTATAGGAGTCCCAGAAGAAGAAGAGTGGAAAAAAGAGGGAGAAGGTTTATTTGAACAAAGTATAGCTGAGAACTTCCCCAGTTTGGGGAAGGAAACAAGCATTCATATCCAAGAGGCACAGAGAACTCCCCTCAAATCCAGCAAAAACAGGTCAACACCATGACATATCATAGTGAAACTTGCAAAATACAAAGATAAAGAGAGAATTCTAAAAGCAGCTCAGTAGAAAAGGTCCTTAACCTACACGGGTAGACACATAAGGCTGGCTGCAGACCTGTCCACAGAGCCCTGGCAGGCCAGAAAGGACTGTCATGACATATTCAACATGCTAAATGGGAAAAATATGCAGCCAAGATTACTTTATCTAGCAAGGCTGTCATTCAGAATAGAAGGAGAGATAAAAAGTTTCCAAGACAAACAAAACTATAGGAGTTTGTGCACATTAAACAAGCCATCAAGAAATATTTAAGGGAACTTGTTGAGCAAAAATAGAGATGAAAAGTAACAAAGACTAGAAAGGAATAGAAACAGTCTAGAGGGAGGAGGGAGGGCAAGATGTCGGAGAAGTAGGAGACCCTGTTACAACTGGTCTCCTAAAGTGAGCTGGATATCTACCAGAACACACTGAACACCCATGAAATCAGCCTGAGAAGTAAGATTTTTCATTTCTGGATCTCTACAGGAGCAGAAGGCAGCAGTGGAGAGGTAAAGCAGAGTGGGAACACTCGAACCTATATCGGAGCATAAACAGAAGGGGGAGGGAGCCACCAGAAGCGACCCAAGGACAGTAATACCCCAAAGGAAAGTGCCCTGTGGTTGGGGACCAGCATTAACTTAGAGTCCAGTTAAAAACACCTAAAAAGAGCAAAAGACCTTAAGGAGCAACCAGTGGAAGTGGGTGGTCACAGGCACGAGCCTAAGCCCACATTCCCAGGAAGGACACCAACCGCGTCAAAGAGAGACTGGCTGGGGACATCCGCTGCCTGCCTCAGGGTCTGGGTGCTCTCACCCGGTGCCAGAGAGAATTCGGCCCCTTGGGGCAGGAATCTGAGCGCACCCGGCGCGGGCCGGGAGCCCGGACAGCAGTCACGGCAACAGCAGCCACCAGAAGCCAGTATCCTAGACCTCGCAGCTTTGGTCGCACAAGGGTGCAGAGGCTACTGAGGGCCTTGTGGGGCCACTGAGATGGTGGCTGGGGGTGCGCACCCCCTATGGAAGGCTGCTGTGTGAGCGGAGCTTGCAAAGGGGAGACTGTATTCTGGACCACCCAGAGGGGAGCAGACTGAGGCTTCTCTGTGATGCGGAGGTCTGGGGACGGGCAGACTCCTTGCTTGGACTCTCTGAAAAGGCAAAAAAGCTGCAAAACAGCGAAAACCTCCAGAGAACAGAAGCCTGAAAAACCGTTTTCCACAGAGCCCAGCCCCTTGATTGGGGGGCAGGGCGACTCAACCCAAGCAAGATTGACTGGAAAACAATGCAACAGGCCCCTCCCCCAGAAGACAAACCAAAAAGCAAGAGGATGATAACCACAGGGTCCCCATAAAAATATAAAACCCCAACATCAGGGGAAATCAATATATTAAGCTCCCAATAATACCCTAAACCTGTATATTTCATAGATACAATTTTTTTCTTTCTTTCTTTCTTTTCTATTTTTTTCACTCATTCTCATGTTTCTTGGTTTTTAAAAAAATTTTTTAAACTACTTAACATTACAGCTAGAGGCTTAATACAACGTATGGAAGAGTTATAACTACCCTCCCATCTTATCCGTGTGTCAGTGCTTCTATGTATTTGCTTTTGTTCTGATATTATATAAATCTTATTCTTGAGGATCATTCAGACTAGGTTGTTTTATTTCTTCAAATATACTTTTGTCGGTCTTTATGTTTCTTCGTGTTTGTTTATATACCTTATAAATCTTATTTTGGGGGCCCATTCTGGCTGGGATTTCTTCTTCATTTCTCTTTCTCTCTCTCTCTCTCTTTTTTATCTTTATTCTTTCTTTTTGGTGGTGAATTCCAATTGCTCCAAAACCTTCCAGGGTGCACACTGTCTGGATCATGGGTGATATATTCAGCTATATATCTTCTCATCCACCTCTCATCAAAATGACTAGGAGGAGGAACACCCAACAGAGGAAAAACCCAGAGACTGCGCCCTCTCCCTCAGAACTATTGGACATGGACATAAACAGTATGTTGGAAAGGGAATTCAGGGTAACAATTATCCAGGCAATGGCCAGGATGGAGAAAAACATTAATGACAACATAGAATCTCTAAGGACAGAACTGAGAACCAGTATGGAAGATGTTAAAAACGCTATCAGTGAGATCCAGTCTAATCTAAATAGTCTAACAGCTAGAGTTACAGAGACACAGGATAGAATTAGTGATCTAGAGGACAAGATGGTTGAGAAGAAAGGTCAGGAGGAGGGCTGGAACAAACTGCTTAGGAACCACGAGATCAGACTTAGGGAAATAAATGATGCCATGAAACGTTCCAATGTCAGAATTATTGGAATCCCTGAAGGGGTAGAGAAAGATGGAAGACTAGAAGATGTAGCTGACCAAATTCTGGAAAATTTCCCCAATCTGTGGAATGGAACAAGTGTTCGTGTCCCAGAGGCAGAAAGGACACCCACCAGGATCAACAAGTCTAGAAAATCAGCTAGACACATAATTGTAAAATTTGCGAATTATAATTTTAGACAAGAGGTCCTGAGGGCAGCTAGGGGGAAGAGATCCCTTACGTACAGAGGAAGACCCATCAGAATAACATCAGACCTGTCCACAGAAACCTGGCAAGCCAGAAAGGGCTGGCAAGACATATTCAGGGCACTAAATGAGAAGAACATGCAGCCGAGGCTCATCCAGCAAGGCTCACACTCAAAATGGATGGAGAGATAAAGAGCTTCCAAGACTGACAAGGATTAAGAGTGTGTGACCACCAAGCCGGCACTATGAGAAATATTAAAGGGGGTTCTTTAAAAGTAGAAAGCACCCATAAGTGACATAGAACAAGAACTTAAAATCTATAGAAACAAGGACTTCACAGGCAACATGATGTCTATAAAAACTTATCTTTCAATAATCACTCTCAACGTGAATGGCCTAAATGCTCCCATAAAATGGCACAGGTTGCAGACTGGATAAAACGACAGGAACTGTCCATATGCTGTCTACAAGAGACACATTCGGAACCTAAAAATACATCCAGACTGAAAGTGAAGGGATGAGAACCATCTTTCATGCCAATGGGCCTCAAAGGAAAGCTGGGGACGTTCTCCAGAATAGATGACCTATTCAGTCACAAATCAGGCCTCGACAAATAAAAAGTTGAAATCATACAAAACACTATGAAACTAGAAGTCAACCACAAGAAAAAATTTGGAACGACCATAAATACATGGAGGTTAAACTACATGTCACTAAAGAATGAATGTGTCAATCAGTAAATCAAAGAAGAAATCAGAAAGTACATGGAAACACATGAAAATGAAAACAGAACAGTCCAAACCTTTGGGGTGCAGTAAAAGCAGTCCTGAGAGGGAAGTATATAGCAATACAGGCCTACTTCAAGAAGCAAGAAAAATTTCAAATAAACAACTTAACCTTTCACATAAAGGAGCTAGAAAAAGAACACCAAAAAAAAAAGCCTAAAGCCAGCAGAAGATGGGAAATAACAAAGACTAGAGCAGAAAAAACTGACATAGAAACTAAAAAACTAAAAAATACCAGTAGAACAGATCAGTGAACCCAGGAGCTAGTTCTTTAAAAACATCAACAAAATTAATAAATCTCTATCAGACTCAACAAAAAGAAAAGAGAAAAGACACAAATAAATAAAATAACAAATAAGAGAAGAGAAAGAACAACCAACACCACCAAAATATAATTATAAGAGAATATTATGAAAAACTATATGACAAAAAATTGGACAACCTAGAAGAAATGAATTAATTCCTAGAAAATGTAAACTACCAAGATTAAAACAAGAAGAAATAGAAAAATTTTATTATACTGATTACCAGCAAGCAGATTGAATCAGTAATCAAAAAGCTCAAAACAAACAAAATATAAATAAGAGTTAATACCTATTCTTCTCAAATTATTTCAAAAAATAGAAGATGAAAGAAAACTTCCAAATCATTCTATGAGGCCAACATTACCCTGATACCAAAACCAGATAAAGACACCACTAAAAAGAGAGAACAATAGACCAATATCCTTGATGAACACAGATGCAAAATTTCTCACTAAAATACTACCAAACCAAAATCAACAATACATTAAAAAAAGTCATTCACCACAGGGGCCCCTGGGTGGCTCAGTCAGTTAAGCATCAGCCTTCGGCTCAGGTCATGATGTCAGGGTCCTGAAACTGAGCCCCACATCAGGCTCCCTGCTCAGTGGTGAGCCTGCTTCTCCTTCTTCCTCTGTCCCTCCCTCCTGCTTGTGCTCTCTCTCTCTGTCTTAAATAAATAAAATCTTTTAAAAAAACATTCACTACAATCAGGTGAGATTTATTCCTGGGCTGCAGGGGTGGTTCAACATTTGCAAATCAATCAATGTGGTACATTACATTTATAAAAGAAAGAATAAGAACCATATGATCATTTCAATAGATGCAGGAAAAGCATTTGATAAAGTACAACATCCATTCATGATAAAAACCCTCAATAAAGTAAGTTTAGAAGGACTGTAATAAAGACCATATATGAAAAACCCACAGCTAATATCATTCTCAATGGGAAAAATACACCAATATATAAACGAGGAATGGTCACTAAGGTATTGTTGATGATAGTGAAACATGGGCAACAAAAGAAAATGGCTAAATCCAGGTATATCCAAGAATACTGTGGAATATTGGTGGAGATTTTTTTCAAATCAGGCACAAAATCAAGCAGGTTAATTTTAACAATGGGGCAGGCCTGTATTTAATTCCAGGGAATGATTTCCAAAAGAGAAAATTTTATAAGAAAATAAAATCAAGGGGCACCTGGGTCGTTCAGTCAGTTAAGAAACTGACTCTTGATTTTGGCTCAGGTCATGATCTCAGGGTCATGGGATCAAACCCTGCATCAGCCTCCTTTCTCTCTCTCTCTCTCTCTCTCTCTCTCTCTCTCTCTCCATCTGCCCCTTCACCTGCTCTTGCAAGAGCTTTCTCGCTTCTCTCTCAAATTTTTAAAAAATCCTTAAAAAAAGGGAAAAAAAACCTCATGATAGACTACAACGGCATTATTTACTGTCCCATATGTGTGGAACACAAAAATTTCTTGAGCATGCATGCCTAATTGTTAATTATGAGGGAAAAACTTAGATTTTGAGAATGGTAACAAAGTGAAGGGACATTCTTAGATTGTGTTGTTTGACTTTTCAATTAGAAAAATGCATATAGTGTTAATTCCTTGAATCAAAGACCAGCAGGAACACATCTGTGGTTAAAATGCTGTGTTTATTGTTCACCATAGTTAGGGAGAATAAGACTAGGGAACCATGCAACATTTCAGTAAAATGATGATTAAAAATATGTAATGGTTTGGGTTTGTTTTGGGTGATTTCAGAGAATGCTCAAGGGAGGAGCTTTTAGTCTAGATTGCATACTGCAAGGAAGCAGGGAGAATTCTATAATTGAGTATCTCAATACATTTTATTTTATTTTTTCAATGAATTTTATAAAGAAGGAATGACTAAAGCTAAAACAGTGATTAATAAAGAAGCAATCACTCATATTAGCCAGTATAGAAGGATATTTTATCATTTTTGTAATTTGGATGATATTCCTGTTTTTTTCTATATTCAGGCATGTTTACTGAGTGGTGTTATTTTTGTTTTGATCTATCGCGCTCACAGCATGGCCTTGTCTGCTATTGATGTTCTAAGACATTGTTTAATGGGAGAACACCAGGGCCTTGCTGTGAGTGCCAGGCCAGCTCCTAGCAACACCAAGACTTAGTTGATATTACTAGACACACTCCTATATCAAAGCTGCTTTGTTCTTTGTCACTCCCATCTCCCTTTGGCCAAGGACAGTCAATGCAAGGCTGCAGGAGCGTTATCCATAATATCCATTATTTTTACCATTGTTGAGATGTTGCTCATTAGAAAGTTGTTTAGAGACTGTTGTCTATAGTTGGACTAGGATTAATCTTTCTTGCTTCTTTTGTTATAGGATGAGTTGTTGAATCATCTGATGTGACAACAGCTATGCAATAGTATTTAATAGGACAGAATATGTCAACCAAATGTTAACACAAGCAATTATCAGCAAGAAAGATGATTATTAGTACTTGAATCAAACCTTGAGTTTAGGGGCCTAGTCTATAAAGTTCAGTCAATGAATGCAGCTGGATTTGTTTTAGAGCTCCAGTGACCTTTTTTAAAGCTTAGTCACAGGTTGTTTTACTTGTTTTGTGGTATAAAGGTACAGCAAGAAGTATTTATTATAAGTAATTAAGAGGAAATCTAGGGCTATCTGATTGCCCATAACAACTCTAGCTAATGAATGTAGACTAGTTTGTTGAGCTTCAGAGTAGGAGTTGCGTATTTGTGACTTTTACTAGAGTAAAAGATGAGTTTTGGACTATTATTCCAGTTGTATTGCTCCTAAGGTGAGAATCGCAGCTTACATGGTATGTATGAAGAGGGAATAAATTTCTAAGAGCTCTCCAAAGAAGCTGATATATTCCTAATCTTGGGGATTCTTGGGTAATTGTGTGTGTGTGTGTGTGTGTGCGTGTGTGTGTGTGTGAATGATCCACTGAAGGAGTGGTAGTTTTACATATCTGAACATCTCTAATAATTATCCTGAATACAGAGGATAAGTTAGTGTATGACAAGTATAAGCCTAACAACTATATAAGAAGTCATACCCTAGTGGGACTGCATTGAAAGTATGTGTTATTTATCACCAAAAATGTGAGTCAAATGTGTGTCTCTTGAGATGGACAAATAACTCAAGTGGAATTAATTTCTGCAAAACTGGATAAAGTATGTCTGAACATAAAAAAAACTGAATTTAATCACCAGGATATTCCCAATATCAGTACCTACTTTAAAATATCTACGCCTTGCAAATAGGTCTTGTAATGCCCTTGGTAGAGACATTTTGAAGATATGAAGACAAAGTTCAGTTTTTACAAGATGGAAGATTGGGACCTATAAAAGAGAATATATCTTCTAAAGTGATTAAAGAAATGCTATTAATTTTTTTAGTGGAGGGGAAGAGGATGTCAGATTTAGCAATTAGTTAAATTCAGAGTAGTAGCTGTGGACTGGGAAAAACATAGAAGAGAGTTTTGTCCTTCTTTAAGTGGCAGAAGAAGATGATGTGGATCAAAAATAATAGGCAAAAGATAAGAGAGATCATGTTACTGTTCTAGAAGACATCTATCAATGTGTATAATAGGCAGGGTTAGTAGCAAAGCAAATAGACAGAATGGGTGTTGAAGAATAAAAAAAATGATTGTGTTTTTCTCTTAGGTAGAGGCTATCAACTTCTAAAGAAATTGACTTATTCTGTCACCTTGGATGGATGCTCTCTACTTCTGAAGTCAGCACCTTCTGGAGGACACCTTTTGGGTTCAATTTTCTAGTATTTTGTTGAGAATTTTTGCATCCATGTTCATCAAGGATATTGGCCTATAGTTCTCCTTTTTAGTGGGGTCATTGACTGGTTTTGGAATCAAGGTAATTCTGGCCTTGTAGCATGAGTTTAGAAGTTTTTCTTCCATTTCTATTTTTTGGAAAAGTTTCAGAAGAATAGTTATTATATTTTCTTTACATGTCTGGTAGAATTCCCCTAGGAAACTATCTGGCCCTGAACTTTTGCTTGTTGGGCAATTTCTGATTAGTCATTTAATTGCTTTGCTGGTTATCAGTCTGTTCAAAATTTCTATTTCTTCCTGTTTCAGTTTTGGTAGTTTGTATGTTTTTAGGAATGTATTCATTTCTTCATGATTGTCAAATTTTGTGGCTAAATAATTTTTCATAATATTCTCTTATAATTGTTTGTATTTCTGCAGTGTTTGTGATATCTCCTCTTTCATTTGTGATTTTATTTATTTGGGTCCTTTCTCTTTTCTTTTTGATAAGTCTGGCTAGTGATTTATCAATTTTATCAATTCTTTCAAAGAATCAGCTCCTAGTTGTCATTGATCTGTTCTACTGGTTTTTTTTAAATTTCTATATTATTTATTTCTGCTCTACTTTTTATTATTTCCCTTCTTCTGCTGGATTTAGGCTTTATTTGCAGGTTTTTTTTTTTCCTAGCTCCTGTAGGCAAAAGGTATGGTTGTGCACTTGAGACTTTTCTTGCATCTTGAGGCAGGCCTGTATTGCTATCTACTTCCCTCTTAGGACCACATTCACTGGATCCCAAAGATTTGGGACTCATTTTGTTTTCATTTTCATTTGCTTCCATGTGTTTTTAATTTCTTCTCTAATTTCCTGGTTAACCCATTCATTCTTTAGTATGATGTCCTTTAACCGCCATGTATTTGTGGTCTTTCCAAATTTTTTCTTGTGGTTGTCTTCTAGTTTCACAGCATTGTGGTCTGAAAATATAAACTGGTATGATCTCAATCACTTGTACTTTTTGAAATCTAATACTATGTGATTCTCCAGAATACTGGAGAATGTTCCATGTGCACTCGAAAAGAATGTGTATTCTGCTGCTTTAGGATGAAATGTCCTGAATATATCTGTTAAGTTCATCTGGTCAAGTATGTCATTCAGAGCCTTGTTTCCTTGTTGATCCTCTGCTTAGATGATCTGTTCATTGCTGTGAGTGGAGTGTTAAAGTCCCCTACTATTATTGTGTTATTATCAATGAGTTTCTTTACATGTGTTATTAATTGATTTCTATATTTGGGCGCTGCCATGTTGGGGGCATAAATATTTACAATTGTTAGATCTTCTTATTGGATAGACCTCTTTATTACAATATAGTGCCCTTCTTCATGTCTTGTTACATTTTTGGGCTTAAAATCTAGTTTGTCTGGTGTATGAATGGCTACTCCAGCTTTCTTTTGGTGTCCATTAGCATGATAGATCATTCTCCATCCCTTCACTTTCAATCTGCAGGTGTCATTAGGTCTAAAATGAGTCTCTTGTAGGGAGCTTATAGATGGGTCTTTTTATTATTATTATTATTATTATTATTATTATTATTCATTTTGATACCCTGTCTTTTGATTGGAGCATTTAGTCCATTTACATTCAGAGTGATTATATGAATGAATTCAGAGTGATAGATATAAACTTAATGCTATTATATTACCTTTAAATTTGGTGTTAAGGAGATTTTCTCCTTTCTAGTCTTTGTTGGTTTTGGTCTTTCTTTCCCACTCAAGGAGTGGAGTCCCCTTTAATATCCCTTGCAGTGTTGGTTTAGTGTCACAAATTCCTTTAGTTTTGTTTGTCTGGGAAACTCTTTACCTCTCCTTCTATTCTGAATGACAGCCTTGCTATGTAAAGTATTCTTGGCTGCATAGTTTTCCCATTCAGCACATTGAATATGTCATGCCACTTTCTTCTGGTCTGCCAAATTCCATGGAGAGATCTGCTGCTAACCTTGTCTTCCCTTGCAGGTTAGGGATTTATTTTTCCTTGTCGTTCTCTCTAATCAGGGCTCCCTCCCCTCTGTAGCATCTATGATTCTCCCAAAATCAAATCTCCACACCTCCTACATTCCTCTATGTGGCCTCTTTTCTCCCTCTAGTTGTGGAGTTTGTTCTCTCAGTCCTCAGGCAGATTTCCTGGGTGTTCAGAATGCTTTGATATTTACCTAGCTGTGTTTGAGGGATGAGGCAAGAATAGGGTCCCCCTACTACTCCACCATTTTAACTCCCCTCTGTCTTTCTGTGTTTTCTTATAGCTCATTGAGTTGCCTCAAAACATCTATTTTGAATTTCTTATTGGGTAGATCACAGAATTCTAGATATCTGATTTCTGTTACTGGAGGACCATTTTCTTTCCATGATTTCATATGTCCTTGATTCTTTAATCTTGGTGTTTTTTTTTGTTGTTGTTGTTTTACATTTGAAGTAGCAGTCACATACTCTAACCTTTACTACTTGTCCTCAATTGGCAGTTTTTTTATTGGTTCTGCCTGTATCTGTGACTTTCTCCCTTTGTATGGATACACCTGCTTCACACATTTCACTTCCTTTTGTGGTAGAATTCATAAGCTTGTATGTCTTCTCTCCAGCTTAAAATACACCATACTGACAATTGGGAACCTCTTTTGTTTTCCATAAGGTGGCACTAAAATTCAGGTTTGTGGTTTTTCTCTTGCCCACAGACCCTATCCTATTTTCTGAGCACACTTGCTGCATAAGAAAGCTTGATCTTGCCACCACACTCAGGAGGACACACAAGGAGCCTGGCATAGAGTGGGGATAGGTGTGGGTTTAACACTGGGAACTTTGGGGGTACCCACAGGTCAGATGGGGAGATCCTTGGGTGAGGTTTTCCCAAAGGATCTTGTTCAGACTTCCTACTGGAGGTCTGAATGCAGTCAGCAAGAACTGTATCCCTTTAATCCTTTAAGCAAAGAGACAGTTCAAAAATAACATAGACCAGAAAGGAACAGAGACAATATACAGACATAATGACTTTACAAGTAGTATAATGATACTAAATTCTTATCATTCAGTAATCACTCTGAATGTAAATGGACTAAATGCTCCAATCAAAAGACACAGGGAATCAGATTGGATAAAAAAGCAAGACCCATCCATATGCTGTCTACAGGAGACACATTTTAGACTCAAAGACACCTCCAGATTGAAAGTGAGGGGTAGAGAACCATTTAGCATGCTAATGGACATCAAAAGAAAGCTGGGGTAGCAATCCTTGTATCAGACAAATTAGATTTTAAACAAAAGATTGTAATAATAGATGAAAAGGGACCCTGCATCATATTTAAAGGGTCTATCCAACAAGAAGATATAACAATTGTAAATATGTATGCTCCTAACTTGGGAGCAGCCAATTATATAAACCAATTAATAATAAAATTTAAGAAACATATTGATAATAGTACAATAATAGTAGGGGACTTTAACACCTCACTCACAACAATGGACAGATCACTTAAGCAGAAGATCAACAAGGAAACAAGGGCTTTGAATGATACACTGGACCAGATGGACTTCACAGATATATTTGGAGCATTCCATCCTAAAGCAACAGAATATGTATTCTTTTCAAGTGCACATGGAATATTCTTCAGAACAGATCACATGCTAGGTCACGAATCAGGTCTCAACAAGTACCAAAAGATTGGGATTAGTCCCTGAATATTTTCAGACCACAGTGCTTTCAAAGTTGAACTCAATCACAAGAGATTTGGAAGGAACTCAAATACTTGGAGGTTAAAGAGTGTCATACAAAGAATAAATGGGTCAACCAGGAAATTACATAAGAATTTTAAAAAGTTCATGGAAACAAATGAAAATTAAAACAACACTGTTCAAAACCTTTGCAATACAGTAAAGGCAGTCCTAAGAGGGAAGTACATAGCAATACAAGCCTTTATAAAAAAAAAAATTAGAGAAGTCTCAAATACACAGGCTAACCTTCCACCTAAAGGAGATGGAAAAAGAACAGCAAATAAAACCTAAACCAAGCAGGAGAAGATAAATAATAAAGATTAGAGCAGAAATCAATGAAATACAAACCAGAAGAACAGTAGAACAGATCAATGAAACTAGGAGCTGGGTCTCTGAAAGAATTAATAAGATCAATAAACTCCTCGCTAGACTTATCAAAAAGAAAAGATAAAGGACCAAGTAAAATAAAATCATGAATGAAAGAGGAGAGATCAGAAAGAATCAGAAAGAATACCAAAGAAATACAAAGAATTATAAGAATATATTATAAGCAACAATATGCCAACAATTTAGGAAATCTGGAAGAAATGCATGTATTCCTGGAAACTTATAAACTACCAAAACTGAAACAGGAAGAAATAAGAACCTGAACAGACCCATAAACAGCAAGAAATTTGAATTAGTAATAGAAAATCTCCCAAGAAACAAGAGTCCAGGGCCCAATGGCTTCCCAGGGTAATTCTACCAAACATTTAAAGAAGCACTAATACCTATTCTTCTGAAGTTCTTTCAGAAAATACAAAGGGAAAGAAAACTTCCAAATTTGTTCTATGAGGCCAGCATTACCTTGATCCCAAAACCAGACAATGGCTCCACTAAATAGGAGAATTATAGACCAATATCCCTGATGAATATGGATGCAAAAATTATCAACAAGACACTGGCTAATTGGATCCAACAGTACATTTAAAGGATTATTCAACAGCCAAGTGGGATATATTCCTGGGCTGCAGGGGTGGTCCAACATCTGCAAATCAATCAACATGATACACCACATTAATAAAAGAAAGGATAAGAACCACATGATCCTCTCAATAGATGCAAAATAGTCATTTAACAAAATACAGCATCCTTTCTTGATAAAAACCCTCAACAAAGTAGGAACAGAGGAACATACCTCAACATCATAAAGACCCTATATGAAAGACCCACAGCTAATACCATCCTCAATGGGAAAAAATTGAGAGCTTTTCCCCTAAGGATGGGAACACAACAGGGATGCCCACTCTCATCCCTGTTGTTCAACATAGTACTAGAAATCCTAGCCTCAGCAATCAGACAACAAAAAGAAATAAAAGACATCCAAATCAGCAAAGGAGAAGTCAAACATTCACCCTTAACAGACGACATGATACTCTATGTAGAAACCTGAAAGACTTCACCCAAAATTGCTAGAACTGATACACAAATCCAGCAAAGTGGTAGGATATAAAATCAATGCACAGAAATCTCTTGTATTTCTATACACCAACAATGGACCAGCAGAAAGATAAATCAAGGAATTGATCCCATTTACAATGACACCAAAAGCCATACGATACCTAGGAATAAATCTAACCAAAGAGGAAAAAGATGTGTACTTGGAAAAGTATAGAACACTTATGAAAGAAATTGAAAAAGACAGTGAAATGGAAAAACATTCCATGCTCATGGATTGTAAGAACAACTATTGTTAAATGTCTATACGACCCAAAGCAATCTATACATTCAATGAATTGCCTATCAAAATACCACCAGCATTTTTCGCAGAGCTGGAACAAACAATTCTGAAATTTGTATGGAACCATAAAAGACCCCAGATAGAGGAATGTTGAAAAGGAAACCAAAGCTGGTGGCATCACAGTGCCAGACTTCAAGCTCTATTACAAAGCTATAATCATCAAGACGGTATGTTTCTGGCACTAAAATAGACGCATAGATCAATGGAACAGAATAGAGAACCCAGAAATGGACCGTCAACTCTATGGTCAACTAATCTTCAACAAAGCAGGAAAGAATATCCAATGTAAAAAGGACAGTCTCTTCAACAAATGATGTTGGGAAAATTGGACAGCCACATGTAGAACAATGAAACTGGACCATTTTCTTAAACCACACACAAAGATAAACTCAACATGGATGAAAGACCTAAATGTGAGACAGGAATCCATCAAAATCCTAGAAGAGAACACAGCTACTAAAAATTCCTCTTTGCCCTTTGTTGCAGCAATTTCCATCTAGACACGTCTCCAAAGGTAAAGGAAACAAAGGCAAAAACGAGCTATTGGGACCTCATCAAGTTAAAAAGCTTTTGCACAGCAAAGGAAACAGTCAACAAAACCAAAAGACGATGTACAGAATGCGAGAAGATTTTTGCTAATGTTTTATCAGATAAAGGGTTAGTATCCAAAATATATAAAGAACTTATCAAACTCAACACCCAAAAAACAAAAAATCTATACAAGAAATGGGCAGAAGACATGAACAGACAAAGACATCTAAATGGCCAACAGACACATGAAAAATGCTCACTATCACTTGACATCAGGGAAATACAAATCAAAACCACAACGAGATACCACCTCACACTAGTCAAAATGGCTAAAATTAACAAGTCAGGAAATGGATATGGAGAAAGGGGAACCCTTTTACAGTGTTGGTGGAAATGCAAACTGGTGCAGCCACTTTGGAAAACAGAATGAAGGTTCCTCAAAAAGTTGAAAATAGAGATATTCCTATGACCCAGCAATTGCGCTACTGGGTATTTACCCCAAAGATAAAAATGTAGTGATTCGAAGAGGCACCTGCACCACAATGTTCATAGCAGCAATGTCCACAATAGCCAAACTGTGGAAAGAGCCCAGATGTCCATTGATAGTTGACTGGATAAAAAAGACACACACACACACACACACACACACACACACACACACACACACACACTGGAATATTACTCAGCTACTAAAAAAAAATGAAATCTTGCTATTTGCAATGACTTGGATGGAACTAGAGGGTATTATGCTAAGCAAAATAAGTCAATCAGAGAAAGACAATGATCTGACTTCATTCATATGTGGAATTTAAGAAACGAAACAGAGGAGCATAGAGGAAGGGAGGGAAAAATAAAACAAGACCTAATCAGAGAGGGAGACAAACCATAAGGGACTCTTAACCATAGAAAACAAGCTGAGAGTTGCAGGAGGGGAGAAGGGTGAGGGATGGGATAACAGGATTATGGGCATTAAGGATGGCATGTAATGTAATGAGCACTGGGTGTTATACACAACTGATGAATCATTGAGCTCTACTCCTGAAACTAATAATACACTGTATGTTAATTAATTGATTTTAAATTTAAAAAATGCTCTTATTTTCTCATCTGCCTCTTTCTCATTCTCCTCCTCTCCCCCTCCCCCGACATGAGTGCCTAAATATCCTGGGTGGAAACCAGGCACTCACTCACTGCACTCTCTTTCCCAGGGGTAGAAGCCATTGGGTCTCCTTCCTAAGCCACCTTGGTGGAGGGGTGGCACTGGCAATTTCATTTTACTTCTCCAGTGAATCCAAACTTGTATTATTTTTTCTCTGACAAAGTGCTGAAAGAAGCCTGGACTTCTACAAAGGCTCTCTCATCTATCCACAGATATCTGCCTAAGTCAGCAGTCTCCAGGAATTCCTCAACTGTAGCCAAGAAGGAATGAGGACTGTTCAAATGCTCCTACTGGTTCCATAGGCCCTACCAAGGTCTGTCTGCCTAATTACACAGGTGGGTAAGACTGGTCCTGTGTCCCTTAGCCTATTGTGCTAGATCTCACAACTCCCACAGCAGTTTCATTTTTGAACAAATGATGAATTTTAGTTATTAAAAGGGAGACAAAGGAGGGATGTCTTACACCACCATGATGCTGACCTCCAATCTCTACTTTTTTTAAATTAACATATAATGTATTATTTGTTTCAGGGGTACAGGTCTGTGATTTATCGGTCTTACACTATTCACAGTGCTCACCATAGCACGTACCCTCCCCAATGTCCATCACCCAGCCACCCCAGCCCTCCCACCACCCTCCACTCCAGCAACCCTCAGTTTGTTTCCTGAGATTAAGAGTCTCTTATGGTTTGTCTCCCTCTCCAGTTTCATCTTATTTCATCTTTTCCTCTCTTCCCCTATGATCCTCTGCCTTGTTTCTCAAATTCCACATATCAGTGAGATCATGCAATAATTGCCTTTCTCTGATTGACTTCTTTCACTTAGCATAATACCCTCTAGTTCCATCCACGTCATTGCAAATGGCAAGATTTCATTTTTTTAAAAGATTTTATTTATTTATTTGAGAGAGAATGAGAGAGAGAGAGCATGAGAGGGGAGAGGTCAGAGGGAGAAGCAGACTCCCCGCCGAGCAGGGAGCCTGATGTGGGACTCGATTCCCGGACTCCAGGATCATGACCTGAGCTGAGAGCAGTCGCTTAACCAACTGAGCCACTCAGGCTCCCAAGATTTCATTTTTTTGATGGCTGCATGATATTCCAGTGTGTGTGTGTGTGTGTGTGTGTGTGTGTGTGTGTGTACCACATCTTTACATCTTTATCCTCACACCAGTCAGAATGGCTAAAATTAACAAGTCAGGAACTGACAGATGTTGGTGAGGATGCAGAGAAGGGGAACCCCCCTACACTGTTGGTGGGAATGCAAGCTGGTGCAGTCACTCTGGAAAACAGTATGAACGTTCCTCAAAAAGTTGAAAATAGAACTACCCTATGACCCAGCAATTGCACTACTGGGTATTTATCCCAAGGATACAAATGTAGTGATCTGAAGGGGCACGTACACCCCAATGTTAATAGCAGCAATGTCCACAATAGCCAAACTATGAAAAGAGCCTAGATGTCCAATCCCTTTACTTTTAATCTATCTTTGCCTTTACTTTTTCTACCTTCTTTGATTTTTTTAAACTTAGTTTTATTTTTTCAGTGTTCCAAGATTCATTGTTTATGCACCATACCCAGTGCTCCATGCAGTATGTGCCCTTCTTCTCTGATTTTATATGATTTCATTTTTTTATCTTTTTCTGTTAGCATATCAATTATACTTCTTTTTTTTTCACTTTTTTAGTGGCTGCCCTTGAGTTTTCAATATACATTTTCAACTAACCCAAGTCCTCTTCCAAAGAAAACTATCCCACTTCATGAGTAGCATGGTGCCTTACAAGAGAATGTTCCCAATTCTTCCCTCTCATCCTTTATAACATTGCTTTCATTCCTTTCATATATGGGTAAGCCACAATCAAGGAATACATTGTTGTTATTATTGTCAACAAACTGTTATATGTTTAATCAATTTAGATGAGAAAAATAAAATATTTAATTTTACTTTAAATTATTCCTTCTTTAACAGTCTTTTCTTTATGTACCTTTGAGCTTCTGACCTATGTCATTAAGAATTTGACATTTCTTGCAAGGCAGGTCTACTGTTGAAAAATTCTTTTTTGTTTGTCTGAGAAAGTATTTATATATTCTTCACTTTTGAATAATAATTTCACTGCATACAGAATTCTAGGCTGGTGTTTCGTTTCTTCAACACATTAAATATTTCATTTTACTCTCTTGCTTGAGTAGGTTCTGAAGTGAAGACTGATATAATTCTTATCCTTGCTTCTCTGTAGGTAAGGTTTTTTTCCCCCTCCCTCTAGCTACTTTCAAGATTTCTCTGTCTTTGATTCTGTATTTCAAATATGATATACCTGGATTTTATGCATAGATGTTTTGGTTTTAACCTTTTAGGTATCCCCGAACTCCTCGGATCTGTGGTTTGGTGTCTATCATTAATTTGGGGAAATTCTTAGTTATTATTGCTTCAAATACTTCTTCAGTTTCTTTCTCTTTATTCTCCGTCTGGCATTCTCATTATGTTTATGGTAAGTCTTTTTAACTGTACCATAGTTCTTGGATATTCTATTCTGTCTTTTACATTCTTTTTTACCTTTCCATTTCTTTTTTGGAAGTTTTTATTGATATTTCTACAAGCTGGTTAGTTCTTTCCTTACTGATTTCCAAATCTATTGTTAAGCACGTCAAATATCAAAGTTATTCTTCATTTCTTATAAGTCTTTGATTTCTTGATTTTTTTCTTTTCGTTCTTTAATAGTTTTATCTCTCTACTTACGTTACTTATTTGCTTTTGCATGTTGTCTGATATTTTCATTAGAGCCCATAGCATACTAATTATAATTGCTTTACATTTCTGATCTGATAATTTTAACATGTTTGTGATATCTGAGTCTGGTTCTGATGCTTGTTCTGTCCCTTCAAATAGTATTTTCTTTCTTTTATGACTTGTAATTTATTAAAAGCTGGACATGACATATTGAGCAAAAGGAACTGAAGCAAATAGTCCTTTAATGTGAGATTTTATGTTTCTCTGGCTAGCAACTGATGCTATGGTTATTTTTTGTTGTAAATGTAGATGTTAGAAGCTAAAATTTCTGCTGGTTTCCTTATTTTTCTCTCTTCTGTTGTTTTTGGGTTTCCCTAGACACCTCTTAAATAAGGTCTATCTGAGATGTGCAATCTTTTAGTTATACTCTCCTATTATTAGATAGAAGCCATATTGTTGTGATGGTAAGAGGTGTGTGTGGTAGAAGTCCTATTACTAGTTATATTTTAATAAGCCTCTGTCTCCGATCTGTGACCTTCACAAGTGTTTCTCAGTTTTATTTCCCACTATCTTATGTGAGACGGAATAGCTAGAGGGGTCTGGAATTGGGTATTTCCCTTCCCTAGGTCATTTAGACTCGGTAAAGTCCAGTTAGTTAGCTATGTGAACAGTTTCTCCTGAGGGTAAGCCTTGTTAATAAGTGGATTGTTTTGGGTATATTTCGCAATAGCCATTTTTCCTCTTCTCCCTATCAAAAGCACAAGGAAGTTTTCTCTGAAATTCACTGTCAGAATCTGATAGAGCTCTTGGTGGTGAAAAGTTAACAACAATGTGGGTTCCCCCTTGGACTGGGCCCCTAAACTTGTCCACACTGAGCCTTAAGTAATTCATCAATTACAATTTAGGTTTTCTTGCCTCAGTACTGGTTCCCATGGAGGTTTCTTCTCTTGGGTTTCTACTCCAGTAAGTTGTAATTCTTTATATCTATCTACCTGTACTTCCAAGCTCCTTAAATGCCGGACCAAAGACCAGAAGTCATCATAAGTACTATTTTTAATCAGTGCAATTTTTTTTAAATTATGTGTTTATAGAGTTTCTTGCCATTTTAATTAAGCAAATATTCTGTATTTATGTATTTACACTCAGCATTATTTATCACTACATGATCCTAAATTGGTGACTCATTTCTCCTAGTACTCACATGATAGTTCCCAGATCTAGGTAGAACTTGTTTTCTGGTGTGACGTTCATGAACAAGGATCCTGTGGTAAACAAGAAGATAAGATGCCTCAGTACCTCCTGCAGGATTCCTCTCTATCTAACTAGGGTACCAGAACTCACTTCTTGATGCTTGCCTTTCACACTAATATGCCTTCATTCATTTTCTTGGTTTTGGATAGCCCTCTCAAGGACACTTGTGTATGCTCTGGGTATATTTGAAAATAGCTACTTACCCCTTTTCTATTCTTTCTCCCCTCCAAAGTCCAAATAGAAGAATTTTCTAGGGTGTTGGGGAAGATATTCTCCTCTGAACAACAGGGACATATATACCCTCAGGGAAATATCCTAAAATATAATTTTAAAGGAATTTTTAAATGTGTAAAATATGAAGAAAAATGAAAATGGTCCAAATGTTAAAATATGGATAAAAACTTGAAACAAAAGTGTCCTTAAACAGGAAATAGTGTCTCAATAGTAACATCACTGAAAAAAATTTCCCATCAAAGAGATAAGTAGTGACTTGAAATAGTATTGGTTAATCAGTTTTTAACTAAAATGTAAGGTTTTACCTACATGGGGATGTACCCAAGAGTCTCTAGAGCCTCTGGCAAGACTGATCCAAAGGTCTATCTGATGACAAGTAGAATGTTACCTACTTGGTAGTATTGGTGCAACACAGGAAGCCCAGGTCTTCATCTGGGACCACTTTTGTGGGAGAAGCCCCTGGGAGCTTGTGGGCTCTACCTAAAACACATGTTCATTATAAGGGAACCTAGGGGACTGATCTGTGTCTCTTTGCTTGTACCAAATCATAAGGAACATATATTGGCTGTCCTGAAGATTTCAAAGGGGAGATAGGTTTCAGGGTTTGCTCATTTAAATTAGGTTTGTCTCCAGTAGGTATATATATACTCTCAAATCACCAGTTTCCTCCTCTAGCTTCTTACATTTCCTCTCTTTACTCTTCAGTTGAACAATCTCTTAATCCCACTGGCTTCTATTTGTCCCTCTGAGAGCTTTTCTTGGATATTTCAATCTCTTATGACTTTTATGCAGGCAAGTGCTTATTCCTAGCTTTTTCCTGCAGAATCATGCTCCCAATCAATTTTTAACACTGGATTCATGTGAGTGATAAACCATTAGGCTTAGAGATCTGGCTTTGTGATAAGAAAACAAAAGAACCTCAATTCCTGGTTCTGCTTTCCTTACAAAGTAGTGGGAATTATTATAGGTAGATAAAACCTCACCTATGACTTTAATACAAATAAGCATGTACTCTTAAGAGAGGTACTGTTTGGGGTCATTTCATATTTAGTATTCTGCCAACGAGGCCTTGGCAAATGTATATTTAAGCAATTAATAGCTATATACAAGCAAGAATCATACAATATAAGACCACTGCAAGGGAATTAATGCAACATGAACTTTTGTGAGGCTGCACCACTGACTAGAATTTGGATACATGAGATTGATCACAAAGTCGATTTTTTTCCAATTAATTTTATTTTTTCAGTGTTCCAAGATTCATTGTTCATGTACCACACCCAGTGCTCCATGCAATACGTGCCCTCCTCAATACCCACCACTAGGCTCACATAACACCCCACCCCCCTGCCTCTCCAAAACCCTCAGTTTGTTACTTAGAGTCCACAGTCTCTCATGGTTCATCTCCCCCTCCAATTTCTCCAATTCACACTTCCTTTCCTTCTCACAAAATCCTCCATGTTTTTCCTTATGCTCCACACATGAGACCATATGATAATTGACTCTCTCTGCTTGACTTATTTCACTCAGCATAATCTCTTCCAGTCCCATCCATGTTGATACAAAAGTTGGGTATTCATCCTTTCTGATGGAGGCAATATTCCATTGTATATATGGACCATATCTTCTTGATCCATTCGTCTGTTGAAGGGCATCTTGGCTCTTTCCACAGTTTGGCAATTGTGGCCATTGCTGCTGTGAACATTGGGGGTACATGTGGCTCTTCCTTATACTGCATCTGCATCTTTGGGGTAAATACCCAGTAGTGCAATTGCAGGGTCATATAGTAGCTCTATTTTTAATTTCTTGAGGAATCTCCACACTGTTTTCCAAAATGGCTGCACC
>CM052901.1:64388220-64407574 GCA_028534135.1 Potos flavus | reverse complement strand
ACTGGGTGTGGTACATAAACAATGAATCTTGTAACACTGAAAAAATAAAATAAAAGTATTTGGGGGGAAAAAAAAAACTAATACAACTGATCTACATAGATAAACATATGACAATAATCAAGATAATTTTTTAAATGAAAAAAAAATAAATAAATTTAACAATAAAAAAAATTATTATCAATAAATGAAATAATCTGTAGGATTCTTTTTTTAAGATTTTATTCATTTATTTGATAGAGCACAAGTAGACAGAGCTGGAGGCAGAGGGAGAAGAGAAGCAGGCTCTCCACTGAGCAGAGAGCCTGATATGGGACTTGATACCAGGACCCAGGGATCATAACCTGAGCCAAAGGCAGATGCTTAACTGACTGAGCCACCCAGGCACCCCAATCTGTAGGATTCTTGAGCCATCACCATTCTTTTTGTTGAGGATGTAGACTGAAAATAAACAGTACCAGGGATCTGTGGGACAATAACAAAAGATCTAACATTCTTATCATTGGAATTATAGGAGAAGAGAAACAGTAGGCCTGAAGAAGTATTTGAAGAAATAATGGCTGAAGACATTCTAAATTTAGTGAAATACATAAACCTACAGATCCAAGACGTTGAGTGAACCCCAAATAAGATAAACTAAAAAAATTCACACCAAGAAACACCATAAGTAATCTTCTGAAAACTAAAGACAAACATATTAAAAATAGCAATAGGTAACACATTTTCTGTAAAGTAACAACAATTCAAATGATGGTGGATTTCTCATAGGAAACTGTGGAGGCCAGAAGAAAGGGGCATAACATTTTCAACTACTGAGAGAAAAGAATACTTGATCCATTGAAACTACCCTTCAGGAATGATGAAGAAATGAAGAAATTCTCAAAGGAAAATTAAGAAACTTGCTTTCCTTACCAGATCTACCTTTGAACACTAGCTAAAGGAACCTCTCCAAACAGAAAGAAAATAATTAAAAATAAGCCAGGACAAATAGAATGGGTAAAAGTAGAAGTAAGCACAATATACCATACTTTATTTCATGAATTTCTTTAATCATATTTTATGTTTGAAGCAAAAGTTATAACACCATCTAATGTGATGCTCAATGTATGTACACAAATACTTAGCACAAATATTTAAAAGTGGGGAGGGTTAAAACAACATAATGAGGTAAGATTTCTACACTTCACTTGAAGTAGTAAAATATCAATACTAGTAGGCTATGATAAGTTATGTATGCATATGACAATAACATAGAGTAAACAGAAAATTATGAAAAGCAACATATTTGAAAATATTATAAATAATATAGAGCTTTATAAATGTATATGTCAACCATAGGAAGCCAAGATAGAAGAACTGAAAAAATAGAAACAAAGGGAATAAACAGAAAACAAGTAATAACGTGGAACATTTAAGCTCTAACATTGAAATGTAAATGGTCAAGTTCAGCTAATATAAGACAGAGATTGGCAGAGTAGCTAAAAAGACACAACCCAACTATAGGTTGTTTATAGGACATTGATATCAAATATAACAAATTAAGTAAATTGAAAGTTAAAAAAAGAAAAATACATATATTATAAAAGCATTAACCAAAAAAGCAATATGGTTATACTAATATCAGACGAAGTAGATTTTTCAGTGGAATTTCCACCAAGATAGATCATATCTGGAGTCATCAAACAAATCTCAATACATTTTTTAAAAAATTGAATAATAATGAGTCTATTTTGTGACTATAATGGAATCAAACTAGAAGTCAATAACTGAAATACACTAGAAAAATCTCCAAACACTTGGAAATTGAACAACACATCTCAAAATAGCCCATGAATCAAAGAAGAAATCTCAAAGAAAATAAAAACAATATACAGAACTGAATGACCGTGAAGAAAAATGACAAATCTAAATTTGTGGAATGCAATTAAAACAATGCTGAGAATAAAATTTAAAGCTCTACATGCTTGCTTTAGGAATAGAAAATGAAAGATTTCAAGACAGTAATTTGTTTTTTTCTTTTTTCTTTTTTAGTAATTTGTTTCTATCTCAAAAAAAAAAAAAGAAGTACAAAATAAGCTGAAAGCAAGCAGAAGGCAGGGAATAACAAAGATATGAGCAGAAATCAATGCAATGAAGATAAGAAAAACATAGAAAAAAGATGTTTCTTCAGAAAAAAAACAATGAAATCAATAGCAAGACTGACAAGGATAAAAAGAGAGAAGACAAAACCCACCAATATCTGAAAGAAATAAGGGGACTCACAACAGATCCTGCAACTATTAAAATGATAAGGGAAGAGTAACCATTTTAAACTCATAAATTCAACAAGTTAGAAGAAATTGACCAATTCTTCAAAAATCAAAAACTACCAAAATTCAGCCAAAGTGAAAGAGATAAACTCAATAGGTCTAAATCATCAAATAAATTGAATTTGTAATTTAAAACTCACAAAAAAGATATCTCCAGGCCTGAATGGTTTCACTGAAGAATTTAGCAAACTTCCAGAAAATAGCAACAATTTTACACAAAACCATCCAGAAAATAGAATAGGAGGGAACACTTCTTTTTCTTTTTCTTTTTTTTTTTAACAATTTATTTTGAGGCTAGTATTGCCTGGCTATTTCTCTTTAAGTATCATTATCTTATACATATTTACTTATTTGGTATTATACACATATTTTGGACAAGGAAAACTGGGGTATGTAAATCTGTTAGACCCAGCCTATTTACATACAGTAATTGCTATATAAGTACGCAGTGGGTGAAGACACAGAAGTAGTGACTCTTTGCCTCCCCACCTGGCTTCTGCAGAAGAGACTCACCATAATGACTTAAAACTGAAGACTTTAAAAAAAAAATTATTAATTTGTGTGTGAGAGAGAGAGAGCGCGCACGAGCAGGAGGAGTGGCAGGCAGAGGGAGAAGCAGGCTCTCCACTGAACAAGGAGCCCGACCTGGGACTGGATCCCAGGACCCTGGGATCATGACCTGAGCCGAAGGTAGCCGCTTAACTGACTGAGGCACCCAAGCATTCCCAAACTGGAGACTTAAACATAAAAACTGAAACTACGTGGAGCAAGCTGAAGAAGGACTAGCTTTTCACCCTTTATCTCCGGGCACTGTAGGAAGGAAGAAGGAGAAGACTGCTGGAGAAGCCTGTGGCTGGACCCTCGACGCTCGTGGGTGGGGGGTCGGGGGGGGCAGCTTCTGAGGATCCACACAAAATGTGGGAAACGACTCAGCCTGACTGTAAACCAATTGAGGTGCCAGATACCTCCTGAGGGAATACCCTCTGCCTTTGGGAAACCTTTGCTTCCACTTTACTCCAACACCACCGCCCCACCACAACTGATGTTCCAGCCTCCGGGAGGGGCTGTACCTTTTCTCTTGGACATCCTACTCTCAGACCCTGCTTCAGAGATCTGCCTCCTGAACAGATTACTGGACTGGACTGTTTATGGTCCTGCAGGCAGTCAACTGGCAGGTCTGAATGAAAGGGGCATTCTTTTTAGGACAGTGCCTGCATAAGGGACTGTGATGCTCAGACGTGAAAAAGACCATTGCACATAGCCTGCCTGAGGCAGTTTTAAAAAAGAACCTTGTGCTTAAGCTGTTCCAAACCATAGACATCTACTCCTGGCACTTTCCTCCTCAAGCTAGATATACTGCTTTTGTCTAGACCATCAACTCATTGTTCTTGCTCCCTGGCTTCTGGTATTAGAAAATGGCCCGGAAGTACACTGCGCAGGCTCAGGCTGAAGAGCACTCCGCCCCTTGCATGGTTTTGGTCCAATCACTAGATGAAGGGAAGAAAAAGAGCAAGAAGAGCTTCAGAAAGACCCTTGGATAATGGCTGGAATGTCAGGAATGTCCAAATTGGGTATTCCAGGAATAATGGACTTGACTGAGCGGGTTGAAGGTAAGGAGGTTAGGTGGCCATGGAGCGCATCTCTCTGGTGGTACCAAGTTTGGGAAGGGAGAAAAGAAAAATGGTCTGGACTTCATGCCAAGCAGATAGAGGCTTGGGCATAATGGATGTAATTAGAGCAGGAAGCTTGCTCCAAATAAAATACTACTGTAATGCTGCGAATAATGAATTTTAAAATAATGACATGTTAAGCTTTTTATTATGAAAATTGGAGAGAATAAACTAATCAGAACTAAAATAACCACTATTTAGGTTATTTTAAACTGCTTTATTGAAGGATAGTTGACATACAATAAGCTTCGTTTAGTTAAAGCCTACGATTTGATAAGTTTTGACACATGTATGCACCCGAAAAACCAGCACAGTCAAAACAAAGGAGTATACTTACATTGTTTGTTTTTGTAATCCTCTCCTCCATCTGCAACTACTTATCAGCTTTCTATCACTATCGATCAGTTTGCTGTTTTTACTATTTGTTAATAAGTGGAACTATGTGATATGTGTTCTTTGGTCTGGTTTTTCACCAGTATGATAATTTTGAGATGCATCTATGGTCTTGTATCAACAGCACGTTCCTTTTTTACTACTAAGTAGTAAGCCATTGTGTAATATACCACAATTTGTTCGGGTGTTTTTACTTGGATTATTTTCAGATTTTTCTATTCAAATAGTGCTGCTGAGAATATTTGGCTAAAAATCTTTATAGACATATAGTTTTACTTGTGGGTAATTTCCTAGGGTGGGAATGGCCAGGTCACAGGATGAATGTATGATTAACTTCTTAAGAATCTGTCAAACAGTTTTTCAAAGTGGTCGTACTATTCTACATTTTTGCACTTTACATTTCCACTAGTAGTATGTTCACATTTTTCCACAACCTCTCCTACACTTAGTATAGCAGGTATTATTAATTTTAGCAGTTTTAATAGGTGTGTGTAATGGTATCTCCTGTTATTAATTTGCATTTCGCTAGTAATTAGTGATATTGAACATCTTTTCATGTGTTTATTTGCTGTCAGTATATCTTTTATGGCAAAGTGTTTGCTCAAACCTTTTGTCTATTTTATATTGGGTTGTTTGTTTGCTTGTTATTGAGGTTTTTTTTTTCAGTGTTCCAAGATTCACTGTTCATGCACCACACCCAGTGCTCCATGCAATACATGTCCTCCTCAATACCCACCACCAGGCTCACCCAACCCCCCACCACCTCCCCTCCAAAACCCTCAGTTTGTTTCTGAGTCCACAGTCTCATGTTTCGTCTCCCCCTCTGATTTCCCCCAATTCACCCTTCCTTTCCTTCTCCCAATGTCCTCCATGTTTTTCCTTATGCTCCACACGTAAGTGAAACCATATAATTGACTCTCTCTGCTTGACTTATTTCACTCAGCATATTGAGTTTTGAAAATTTGTTATGTATTATGCATACAAGTCCTTTATCAGATAAATGTTTTGCAAAGCTTTTCTCCCATTCTGCAGTTTGTCTTCTCATTCTGTAAAGTATCTTTTTCAGAGCAGTTTTTTTTCAGAGCAGAAGTTTTAAAAATTTGAAGTACTGTTTATCAAATTGTTCTTTTACAGATACTGCTTTGCTTTTTTATTTAAGAAATCTTTACCTAACCCAAGTTCACAAAGGTTTTCTCTGTTTTGTTGGGTGTTTTAGAAATATATAGTTTTATGTTCTAATTTTAGGTGTGTGATTCCCTTTGAGTTACTTTTTCTGTATGTTGTACGTTGTGATTTCAAGTTTTGGGTTTAGTTTTGTTTGAGGTATTTATTTTTAATTTTTAAATTTTTTTTATGTTATGTTAGTCACCATACAGTACCTCATTAGTTTTTGATGTAGTGTTCCATGATTCATTGTTTGCATATTAACACCCAGTGCTCCATGCAATACTGTGCCCTACTTAATACTCATCACTGGGCTAACCCATCCCTCTACCTCCCTCCCCTCTAAATGTTTGAGATTTTTAATTTTTTTTTCAGCATAGGGTATCCAAATGTTCCAGCACCATTTGTTGAAAAGACTGTCTTTTCACATTTGCTAAAAATAAGTTGTCCATATATGTGCCTATGTCTATTTTTGGATCTATTCTCTGCCATTGATCTATTTGTCCATCTTCATGCTAATACCTCACTGTCTTGGTACTATAGCTCTATAATAAGTTTTCGAATAAGGCACTGTAAGACACCAACCTTTTTTCCAAGGTTTTTTGGCTATTCTAGGTCCCCTTAATTCCCATATGCATTTTAAAACCAATAACAATAAATCCATAGGTCAACTTGTGGAGTTTTGTTATCTCAACAATATTGCGTATTCTAACGAATACAATATATGCCTCTATTTATTTTAGCTTTTTAAAATTTCTCTCATTAATATTTTATATTTTTCACAGTACATCTTTCTTTTCTTTTAAAATTTGTTTTGTTTTTGTAATTTGTTAATGATGCATTATATTAATTCATATTTATTTTTTTTAATTTATTTTTAATTAACACATAATGTATTATTTGCCCCAGGGTACATGTCTGTGAATCATCAGGCTTACACATTTCACAGCACTTACCATAGCACATACCCTCCCCAATGTCCATAACTATTAATTCATATTTAAATGTTACACTAACCTTGTATTACTGGGATAAACTATGCTTGATCATGATATATTTTTCTTTTGGATTTGACTTGCTAAATGTTTTTTTTTAAAGATTTTATTTTACTTATTTGACAGAGAGAGAGATCACAAGTAGGCAGAGGGGCAGGCAGAGAGAGGGGGGGAAGCAGGCTCCCCACTGAGCAGAGAGCCCGATGCGGGGCTTGATCCCAGGACCCTGAGATCATGACCCCAGCCGAAGGCAGAGACTTTAACCCACTGAACCACCCAGGCACCCCGACTTGCTAAATGTTTTTGTAGAATTTTTGCATTTATGTTTGTGAGAGATATTACTCTTAGTTTTCTTTTCTTGTATTATCTCTGTCTTTGGTTTCAGAGTAAGGCTTTCCTTATTGAATGAATTAGGACGTTTTCTTATCTCTTCAATATTCTGGAAATTTTGTATGGAATTGATATTATTTTATCCTTAAATGTTTAGAATTCAGATGAAGCTACGTGGGCTTGGTGTTTTTTTATGCATGAAGGTTTACAATTATAAATACAGTCTCTTCAATAAATACAAGGCCATCCAAATCATCTATTTTTTCTTGCGTGAGCTTTGGTAGTTTCTTTCAAGTCATTCATTCATTCCTCTGAGTTGTAAGATTTATTGCAATGAAGTTGTTATAATATTCCCTTCCTATGACTTTAATATCTGTAAAATTTATCACTATGTCCTCTTTACATTCCTAATAATGGTAATTAGTGTTTTTTCTTTTCCTCTTGATCACTTTGGCTTGTGGTTTGTCTCCCTTTCTTTAAAAAAAAAAAACAAACAGCTTTAGTGAGGTATAATTGAAATACAAAGAGCAGCACATGCTTATTGTGTAGAATTCGATGAGTTTGAACTTTGATTTCTCCTTTTCAAATAATATTTTTGGCTTCATTAATTTTCTTCATTAGTTTTTTGTTTTCCTTTCTTCTTTCTTTCTGCTTACATTCTGATTTGGATTTAATTTGCTCTTCCTCTTATGTTTTTTAAAGTGGAAGCTATGTCTTTATTTTGAAGCCTTTCTTGTTTTTTTTTTTTTTAAGTCTTTATTTATTTATTTGACAGAGAAAGAGAGAGAGATCACAAGTAGGCAGAGAGGCAGGCAGGGAGAGAGGGGGAAGCAGGCTCCCTGCCGAGCAGAGAGCCCGATGCGGAGGTCGATCCCAGGACCCTGGGATCATGACCCCAGCCGAAGGCAGAGGCTTTAAACCACTGAGCCACCCAGGCGCCCCGTCTTATTTTCCAATATAAATATTTAGAGCCATAACTTCCTTTTAAACACTGTCTTATTAGTATCCCACAAATGCTGATAGATTGCATTTTTATTTTAATTTAGTTCACAACACTTGCCAGTGTCTTTTTTTCCCTCTGACCAATGGGTTATATAGAACTATATTATTTAGTTATCAAATATTTGCATGTTTTCCTGTTATTTTCCCTTATTAATTCTACTTTATTTGTATTGTGACCCTAGAACATACTTTGTATCATTGAATATGTTTTAATTTATTTGGACTTTTTTGGGGCCAAATATGGTTAATGTTCTGTGAGCACTTAAAAAGAATATGCATTCTGTTGTGGATAGAATGTTCTATAATTTCAATTAGCTTATGTTGGTTAATAGTTCTATAAGTTTCAGTTGGCTTAGCATGTTCAAGAATTTTCTGCCCAGTTGTTTTATTGTCAGATGGTTGCTGAAATCTCTAAGTATAAATTAGATTTTTCTACTACTCTTTTTAGTTTTAACAGTTCTTGCATCATGTATTTTGAAACTACATTACCAAGGCATATAAAAGTTTAGATTTGTATTTCATTACAGTTTATATTATACTCGAGATTATTCATGCCTATTGTGTTTGTATGATAGAGATATTTTATTATAGTGTTCTATTTCATTTTTTCTCAAGTCTGATTTCAGTGACATCACATTGGCAACTTGAAATTAGCCATGGTTGGAGAAATTGGCAAATACTACAAACTTTTTTTTTTTTTTTTTTTTTTTTTTTAGATAGCTAAGGACACCACAGATATAGGGTTTAAACAGTTCCATCAGTCTTTACCTTGGGCCCTTACACTCATTGCAGAAGGCAAAACAACTACAACTTTCAGTTGCTGTTCTCAATTTGGCCTTCTGTGTTTTCCGCTGAATTTACGCTATTTTTGTTGTTCTCCTGTCAGGTCTATCATATACTGTGCCATTACTCTCTCCTTTTACTATCATACAGATGCCAACAGGTCCTATGGGTGTTGGCAGTTTGTCTCCACCCACGTGTATTTTAAAGCCTCTGAGAAGAATTTGTCATCACATTTTATTATAAATGTTGTTGATGGTCATATTTGGTTTAGGTTTGGGATGATAGTAAGGTATTTTGTTGGCCATTATAATAGAGTTGTGGAGTTCTAAGAAAATACTTTTAATTTTTCTTTTTTATTAAAATAGTTTAAAATATTTTATATCTGTTAGAGAGAGAGAGCACCCACGTGAGCAGTGGGAAGGAAAAAGGAGAGGAAGAGGGATGCCTGGGTGGCTCAGTCGTTAAGTGTCTGCCTTTGGCTCGGGTCATGATCCCAGGGTCTTGGGATCGAGTCCCACATTGGGCTCCCTGCTCAGTGCAGAGTCTGCTTCTCCCTCTCCCACTCCCTATGCTTGTATTCCCTCTCTCGCCGTCTCCCTCTCTGTCAAATAAATAAATAAAATCTTTTTAAAAATTAAAAAAAAAAAGGGAGAGGAAGAGAATCCCATGCAGACTGTGTGCTGAGCCCCACACGGGCCACCTCAGGACTCTGAGCTGAAACCAAGAGTTGGACGCTTAACTGACTAAGCCACCCAGGTGCCCCTACCTTTAATTTTTAGCTATGCATTCTGAAGTATTTGGATGTGAAATATCAGGAATCCTAGGCTTGTTTTTAAAAGTCCATTAAGTGTCCCATCCTTCTACTTCCAGATCAATTTGGTCCTTTCTTTACTTCCTTCTTACTCTCAGGAAATACTGTAATTCTAGTTTTTGCCTCCACAGGGCTTCTCAACTCGAAGATAGAAGAGTTTCTAGAGGTGGTGGAGAGGCTGCAGCAAGGTCATGTATCTGCTGTGTCTGAGTCTGGGTTTGAGGACATGGTTTGGAGCCCTCATAATGAAAACCTTAGGAAATTATCCCTTTTGCTTTTTATTTTAAAATTTATCTGAACCAACAATACCACATCATCATTCGGAATTAAGAAGTTAGAGAGGATGGATGGCAAATGACTTCCATAAACTCTTGTCTTTCATTTGCATTCCCCACGGGCAGGTAACAACCATTATTAGAAAATTTATGTATCCTCCCAGAGATATTTTATATATACATGAATATATATATGTGTGTGTGTGTGTGTGTGTGTGTGTGTGTGTGTATCCACTTCCCCCATTTTTTAATACACAAGTGGCCTAAAACAGTGTAGATGGCTTTGCATCTTCTTTTTGTTGTTGTGCTGTATCATAGAGATGACATGAGCCCAGAGCCCACAGCAGAACTGGGGCAAAGGGGTTCTGCTGAGCCCATTCTCACTTTAAAATGCTATGGTCAGTCAAAACCAGATAAGTAGGATCTTTGGCTTTCCTTCCTAAGATGGCACATCAGGCCTGCTGCTTAGGAAAAACTTATTTAAAAAAATACTTTTAAGACCTAAAGTATTTTTTATTTATTTTTTTGATTTTTTTATTAACATATAATGTATTATTTGCCCCAGGGTACATGTCTGTGAATCATCAGGCTTACACATTTCACAGCACTTACCATAGCCCATACCTTCCCCAATGTCCATAACCCAGCCACCCTATCCCTACTCCCCCTACCCCCCAGCCACCCTGTTTGTTTCGTGAGTTTAGGAATCTCTTATGATTTGTCTCCTTCCTGATCCCATCTTGTTTCATTTCCCTCCCCCACCCCCCATGACCCCCCGCCAAATACTATGCAGCCATCAAGAGAAACGAAATCTTGCCATTTGCAACAACGTGGATGGAACTAGAGGGTATTATGCTAAGCGAAATAAGTCAATCAGAGAAAGACAATTATCATATGATCTCTCTGATATGAAGAACCAAAGTATTTTTTAAAGAGATGAACAGAATGTTTTGCCTTATATTTCCATGTTTTATTTTGTTTTGTTTTTTTATTTTTTTAAAGATTTTATTTATTTATTTGACAGAGAGAGAGAGACAGCGAGAGCAAGAACACAAGCAGGGGGAGTGGGAGAGGGAGAAGCAGGCTTCCTGCAAAGCAGGGAGGCCGATGCGGGGCTCTATCCCAGGACACTGGGATTATGACCTGAGCCAAGGCAGACGCTTAAGGACTGAGCCACCAGGTGCACTTGTTTTGTTTTTTAAATCCAATCCCAGAGGTAGAATTATAACATCTGTGTTCCACAGGCAGAGCCCAGGTTTACAGAAGGAACTGGGTACCTGGGGCCCAGAAGTTCTTAGGGAATTGGTGGAGGTCCCAGGGACATTTGGAATAGTTTTCCTCAAACTTGGTTCGCCAGCTTTGTGCTGATGGTCTTGGAGCCAGAGAGGCAAAAGGAAGAATGCTTCTCAATTCAGGCCATTGAAATCGGGAAACTTGTGAGGAAACTAAGTTAAAGAAAATTGTAGCAAAAGTTCTCCAAGAGGCAGTGTGCTCCCTTTCACTGGAGGGCTTGCAGGCTGCCAGCTGGCATATAAGAGAGCAGCATTTTTTTTTTCCTTTTGTCTAATTAGACTAATCCCTTAGTCACAGATTTGTGATATTCTTCTCCAACCATTAACCCTTGATTTTAATAGAATGAAACTGTAGGGAGATCTCTATTAGCTTCTCACAGCATTCAGAGTAAAATCCAGAAGCCCTTACCTCGGTTCACAAGACATTATAGAATCTCCCTTATCCTTTCACTCCACCTCACATCCTGCTACTCTCTACTTGCTTACTGGGTATTCTCCCCATACGCTAGAACATGTGCTTTTTGCCTCCTCAGCTCAAGGTGTTTGTATTTGTTGTTCCCTCTGCCTGGAAATATCTGCAACCCTCCCCTCCTTGAGAACTGTAGAGCTTGCTCATCTTCCTTATTTGGGGCCCAGGAAGTTCTCCCTGTACTTAAACACCATCCATCCCTTCACTCTCTATCTCCTTATGCCTTGTGTTATTATTGTTTTACAACTCAGTGACCAACATGATGTCAAATATTGTGATCTGTTTTTCTGTTCACTTTTTCTGAAACTTATAACAGAAGCTCACAAGGGTCATTCACATCTTTTGTGATGCAGCACTCAATAAATTCACACTGATTAAAAGCAGGATAGACACCATACCAGCACCTCATCTCCACTTGCTTCGAATGGCTGGCTGTCTCCAACTCAATCTCCCTTTTCCTCTACAGCAGAAAGCCTGGATCCACGGATTGAGGACTTCGTTAAGTAGTTTAAAAAATGTGAACTCAGGGATCTTTGCTGGCTGGCTTAACTCAAAGAGAAGGGCCTGGGCTGTGAAACTTCTGTTTCTTCATCTGTATACTCTGGGAATGCTTGTTGAGCAATTTGAAATGCAACATTTTAAGAGGGAGCAGAGCTGAGGACTTTGCTTACTCAACATCTGTCTTCTGTTCTCTGGCCTAGTGAAACAGAAAGCCAGTGAGGAGGTGAGAGAGGCCTATGCCCTGTGGGAGACCAAGCAGAAGGAATTAGATTCATGTAAGTGGTGCAAGAAGAACACAGTGAAGTCCCATGACATATCTAAATCATAAATCCTCCTGTCCTCCCTGAACGCTTGGTTCCAGACACACAGATTTTGCAGTGTAGTCCCCAAGACCCACTTAGGTATCCTGTCACCTCTTTGGCTTCAACTTCTCTCACTCCCTTTCCATTCTAATGACAATGAAACACTCACAAGTTATACTCTTACCTTAAGGATTTTTCGCTGTCTGTTCCCTCTGCCTATAGTGCTCCCTATAGTGCTCTTCGCCCTTGATAGTCTAGATGTCCTCCTATTGCCTCTAATAATTTAGCTCTCAGCTCAAACTTCAGCTCTATAGAGGTCTTAACTTATCTTCCCATCTAATAGCATCTGCCTCCAATCTGATCATTCCCTATTCCCCTCACCTTGCTTTTTTCTCTCTATAGCTCTTATTCCCACCTAACTTAATATATTTACATCTTTGTTATCATATCTCTCCAATGAGATGTAAGGTTTGTGTAAAACCATGTTCATTCTGTACCATACTCGCATGGCCATTTGTACATGCCATGGGCTTTTAGCACTCACAAAACATACGGGCACACACTGGGGAGAAGACTGGTTTCAGAGTGATCTTCACTAGGCAGAGGAGATGGGATAGAAGGAAGACACTCAGGTATCTTCTGTACAAGACATTTCATGTTATATCAAGCAAGTCCTTTCCCTGAAGTTGGAGTTGTGGGGGGCAGGGCAAGGTTGTGGTCTCTGGGGTCTGAAAGTGTCACTCTTTTTTTCCAGTGAATCTAGAACAACTGCGCCTAGAGGAGGTCTTGAGGAAAAAGCAAGATATTTAATACTTGTTCTGTCTTTCTCTCAATCCCTCTGTGTGTGTGTGTGTGTGTGCATGTGTATGCATGTATGTACATGCTTCTGGCCAAGTCATGTCACAAAAGTTACTTTTCCCATAGTAGACAGATGAATCCTTTTGAAACATAAATCAAGTCACATCCCTCTTATAATGAACTGCCTTCCTACCTACAATCTCACTCATAGTAAACAGAGATATCCTGCCAATGAGCTGCCAATTAGATGTTATCTGGGCCCTTAACCTCTCCATTTCACCTTTTACCACTTCCCTTGGTTGAGTTAACTCCAGTCATGCTAACCTCTTCACTACCTAGACATTCACTAGGTACATTCCAAAATCTCAGAGTCTTTGAATTTGCCATTCCTTTTTTTAAAATTATGTTATGTTAGTCACCATAGAGTACATCATTAGTTTTTGATATAGTCTTCCATGATTCCTCTTGCATGAAACACTCTACTCACTGATAATAATTTTTGTTAGTAATGACAGAGTTATTCATATTTTAGTAAACTTAATACCTGCCCCCATTAGTCTGTTGATTTCTTAATGGCAATTAATCACTCCTTTGTTTTGTTCATTGAATTTTTTCCAATCCAAGACCAAAGTCTGACACATTTATAAGTATCAAATAAATGTTCATGGAAATGAATTTGAATCAGTTCCTAGCAGGATGAAGGATTATTACTTTTTTAACCCAGCCTTTCTAGAAGAAACAGCAAGAGGAAACCAGGGTAAGAAAGAGAGAAAATACATAGGGAGCCAGACAGGCCAAAACCATTCAGGAACTTAAAAGCAGCAGTATCCAATTCAGCTAACCATCCCTCCATCCATTTAATAATCCAGTCATCCTACCAGCCATCTATTCACCCAATCTTCCATCTATACATATATCTATCTATCCAAATTATCTGGTATATCCGCTCTTCCATTTCCTCACCCTTTGCAACTAACCATCCATTCATCCAACTATTTACCCATCCATCTTTTCATCTAACCAACAATTGACCCGACCATCTATTCATCCAGCCATCCATTCATCTATTTCATTATCCATCTGTCTACCTACCATATATCAATTTAGTCATCCACACAGGTGTTTGTCCACCCATTCAAACATACATATATATAAACATCATCCAATTATCCATTCATCTATTCATACATACATATGTACAAAAATTCATACCATCATCCAACCAGCCATCACCTCTTCCTTTCAACCATTCATTTATCCAATTATTGATTTGCTCTTCCACTAATCCATTTTTATATCTGTCTATTCAACTGACATTCCATCCATTCATCCAACCATTTATTCATCCATCTGTACATTCATAAATCCATCCAACAACCATTTGCCATTTCCAAGAGGATAAAAGAATCATCCAGAAGTAGAGGCAAAGGTCATAGGAACCCCAGACTTTTCTCAGAAGCTCACCTTTGCTCTGTGTGTGTGTGTGTGTGTGTGTGTGTGTGTGGTGTGTAAAACCTGATACCTCAGCGGCCAGGGCAAATGACTGCAGAACAAACTGCCCATTTCTGATAGACACTTATGGAGTTCCTGCTCTGTGCCAGCTCATGGAAGAGAGCAACACCTGCAGGTACACACAGACCATTCTGGCACCTGATGATTCTGTTCAGTTCATGCAAATATGGGCCATTACCATGTGCCAATAAGATGAATGAATAAAATACAGGTTTGTCCTCTAGGGCCCCAATCTGAGCAATAGGGACTCTGGATGAGAGATATGGAGTCAGAGGACTGGGATTCCTTTAAATTAGTTTGGCATCTTCCACCTAATAATATCCCCAACCCCGGTTCCTTCTGTGAGCTCTCACAGGTCCTCCTCGGTTCTTCTCCCCATAAATACACTGAGGTTCTTCCTGATACAATGTAAAGGAAAGGAAAGTGAGGCCCAAAGGTAAGAGGTCTCCACCCTGCCTTGCTTACTTCCACAGAGAATCTGATACAGGTAATGTAGGAGGACTTGCACCATCAGCCGAGTCAGCTATTTTATGAGAAAGGATATTCTGCACTCAGCAAAAGGCTCTTCTTCCACAGCAGAATGGTGGGAAGTTGAAGGGGGGAGTTGGGGAATGGACTGATGACCCCCAACCCTTGTGGCTGACCTTCTAGAAAGCTGTTTGAAGAGGAGAACAGGAAGGCAAAGGCACTTCTGGAGGCAGCTTCCAAACAACACCAGCAACTGCAACACAAGCACAAGAGGTGGGCGGGGAGTACCTTTGTAAAGGGCTATCCGGGGGAAGCAGGGAAGAGTCAGACTCAGACCTCTCCTGGGAAAGGTGTCCTTGGGGAGCATTGACTGAGGTCCTCAGACATACAAAACCCCCCCACACCTTTATCCAACCCTCTTCCTTCTTTTTTTCCTTTCTTCCTCTCTTATCCTTCTTTTCACACACACACACCCCCAGAGCTCTTTTTTCTCCTTCCCTCTCCTTCTACCCTTCCTCCTCAATACAGTGTCCTTCCTTTCCTCTTCCTCCTCTTCCATCACCTGTTTCTCCTTTTCTTCTACCTCCTAATGCTCTCCCTTCACTCCTAATTCTCCTCTATGATATTTTCCCTCCCACATTCCCTTACTCCTCTCCTCATTTTCTCTCTTCTCCTCATCCCCATACTCTCCTTTTTCTCTCTTCTTTCCTTCTCTTCTTTGTATAACCTTTATCTCCCTCTTCCTCCTCCTCTATTTCACCATGTGTCCAGGATAGGGGTGGAGATGAAGAAGCTGTGTATGTAGTTCCTGTCAGAAACTTATATCATCTCAGAAGAAGGAGCCAACAAAGAAGACGTAGGGAGGCCAGGGAAGGAGGAGGAAGGCAAAGACAGAAACAGGGAAATGGAAAGAATAGGGTTTTGTGTCCCTAAGTGCATGGATCCCTGTGAAGGGGCAAGCAGGCAAGCATGGAGCTGCTACATAGGAGCAGAGGAGCTCATGAAAGCCTATCTGACCACTTTGTCCAGAAAGGGCATTCCTGCAAGGGGGCATAGCTGGTGCACAGATACTGACGTGGAATCACTGAGGCAGTGAAAATGCAGAGAGGTGCTAATGACGAGTGTGAGTGCCAGGGTTCTAGGAGACTTGTACACCCCAGAGCTCAAGGTCCCCACCCCACAACTCTCTCATTCTTTAAAGGTACAGCACCTTCGGCAGACCATCCAGAAACTCCCTGCAGGACCCAAGGAGACCAACTCAGAACTAATCCCAGGAAGGGCCACTTATCTTCCTAAGAAGGGAGTAAAATAACCTTGCTTAAATGTAGTCAGGAAGTTAATGATCTTTAAGCTGAACTGTAATGTAAATTTATGGCATTTTTTTCATATTAATGACAGTACACTAATAAATAATCTTTTATTGGCAAATTTGTACACATGTCCATTTATTTCCTTTAGAATAAATTGTTGAAAGGACATTGTTGATTCAGTGATTCTGCATATTTAATCTTTTTTTTGCATATTTAATATTTGATGAACCTTGACTTCCATAAAGATTGAATCACTTCACAATACAATCAGCAGTTTATAAGTGACTGTTTCACCAAATTTACATCATTTTAAAGTTTTCATATAGGTGCCATCATCAGCTCCTTTCTACAGGTGAAGGAAGTATGGCTTCTGGAGGTTTGGTAGCAATCACCAGATCACTCACCAGTTAGTTGTGGAGCCATACTTTTCACCATAGAAATGTTTCTGTCCAGAGCCTGTGAACTTCATTGAAATCCTGGGTATCAATAATCATTGCTACTCTGAAGACCTAGACTCACTCGCTCTTTATTTCAAAACCTCATCTCTGTTTTATGATCTATCATTTAGGTTTGGAATTAAAAGAGCAAAAAGAAAACATAACTAAAAGTTTAAGCAGTTTTTAGCTTCTGTGCAAGGGTTTTTCTGTACTGATAGTAATTCTCTTGTTAAAAGGACCAAAACAAGAAAACCAAGGCCATCTTTCTGATCAGAGATGAATCCTTTTAATACACTGGTTTGATGAATCAGGTTTGCTAGAGGTAGTGGACCCTCATGATGTTCTTCCACAGGGCATTTTGGTTCCAGCCTGGTGAACCTCAGCCATCAGCACTCAGGCCTCAGTGGAGGGGATCCTGATCTCTTACCTTCACCTCTTTACTCCAGGCATGGACTTGGGACTTTCCCAGAATTCCTACTTCACAGCAGATACCAGGCTGTGATAGTCAATGAGATGTTATCCGCACTTCTTGCACTGTGGGAGAGAAGTGTAACACAAATACTAGGACTTAAAACCAACTGTTAAGAGACCTCATGTCAATGGACCTGTTCAGACAGGTCCATTCTGGGATTTCTCACTATGCTAGTTTCTTGCCTGGATGCCAGCTTGCCTCCAAATGGCCAGGGGCAGTTCACTATCCCCACCCAAGATGTTCCATGAGACTTTATACCTGGGAATCATGGCCGAGCTTGCTACCAGCCCAAAAGAGAATGTTGGAAAACTTCCCTAATCTCAGTATAAGAAAGGGGAATTTATAGGATTGTCATTTTAGGCTTCAGGACCCACCTTCATCTAAAATATGTAACAACAGACCATTCTCTTTCAGAAGAAACCCCATCCAGATTCCTAGGGGGTCGTCTGAGAAGACATTTACAAAATAATCTGACAGTTTCTTTCCCATAGTTAGGTTATTACTGCTCTTAACACAAATGAGGTTGTTTCCTTCTTTTGTCTTTTTTCTGTATATCCCATTTATCATTCACTGGGCTTCTATATAAATGCTAGGTGAAGTATGATATTTTCTCTTATTCATTCTCAGAGAAAATCAGAAGGCATATTATTATTAACATTCTCCATGCCCTTTGCACTGGGTCACACTAACCTCCCCAAAATAATAAAAGAATCTGAGCATCTCTCCTGTTCTAGCCATTGGAGTGAAAGCAGTGTGCCACAGTGGTTACAAGATTGGGCTCTGAAGGGAAACTGGGTGAAAATCCTGCTTCGGCTATTTGTATGCTGAATGACTGTCAGCATGTCCCTGAACCTCTCTGACTATCGAATATCTTTATTGATAAAATTAGGTAATGCCTATATCTTAACTAATAGGGACTTTGCTTTGATCATTAATTCATATAATTAAATATAATTGAAGACTTCAAAAGGGTTTGTCTAAACATTAGCTATCACTGTACCACTGGTAAGCATGTCTCAAATCTGTTATATTTCAGAGAATTCAACATTGCCACACCATCTCCATGCCTCTTGGAATTTATGTGATCATGACCACTAGTTTATTCAGTCCTTACATTCATAATGTGAAACCAAAATTACTCCACGTGAAAAAGCTCCTTACATGAACATGTGCAGATGTGGAAGCCTGAGAGAAAACCCCAGAATGTAAAATCTTTCCAATGGGTGTTCACGGGGAGGTGGCAACACTGAGACCTCAGGTAAATATATTTTTTTCTCTAAGTTTGAACTACAAAACCAGGGAAGATATTTTCAAAGAGTCTTTAAAGCTTAACAATAAAACTATTAAAATATTATAATAATTACAGAAAAAAATTATCAGTCCCAAAGGTAAATATTTGGTCAATGATGGAAACAATTATCAGTATCAGTGCCCATTCCAGCACTGTCCAGGGTAGAAAAAGTCTTACCAAGGGGATTATGCATATGCCAGATCCCATTTGCAAGGGTTTAACAATTGCTAGATAAATACAATGGGCTATTTTATCCTGATGTCATTAAAAAGGTAATTATATGCAAATTTCATGTCAGCTGTCTCCTCTTCCTTGAAATCTGAACTATGGGACCATTTTCACTCTGCATAATTTCCTTTTTTTTTTTTTAATTTTTATTTATTTATTTGACAGAGAGAGACACACTGAGAGAGGGAACACAAGCAGTGGGAGTGGGAGAGGGAGAAGCAGGCTTCCCGCCAAGCAGAAAGCCCAAAGTGGGGCTCCATCCCAGGACCCTGGGATCATGACCTGAGCCAAAGTCAGATGCTTAACGACTGAGCCGCCCAGGCACCCCTACTCTGCATCATCTTGTTGGACTGCCGCTTCCTGACGGCGCACGGGAGAAGAATGAGGCACAAACAAGTCAGCTGCAATAGAGATTGGGAGCAGGGGTCGGCAGTTGAGAAGACTGCCGCCCCGAACAACTCCTTAATCCCATATTTATTGGATACGAGATGATAATCAATAAAGAAGATTATACATTGTTTGTAGGTAAACAAGAAGGAATGTGA
>CM052901.1:64371921-64387720 GCA_028534135.1 Potos flavus | reverse complement strand
ATTGTATATATGGACCATATCTTCTTTATCCATTCGTCTGTTGAAGGGCATCTTGGCTCTTTCCACAGTTTGGCGATTGTGGCCATTGCTGCTATGAACATTGGGGTACATGTAGCCCTTCTTTGTACTGCATCTGCATCTTAGGGGTAAATACCCAGTAGTGTAATTGCAGGGTCATAGGATAGCTCTATTTCTAGCATTTTATTTTATTTTTTCCTCTTACAGCTTTTATCTCTCTTCTTAAATTACCTGTCTAATCTTGCATGTTCTCTACCTTTTTCAGTAGAGCCTTTAGCATTAGTTATAGTTATTTTAAATTATCTGCTTGATATTTCTAACACCTGTGTCATATCTGAGTCTAGTTTTAATGACTACTTTGTCTTTTCAGACTGTGTTTTTCTTGCCTCTCTTTATGCCTTGTAGTTGTTTGTAGCAAGCTGGACGTGTCGTATAGGATAGCGGATACCGAGATAAATATATTTATGCTTGGATATGAGCCAGTCTTTCCCTTTTCTAGGTCTTTACTGTGGAGGTGTGCTTTAATGTGGTCTGGAACTGCACTGCAGCTGAAATTTGTTGTTGCTATGGTTACCAGAATTGAAGATTACTGTTGCTTTGGTTACCGGATTAAAGGGGAATTTTTTTTTTTTTTGTTATTGTTGCTATGGGTACCAGAACCTTAATATTCTTCCAGTAATTTATTTTCTCTCTCACTACTTGTGCTTCTCCCCAGAGTGAATCTGTCTCTTGTGGTTCTACCAGCTATATTCCACTGTTATATTTACTGTATGTCTGTTAGGTTTGTGTGAGGAATAAGCATGATGAATGTATCTGATCTTTTGATTTGGTCTTAATGTTAGGCATGAACTGTATACCTGAGTTTTACTGATGTGGATTTCTCAAGCTTTCCTGCCCCTCCTCCAGATACAGTGATGGGCTTAACAAGAATTCCTTTCCTTCCTCCAGGGGAAGAGCCTTGTTTTCCCCCCATTCCCTTACCCTATGTACAGTGGGTTTACACCAGTGTCCTGAAATTAATGTTGTGATGCCCCCGCTCTTTTATATTGAGGCTTTTCTTACTTGGAAGAGATAGGAGAGATGGGTCTGGGCAGAGTTTTGGTGGTGAGCTTTGTACCCTGCCCCAGTTGCAATGGAATTCCATCAGTGCCCTCAGGATACAAGTTTTGATGAATTTTCCCTTCAAGATTAATTTTTTTCTGTAATACAGACAGAAGAGATGGGTCTGGGTGGATTTGGTAGTGGTTGTTGTGTCCTTCCCCTCGGACAGCATCAAAGAGAAACTTTTCTCTGGTTACTTGCTAATTCTCCCTGTGAAAGCTTGATGGGGTCTCTTAAGGAAAAACTTGCCAAGAGTGTGGGAAACCTTTATGACTGTGACCCCTAGTGTTTCACATTCTTAGGCTTGTCCATGCTAGGCCTTTAGCAATTTATTTAAAAAATTATTTCTAATTTAATCTTTCTACCACCTTATATGGTATCTGGTGGCATATGTCCCAAGTAAACAGACACCAAAATAGTGCTTATATATGAGGGCTCCATTCTGTGTCAAAATTTTGAGTTGACTTTTTGCTCTGTTTTCTGAGGAGTTTAAGAAAATTAATTTGCAGTCCATCCAGCTTTTTTCTTGCCATAATGATGGTAAAAATATTCTTTCCTGCTTTCTACATTTTGTAATTTTTATTGTTATGTTAGTCACCATACAGTACATCATTAGTTTTTGATGTAGTTTTCCATGATTCATTGTTTGCGTATAACACCCAGTGTTCTATGCAATACATGTCCTCCTTAATACCCATCACCGGGCCAACCCATCCCCCCACCCTCCTCCCTTCCAAAACCCTCAGTTTGATTCCCGGAGTCCATAGTCTCTCATGGTTCGTATCCCCCTCAGATTCCACCCTCCTTCATTTTTTCCCTTCCTTCTCCTAATGTCCTGCTTTCTACATTTTAAAATCAAAGCAGAAGTCAATGAATAAGTCAATTTTATATCAAAATTTGGGTTTAACAGATAAATTGTTATTTTGACATTTGAATAAATATTTGAGACATTTGTGTTTGACTAGTGTCTAAATGAGATTTTGAGACAATAGAATGAAAACTTGAAATCTGATAATAAACATTTGTTATAGTTTTAGGTGATACACATCCATTCTGGTGTCACCATTGCCCATTCATTGTCACACATTTACTCACACATCACTGGTGACTATTCACATAGTGCACATGTGCACACAGTCAGATATAAAACCTCCATCAACCAACCCTTCCCTTCTTCTGTACATTCATGGTCCTACACAAACACCTCTCTCTCAAAGCTGCTGCTTTCCTATTTTCCAGCTTAGTGGAAGGCATCAGAACCTCACAGTCACCCAAACCACAAGGCAATCTGGAGTCAACCATGGATTTCCCACATACTCCATCACCAAGACTTTTCTAGCCAACCTCAACTGTGTTTCTGTAGTCCATTCCTTCCTTAGCAACCCAATGGCCACTGCCTTATTTCAGTGTCCCCTGGACCACTAGAACTGCATTCTCACTGACACCCTTCCAATATATCATCTGTCCTACAAAAAAAAAGTCTTTTTTTTTAAAGATTTTATTTATTTATTTGACAGAGAGAGAGAGATCACAAGTAGGTAGAGAGGCAGGCAGAGAGAGAGGGGGAAGCAGGCTCCCCGCCTAGCAGAGAGCCCGATGCGGGGCTCGATCCCAGGACCCTGAGATCATGACCTGAGCCGAAGGCAGAGGCTTTAACCCACTGAGCCGCCCAGGCGCCCCAAAAAATGTCTTTATGATGCACACAAATCTGGCCACATCGCTACTCTGACTAACTACAATTTATTAACGGCTTCCCATTGGCCCATAGGAAAAAGTCCACATTTTTTTTTAGCATGGCCTTTAAAGGCCTTCTTGACCTGACTTCTGAATATTTCTTCTTCACTAACATACCATGCATAATATATTTCAGATATTACTATATCGATTTAATCATAATATATACATAAACATATTTTAAAATTACCCTAAAACATGACAGAAACATCTTCAGATCACTCTCTGTCTCTCAATCAGAAATTAGTGTATCCTGGGATGCAGCAAAGGCAGTCATAAGAAGGAAGTATATAACAATACAGGCCTACCTCAAGAAGTAAGAAAAGACTCAAATACACAATCTAACCATACATCTAATGGAGCTAGAAAAGGAACAACAAATAAAGCATAAAGCCAGCAGAGGAAGAGAAATAATAAAGATTAAAGCAGAAATAAATGATATAGAAACAAACAAACAAACAAACGAAAAACCCAGATCAATGAAACTGAGAGTTGATTCTTCGAAAGAATTAATAAAATTGATAAGCACTTACTCAGACGTATCAAAAGGAAAAAAAAGGACCCAAATAGATAAAATCACAAATGCAAGAGGAGAGATTCCAACCCACACCACGGAAATGCAAACAACTCTAAGAGAATATTATGAAAAATTATATGCCACAAAACTGGAAGAATTTGATAAATCCCTAAAAACATAAAAACTAACAAAGCTGAAAGAAAAAGAAATATATAATTTGAACATACACATAACCAACAAAAAAATTGTATCAGTAATCAAAAACCTCCCAAGAAACAAAAGTTCAGGGCCAAATGACTTCCCAGGGGAATTCCACGGAACATTTAAAGAAGAGTTAATATCTATTCTTCTCAAGCTGTTTCAAAAAATAAAAAAGGAAGGAAAAATTCAAAACTCATTCAACGAGTCCAGCATTACCTTGATTCCAAAACCAGACAAAGACTCCACTAAAAGGAGAATTTCAAGCAACTATCCATGATGAACATGGAAGCAAAAATTTCCAACAACTAACTAGCAAACTTAATCCAATAATACACTAAAAACTTATTCACCATGATAAAGTTGGATTTACTCCTGGGCTTCAGGGGTGGATCAATACTTGAAATCGATCAATGTGATACAACACATTAATAAAAGAAAGGATAAGACTATATGATCTTCTCAATAGATGCAGAAAAAGCATTTGACAAAATAGAGCATCCATTGTTGATAAAAACCCTCAACAAAGTAGGGTAGGTGGAAAATACCTAAAGATAATAAATGCCATATATGTAAGACCCACAACTAATATGGCCTTCAATGGGGAAAGTTTGAAACCATTCCCCCTAAAGTCAGGAACAAGACAAGGGTGTCCATCCTCACCATTGTTATTTAACATAGTACTAGAAGTCCTAGCAAACAGACCACAAAAAGAAATGCAAGGCATCAAAATCAGCAAGGAGGAATTCGAACTTTCACTATTTGCAGACAGCAAGACACCCAGTGTAGAAAACCCAAAAGACTCCACCAAAAAATTACTGGAACTGATATATGAATTCACAAAGTCAGGGATATAAAATCAATGTACAGAAATCTGCTGCATTTCTATACACCAATAATGAAGCAGCAGAAAGATAAATCAAGGAAGTGATCTCATTTACAATTGCAGCAAAAAAGCCCCTTAAGATACCTAGGGATAAACATAAGCAAAAAGGTAAAAGATCTGTACTCTAAAAACTGTAGAACACTTATGAAAGAAATTGAAAGGACACAAAGAAATGGAAAAACATTCCATGCTCGTGGATTGGAAGAACAAACATTGTTAAAATGTCTCTGCTACCCAAAGCAATCTACACATTCAATACAATCCCTACCAAAATACCACCAGCATTTTTCACAGAGCTAGAACAAACAATCCTAAAATTTGTATGGAACCACAAAAGACCCCAAAGAGGCAAAGCAGTCCTGAAAAAGAGAAGCAAAGCAGGAGGCAGCACAATGCCTTCACAATGACCTCAAGCTATATTAAAAAGCAGTAGTTTTTTCACAACAGGTTTGCCGCCAGAACACAGGTGTCATGAAAACCATCGCTAGACCTAAACCAAAATGGAAAAGGAAAAGACTCACATCAACATCATCATCATGGGACACATAGATTCAGGCAATTCTACCACTATTGGTCATCTGACCTACAAATGTGGTGGGATCAACAAAAGAACTATGGAAAAATTTGAGAAGGAGGCTGCTGAGATGGTAAAGGGCTCCTTCAGGTATGCCTGGGTCTTGGATAAACCGAAAGCTGAACGTGAACGTGGTATCACCATGGATATCTCCCTGTGGAAATTTGAAACCAGCAAGTATCATGTGACCATCACTGATGCCCCAGGACACAGAGACTTTATCAAAAACATGATTACAGGTACATCTCGGGCTGACTGTGCTGTCCTGACTGTTGCTGCTGGTGTTGGTGAATTTGAAGCAGGCATCGCCAAGAATGAGCAGAGCTGTGAGCATGCCCTCTGGCTTACACACTGGGTGTAAAACAACTAACTGTTGGTGTTAACAAAATAGATTCCACTGAGCCACCCTACAACCAGAACAGATACGAGGAAATCATTAAGGTAGGCAGTACCTACATTAAGAAAATAGGCTACAACCCCAACACAGTAGCATTAGTGCCAATTTCTGTTTGGAATGGTAACAACATGCTGGAGCCAACTGTTAACATGCCCTGGTTCAAGGGATGGAAAGACCCATAAAGATGGGAATGGCAGTGGAACCACACTGCTTGAAGCTCTGGATTGCATTCTGCCACCAGCTTGTCCAACTGACAAGCCCTTGCATCTATCCCTCCAGGACGTCTACAAAATTGGTGGTACTGGTGCTGTCCCTGTGGGCCGAGTGGAGACTGGTGTTCTTAAACCTGGCATGGTGGTCACCTTTGCTCCAGCCAATGTTACAACTGAAGTAAAGTCTGTTGAGATGCACCATAAAGCTTTGAGTGAGGCTCTTGCTGTGGACAATGTGAGCTTCAATGTCAAGAAGGTGTCTGTCAAAGGTGTTCGTTGTGGCAATGTTGCTGGTGACAGAAAAAATGATCCACCAATGGAAGCAGCTGGCTTCATGGCTCAGGCGATTATCTTGAACCATCCAGGTCAAATCAGTGCTGGATATGCACCTGTGCTGGATTGTCACACAGCTCACATTGCTTGCAAGTTTGCTGAGATGAAGGAGAAGATAGATCATCATTCTGGAAAGAAGCTGGAAGATGGTCCCAAGTTCTTGAGATCTGGTGACGCTGCCATTATTGGTACGGTTCCTGGCAAGCCTATGTGTGTTGAGAGCTTCTCTGACTATCCTTCTCTGGGCCATTTTGCTGTTCGTGACATGAGACCGATGGTTGCTGTGGGTGTCATCAAAGCAATGGACAAGAAGAAAGTTAGAGCTGGCATGGTCACCACGTCTGCCCAGAAAGCTCAGAAGCCTAAATGAATATTATCCCCAATACCTGCCACCTCAATCTTAATCGGTGGTGGAAGAATGGTCTCAGAATGGTTTGTGTCAGTTGACCATTTAAGTTTAACAGTAAAAGACTGGTTAAGGATAACAATGCATTGTAAAACCTTCAGAAGGAAAAGAAAATGTTTTGTGGAACATTTGTTTTTTTCATGTGTGCGGCAGTTTTAAGCTATTAGTTTTTAAAATCAGTACTTTTTAATGGAAACAACTTGACCAAAAATCTGTCACAGAATTTTGAGACCCATTAAAACATAAGTTTAATGAGGAAAAAAAAAAAGCTGTAGTCATCAGGACAGTATGGTACTGGCACAAAAACAGACACCTAGATCAGTGGAATGGAATAGAACACCCAGAAATGGACCCTCAACTATATGGTCGACTAATATTTGATGAAGCAGGAAAGCATATCCAGTGAAAACAAAGGCAGTCTCTTCCACAAATGGTGTTGGGAAAACTGGACAGCAACATGCAGGAGAATGAAAGGGACCCCTTTCTTACTCCATATGTAAAAATAACTTCAAAATGGATGAAAGACATAAATGTGAGATAGGAAACTATCAAAACCCTAGAGGAGAACATACGCAGCAACCTCTGTGACATCAGCCGTAGCAGCTTCTTACTAGATATGTCTACTGAGGGAAGGGAAATAAAAGCTGAAATAAGCTATTGGGACTACATCAAACTAAAAAGCTTTTACACATTGAAGGAAAGAATCAACAAAACTAAAAGGCGACCTTTTAGCCTGGGTGGCCCAGTCGGTTAAGCATCTGACTCTTGATTTCAGCTCAGGTCATGATCTCGGGGTCTTGAGATTGAGCCCCACATCAGGCTCCACACTTGGTGGAGAGTCTGTTCAAGATTCTCTCTCTCCCTCTCCCTCTGCCCCTCGCCCCACTCTCCCTGTCTCCCAAATAAGTAAATAAATAAATCTTAAAAAAAAAGAAAAACCTAAAAGGCAACCTACTGAATAGGAGAAGATATTTCCAAACGATATATCTGATAAAGAGCTAATATCCAAAATACATAAAGAACTTACTAAACTCAACCCCGCAAATAAATAATGCAGTTAAGAAATGTGCAGAAGACATGAACAGACATTTCTCCAAAGAAGACAGCCCGATGGCCAACAGACGCATGAAAAGATGATCAACATCACTGATCATCAGGGAAATGCCAATCAAAACTGCAATGAGATATCGCCTCACACCTGTCAGAATCACTGAAATCAACAACACAAAAAAAACAACAGGTGTTGGTGAGGATGTGGAGAAAGGGGAACCCTCTTGCACTGTTGGTGGGAATGCAAACTTGTGCAGCCACTGTGGAAGACAGTATGGAGGTTCCTCAGAAAGTTAGAAAATAGAACTACCCTATGATCCAGCAATCACACTACTGAGTGTTTACTCAAATAATACAGAAACACTAATTCAAAGGGATACAGGCACCCCTATGTTTATAGCAGCATTATTTACAATAGCCAAATTATGGAAGCAGCACAAGTATCCATCCATAGATTAATGGATAAAGAAGATGTGGTATATACACACAATGGAATATTATTCAGCGTCAAAAAAAGAAAGAAATCTTGCCATTTGCAATGACATGGATGGAGCTGGAGAGTATAATGCTAAGTGAAATAAGTCATTCAGAGAAAGACAAATACCATATGATATCACTCATATGTGGAATTTAAGAAACACCAATAACAAAAGAGTAAAAAAAAAAAAAAAAGAGAGAGAGAGAGACGAGCCAAGAAACAGATTCTTAACTATAGAGAACAAACCAATGGTTATCAGATGGGAGGTGAGGGGGGGTGGGATGGGTGGAATAGGTGATGGGGATTAAGGAGTGCACTTGCTGTGATGAGCACTGGGTGATGTATGGAATTGTTGAACCACTATATTGTACACCTGAAACTAATATAACACTATATATTAACTATCCTGGAATTAAAATTAAATTACATTTAACTATATTTAAAAAAACACAGCAGGATTTTTGGAAATTGACAAGTTCATTCTAAAATGTATATGGAAATGGGGCGCCTGGGTGGCTCAGTCGTTAAGCGTCTGCCTTCGGCTCAGGTCATGATCCCAGGGTCCCGGGATCGAGCCCCGCATCGGGCTCCCCACTCTTCGGGAAGCCTGCTTCTCCCTCTCCCACTCCCTCTGCTTGTGTTCCCTCTCTCGCTGTGTCTCTCTCTGTGTCAAATAAATTAAAAAAAAAAAAAACCTACCCAAAATTATAAAAAAAAAAATGTATATGGAAATGTAAATGGAGAGAAAGAGCCAATTAATCTTGAAGAAGAAAAGCATAGCTGAAGGGCTCTATAAGAAAAGTTAATAGAAAGTTATAATGAAGACATTGTATTATTGGTGCAAGGATAAACAGACAGATAGAATAGACTAAAGAATCCAGAAACACACAGCATAATCTCTTCCAGTCCCATCCATGTTGATGCAAAAGTTGGGTATTCATCCTTACGTGTGGAGCATAAGGAAAAACATGGAGGACATTGTGAGAAGGAAAGGAAGGGTGAATTGGGGGAAATCGGGTGGGGGGGAGATGAACCATGAGAGACTGTGAACTCTGAGCAACAAACTGAAGGTTTTGGAGGTGTGGGCGTCGGGGGTTGGGTGAGCCTGGTGATGGGTATTGAGGAGGGCACGTATTGCATGGAGCACTGGGTGTGGTACATGAACAATGAATCTTGGAACACTGAAAAAATAAAATAAAAGTAATTGGAGAAAAAAAAAAGAGTCCAGAAACACACACGCACATATATGGTCACTGATGATGTAAATGCCATGGCAGTGAGGTGGGGAAAAGATGGTCTTTTTAATAACTTGTGCGGTATCAATTGTGTATCTCTACAGGGGGGAAAAAAAGAATATTCCTCCATCTTCACAAAATGTGAAATAATCCATTTGAGATGTATTTCACATCTAAGTAAGAAATGTAAAATAATAAAGCTTTTAGAAGAAAACCCAGGCAGGCAGCTGGTGTGGCTTGCTGGAGCCAGCATGGGCAATAAGGACCTTGTACTCTAAATATTGAGGCTCTGGATTCTGATTGTTGATCACAGCTTTTCATGGCTGAGGAGCTGGCAGCTTTTCAGAAACTTGAACACAGAACTACCATATGACCTAGCAACTCCACTTGTAGGTATATATCCAGAAAATTTGAGAGCAAGGACACGAACAGAAATTTGTATACCCATGTTCATAGCAGCATTATTGACAGTAGCCAAAATGTGTAAACAGCCACGTGTCCATCAACTGATGAATGGGTAAACAATTCGTGGTGTATGCATGCAATGGAATATTAATCGGATATTCTAAAAAATGAAATTTTGACATATGCCTCAACACGGACGGACCTTGAAAACGTTATGCTAACTAAAATAAGCCAGACACAGTAAAACAAATACTATATTTGTGTTTATACCATATAATGTATTCCACTTACAGGAGTTACCTAGAATAGGCAAACTCATACAGGCAAAAAAATAGAATAGAGATTGCTAGAGACCGGTGGGAGGAAGAAATGGGGAGTTATTCTTCAATAGGTACAGAGTTTATGTTGGGGATGATGACAAACTTTTTAGGTATAGTTAGTGGTGATGGTGATGGGTACATTGTGAATGTATTTAATACCATGAATTCTACACTTATGGATGGTTAAAATGATGACTATTATGGTGTATACATTTTACCACACATTTTTTTTAAATGGTGTGATCATTTTGGAGATTTCTTTGGTACTACCTGATAAAGCTGAGTGTAGGCAATGTCCTATGTTCTAGCTGTTCAGCTCCTAGGTAACCACACAAATTTATATATATAAGTAGAGTTATCACTAAAGTCTGTACAATATTGTTCATATAGCAAAATATGTACTATCCTAGACAAAAAACGACCCAAATATTTATAATAAGTAAAATTGATGAATAAATTATACACATTCATATGATAGACTACAACGTAACAATTAAATGATTGAATAACTACCAGACCCAAGAGCATGGATAAAACACAGGAAAATGATGTTGAGTGAAAAGAAGCTGAACACAAAAGACTCTATACCATATGAGTCCATTTACATAAATTTAAAATCAGACAAAACCAGACCATGCTGCCAGAGGTGAGGACTGTGGTTACTTTGCAGACGAGGGATGGGGGTAACTGGCAAGGGGCCCAAGAGGGCCTTGTAGGGAGGTACGTGATACTCTACATTTCAAATTGAGTGGGGATCCCATAGATGTGGTGTGTTCACTTTGTGAAATTTCATGGAGCAACACAATCATGATTTGTATAATTTTTGTAATTCATATTTTAATGAATAAGTGTATTTGAAAAAAATGGGAGAATGGGGGCGATTGCTGTGGTAGAGAGTGCAAGGGAACTATCCTCTTTGTATGTTATCTGCCAAGGCAGGGATTTTCCTGAGCCCAACAAAATTTAAATGAACCATGAAAATAATAAAGTTCCCAAATACATAATGTTACTGAGAATCTATTTTCTTAACTTTGGAGGAATCTTCCAGACACATATATCCCAAAACCAAGATTCATCTCTTTTGTTTTCCCTTTCTCTTTATTTTAGCATACCAATAAAACAAAATTTAGTATATTTTTATCTTGAATGAATGGCATGTGTGGTATAAGCCAATTTTTGTGATATTCATTTCTCTCAAGTTATCCCTCTTTCTTGCTTTCCACCTACCAACCTATCCTTTTGTGTCATAGGTGAATAATAAGGTATCTGAAGTGATTTTGAACCAGTGTTAGAACTAGATAATTCCGGATGTTAAAATTGGTATAATTTACTGTTTTGCATTTATATCTCCACATCTTCCTTGATTTCTTTTATTAACAATCAACATATTATAATAAAATTATGAAATCACACTCCTATATTTTTAAATTTATAACACCTAACCCTCTTTCTTACATTTTGTAAATGTATCTACATGTTGTTAATTAAACTGTCTGTTCAATTTATACCCACCATTGAACACTTTAGAATCCTCAGCATCTATATGCTAGATTTTGTTGCTTTTTTCTTGTTTTTTTTGAGTTTTTATTTAAATTCTAGTTAGTTAACATACAGTGTAACATTAGTTTCAAGGGTAATTTTCTTTTTTTTTTTTTTCCCCCAAATCAAGGGTAATTTTCTGTGTGTGAATTCACATTTATTTTTCTCAATTAGATCCACATTTTATTGGTTTCCAGAATTCTTCTTCCTTAACCTTGAAGTAATCTTTCATAAACTAGTATCTCTTCGGGTAAAGAGATCATTAACCAAAGAGTTACCTCTTCCTTCTTTCCTGCCCTTTATTTTATCGCAGTCTAATAAAATAAAATCTAATACTTTTTATTTGAATAGCATGTGTGTTAGAAGCTGATCGTTGTAAAAGTCATTTCTGTAAATTTATCTACCTTTCTTGCTATCCACCTGCTAGCCTATCAGTTTATCTCACAAGGGAAAACATAGATGTTTGTATGCAATGATTTTGAACCAGTAATTCTGAACATTGCAATTTGATATATTGTATCCGTGTTCATATTTTCTTTCAGTGCTTGACTTTTTTAAATAATTAACATGTTGTAATAAATGTGTAAAATAAATATCCTTTGTTTTTTAATTTATATAAACCTCACGCCGTTGTACTTTATAGAGTTGTATGTTGTCAACCAAGGCACGTGACTGATTTCCACCATGATGAAAAGTTTTAGAAATCATCAGCAATTACATGCTAGATTTTATTGCTTCTTCATTTTCTAATGAAAGTTCACTTTTGTGAATTCACATTTGTTTTTCTCAACGGGCCCACATTTTAACAATTTCCAGAACTGGTACGTTTGAAGTCGTAACAGCAAAACCAGTTTTTACACATGACCTCCTTGTTCTGTGACCAAATCGCTTTCTATCCATGGTTCTAGCTCACAGGGAATGGGGTAAGGCTTCTCTTTCCACTCCTCAGTCCAGGGAAAGGCCCTGATCCCAAGCCCCTTACTCACCCCTCCCTCAGAGGGAAGAGTCATGTGACGGGCCAGATTCTGGAGCACTGAACGCAGTACCACTGCACACTGCGAGGTGACACGCATGCATGTCGGACACGCCCATGTTCTCTCTTACAATACTAAGCGGTAAGCTGAGCCAGTGCCCACCTGTGAAGGCTGGGTGCTGCCACGTCACTCTCTCTTGCTTTCTTCCCGCTGGAGATTTGGGGCTGAGTCCTCATCCTTGCACATGAGGGGTCCGTGGTGGTAAGTGCAGAATGAGTCAAAGGAATTCTGCTTCATTCTTGAGCCCACGCCTGTGGGTAGAACCAGAAGGCTCTAAATGGAAGGGTACAGGGAACTAGCCCAGTGAACAATATTCCAAGCCCTTGTGTCTGTGCCTCATTTAGAGAAAGCCCTGGGAGAGGGCAGAGTGGCAGTGTCGGGTAGGAGGAATGTGTCATTTTGTCCTCTGGGCAAACACTAACTAGTCCCGTACTGTCAGATTCTTACCAATAACGCCACACTTTCATAGGCCTCTCACCCTACTGCAGATGGGAAGCACACATACCCAAATGTCGTAACCCACATTGAAATGTCACATGTACCCATTTGAATAGACATGGCCTCAGGTGTTGCCATAATCTCATCCAGAGACCAGCACTTGGTGTTTGCAGGCATGGTTGGCAGACTCAGTCCATGAGAAGGTAAGGTAAATGTCTGGTTAAGGACCCCTGAATTTTCAGTCGTTCCCTCACACCTGCTTTTCCATCAGGGGCTCATGCACCATGTCTGGTACCATGTCTGGTACCATGAAATCAGTGTTCTCAATCTTAAACTGGTCCCACGTAAGCAGGTTGTCCTCATTTAGGCCTCGTTTTATCTCTCAGCACTTTGTCCTTGACATTTAGACTGTCCAAACTGGCAACACGTCCCATGGTTGAGTTACTGGCGTCTGATATTTTTCAGATAGAATTGGCCACTTCAGGTCGCATTTAGTAACTACTCCCACATATGTAAATAATTATCCATTTACTCTGCATACAGTGTTATTTTATGTACCTCACATTTTACAGTTATTTGCAACTGGACAACACATATCCCCATTGCCTTTTTGAGAAATGCCTTTTGGCTACCATTAAGTTCTATATTGATAATACTTTGCACATTTCTTAACGTACCTAGCCAATAATGGCCCTCCTCACCCCCCTCCCTCCAAAAAGAAGGATCTGACGGTGAAAGGGATCCAAGAATAACTTTTCCTTGATAACCACTCTCTGAATAAGCCTCGCAAGTATGTTAGTAATCAGCCTCTCGGTTAGGCCTGTGTTAACTGCCCCAGGGCTGCCATTTACCATCGGAAAGCCAACATTTCACTCTCATAAGCTCTCATCATGTTTGCTTTCCTTGTCCTCCCCAAATAAAATCTACTGTGAGGGGACACACACACACACACACACACAGACACACACTGCATACACCATTACTCAAAGGTACCCAAAAATGGGATCATTGTAAATTTTTACCTCCCGCATGTCTCAGGAGATGGAGGGGAAGGTCTAATGGCAAAACTAAGATCAGGATGTTAGGGTAGTTTCATATTAGCATGTAAATGCTAAAATGTGGCCGTTTTTTTCGTTGAGTGTCCTTAGTCTAACACCATTTGCAAAAATGTGCTTGGGATCAAGTGATCATGTTTACAAACCTTTTCATGGCTTTGGGATATCAAATTCTCTATTCCAGTTTAGAGGTTTGACATATTGAATTCCCAATACCAGCAGCAGGGCAACTTCTATCTGGAATTCCTTGTGTTGTCCCTGAGAGGATTCAATTCCTTCCCAGTGCCCCACGATGGGGAATTCTCCATGGCATATTACATTATTACATGAAATATTTCCTTTTTTTTTTCTTTCTACAAATACAATGCATACATCAGTCTATTACCTTCACAGTATGTGCTTCCCACGTAGCCACCTGAGTGCAGCTGGCTTCAGAATGAGGAGTGTGTTCTTGTTCGTGTTTCTTCCCTGTAGCCTTATCGCTGGTGAGATCTCAGCTACCAGCTTTTCACCAAAAGCAATGAGTGAGGCAGGACCTTTGTTGTCTTGGTTTTTACAAACAGCTCTAAATTTTTCGTGGCCAGTGTTGAGAGATGATAGTGATAGAAAGAAAAGGGGAATACTTTGCACATTTCTTACCGTACCTCGCCAATAATGGGGATATTCATTATTTTGTTCACCACCCAGTAAGGTGTGTCACTGAAGAGAGGTCCTCCTTAACTTTCTTCCTGCCCCTGGCTTTCTGTCTGTCACCCTGCAGTCCTACTTTCTGTCCCTCTCCCCCCACCTCTCCCTCATCTCCCCTGATTCCTCCCTCTCTCTTTGCTACTACTTCTCTCTCCCTCCTTCCTGAGTCTTTTCGGTCCTCCAACTGGATTTTCTGCTTAGTCTCTCCTTCTCCCTTCCATCCTTTCCCCCATGTTCCATATCTGGGTACCTTTCATCCCTTTGCTCTCCCTCTCATATCCCGGTCTGTTTCCCCCACTGTCAGGGCCACATGGAGCCACCTCTGCAGGAAGACCGTGAATACATACATTCCTATACCAATCCCTCTACTGATTCTTCCATCCTTTCCATTCAGTTTTCCAATTCATTCATTTATTCATTTATTCCTCCCACAGACATATTTGAGAGTCTATTATGTAACAGGCATTGGATTAGGCCCTCAGGACATACAGTGGAGGCCAAAACAGACGATGGCAAATTTCGCCATGGGGCTTGGGCTGGAACGGGGAGACAGATGTTTCAGAAAGGATCTCTCTAGCGAATATATACTTTTATGACAAATACCGAAGTGGAGGAAGTTTTCAGGGTACTAAGACAAAGGAAAAGAGGACGAGTAATTTAAATTGGGGGTAAAGAGCAGTGCGGTGGGTCACGAGACAGGGATGACTCAGAGGTTACCAGTGATGTAAAGAAAGCTGCCCAGCCGACTGAGCCTGAGTAGACAGCATCAGCGACTTTCTGTAGGATCTCAAAAGACACCTAGGAGATGGAACAAGCCCAGGGATTTGGAAGCCGGAGATTCATGAAAACGGTTTTTGACAAATAGAAGTCGTGGTCCTTAAAATCAGGAAACTAAACCGGGCGGTGCTTCGTGGCTCACATGACTTGGCCTCGTGGGTAGGATCCAAAGCGTCTGGCCTCTGTCTCTTCAGTGTAGATTCGAGTGCAACACGTACAAGAGTGTGACCCCTGTAGTCTCCCTGGTGGTTGTGCCTCACAGTGGGTGCACCGTGCCTGGATCGTGGGTGATATATTCAGCTATACATCCTCTCATCCACCTCTCATCAAAATGACTAGGAGGAGGAACACCCAACAGAGGAAAAACCCAGAGACTGCGCCCTCTCCCTCAGAACTATTGGACAT
>CM052901.1:64349468-64371421 GCA_028534135.1 Potos flavus | reverse complement strand
TGTGGAAAGAGCCAAGATGCCCTTCAACAGATGAATGGATCAAGAAGATATGGTCTATACATACAATGGAATATTATGCCTCCATCAGAAAGGATGAATACAGGGGCGCCTGGGTGGCTCAGTGGGTTAAGCCTCTGTTTTCGGCTCAGGTCATGATCTCAGGGTCCTGGGTTCAAGCCCCGCATCGGGCTCTCTGCTCAGCAGGGAGCCTACTTCCCCCTCTCTCTCTGCCTGCCTCTCTGCCTACTTGTGATCTCTCTCTCTCTGTCAAATAAATAAATAAAATCTTTAAAAAAAAAAAAAAAGGATGAATACCCAACTTTTATTTTAACATGGACTGGACTGGAAGAGATTATGTTGAGTGAAATAAGTCAAGCGGAGAAAGTCAATTATCATATGGTCTCACGTGTGGAGCATAAGGAGAAACATGGAGGACATTGTGAGAGGGAAGGGAGGGATGAATTGGAGGAAATCGGAGATGTGAAGAACCATGAGAGACTGTGAACTCAGAACAAGGGACTGAGGGTCTTGGAGGGGAGCGAGTGGGGGGATGGGCGAGCCTGGTGGTGGGTATTGAGGAGGGCAGGTATTGCATGGAGCACTGGGTGTGGTACATCAATGGTGAATCTTGTAACACTGAAAAAATAAAATAAAAGTATTTGGGGAAAAAAAATAAAATAAAATATCCAACACAATATTCAAAAAAAAGTTTTAATTCAAATTCACTTTTTTAAAAAAAGATTTTTATTTATTTATTTGAGAGCGAGAGAGTGTGAGAGTACAAGAGCATGAGCAGGGGGAGGGGCAGAGGGAGAAGCAGACTCCCCGCTGAGCAGGGAGCCGAACACGGGGCTCGATCCCAGGACCCTGGGATCATGACCTGAGCTGAAGGCAGAAGCTTAAGGGACTGAGCCACCCAGGCACCCCCCAACTTCACTTTAAAAAGATATCCATTGAGTACAAAATTCTGAGTTGACAGTAATTAATTATTTCACTATTATAAAGATGGTATGCCGCTTTCTTATAACGTGCACTGTTTCTAATGAGAAGTTCTCTGTAATTCTTACCTCTGGTCCTGAATGATTCTATATTTTTTCTGGTTTCCCACTTCCTTAGGGGTGAGGGGGATCAGACTGGAAGAATGTCACGAATACACACCATGCAATATCTGTGCCTAGTCACTTTGGTGGATCTTCGATGCATGCATACCAAAGTAAACACACCTTAAAACCATACGGCTCAGTGAAAAAAATTCAGATTTAAGAAAAATTTTATACCATCATGCCTCTAGCCATGATGGATTTACAGGAACCCGATTTACTCTCCCACCTAAATATCTGTAAACCAAAACAATTATTATGCTTTACCTCATGGCACCACAGGCAACACAGGACGGTGATCCCTGAGAGAAGGGGAACTAACATGGTGAGCCCTCAGATTGCCCAACTCCTCCAACTTCTTACCTGGATAGAGTTTACAGGCTACAGCACGGGGAGATTGAACACAAACAGAGCCCAGTGGAGGACCTGAGCGAAGGAGACAGTTGAGAGTTCCGAGAGGCCAACGTGACTAGAATTTGCTGGAAGTAAGGGAGGGGAGAGCCACACAGAGAGGTAGTTCCAGAGAGCTGTGGAGGTTTCATCAGGGTGCAGCGTATGAGCAAGGGGGAGTGGTGGTAGGGGACTTCCATTTTCTGCAATGAGTAGTGTGGATAATGGTGCCACTTACTGAGATGGTGAAGATGGGAATTTTAAAAACAAGAGAGAGAGGGAGTGTGAGTGTGTGGGAGGAGGAGATTAACCAAGTGACTGGTTCTAGACTGACTCACTATGAAGAGCCCATCCATGCAGAGATGTCAGGTAGGAGAATGAATAGATGGATTTGGATCTCAAAGGTGAAGTTCAAACTGGGGCTGTAGATTTTGGAGTTATTAGCATATTAGCATAAATAGTTATATAGCATAGAGAGAGAGAGGCTGATATAAAAACGAATGTAATAAAAGCCCACATCATAAGAAAAAAGATGTAGCTATATATGGCGATGGATGTTAACTAGACTTACTGTGGTGATCATCTCGTAATATATAAAAATTTTGAATCATTATGTTGTACACCTGAAACTAACATAAGGCTAGCCGTCAACTATATCTCAATTTTAAGAAGGAGAAAGCAAGAAAAAATTTAAATCACAAAGCAAATGAGCAAAACGAATATAAGAGTCCGCTATGGTTTTTGTAAAAAGCACAGGTTCAATTTGAGATGGGAACGTAGTATTTTCTATTAGCACTGAGCAGTCTGTCAAGGCTTTTGTTTCTAGGGTCTGGTCACCTCCCACAGAAACGTGTTACACAGGAAGGGCTGAAGAGACACAGGCTGCTGACAGCGGAGGTTGCTATGCAACAGCTGAGGAAAGCCATCCAACCAGCCAGAATTGATATTGGTCACTGGAGAGTAAAAGCTGTGGTCCTAGCAATAGCTTCCATTCATGCACAGGAGTCCCGGAGAGGCTGACATTAAAAACAAACATAAAAGTCCACCACGGTTTTTGTAAAAAGCACAGATTCGATTTGAGCTGGAAACATAGCATCTTCTCCCTCCAAAGCAGTTCCTCCAGTCATTCTGGAAGCATAGCAGCATGGGTTGGGTTGGGTAAGCAAGTGCCTCCTGTGCTTCCCATTTTGCATATTGAGAAACCGGGCTCAGAGATGTCCAGTGACCTGGGCAGGCTCACACAGGTAGCAACAGACTGGCCAGGCACTCCATCCCTGGAGTTCTGAAGACCAGCCCAGCTTCTTTCCACAAGACCACAGCTTCCCCAGGCCCCTGCCCTGGAAGGAACCCCGGGCAAACATTTACTCTGAATCCGGGCTTGCCATGGCTCAGACACATAAGTGCCTGATTGTCCTGACTGCTCCAGCGGGCACCAGGAAACTTCAGGGGTAGCCTGTTTGTGTCACTCACAGCGAAGAGGCCTGACAGTTGGGGCAGGGAGTGGCTCCCAAGGAGCAATTCTCACACCTGGATGGACCCACCTAGAGTAGGCGAGCGGTGGAGACTGGGGCGTCTCTACCTGTGTCCTGGATACAGAGCATGAGCTTGGGTCTCGGAGAGCACAAACTTCGCTTGTTTGGGACAGGTGTTGGCAGGGCAGGAGAGGGGTGTGTGTGGGGGAGGGGTGGTGGTGGTGGGAGGAGTAGATCTGTCGCTCAAACTGGAGAGGGGAGCCTGCCTCGGTCCCCAGGCCAGCACTACTGGGACATGGGGCTTGGAGTCAGGAAGATTCAGGCCCACATTTTGCATTTCCTGTTGACTGGCTCTGTGGCCTTGGCTGTTCATGCGGTGTGTCTGTGCCTCAGCTTTCTGATCTGTAAAATGGGGATACTGACATCCGCCTCCCAGGGCTGCTGTGAGAGGAAGACCAGCCCCAGCACAGAGAGTGCTGTGATGCCCAAGCCGCATAAAGAGTAGCCAGGGAAGCAGATGTTCCCAGGGTATCTGGGGGCCACAGAGATGGATAGTGCTGGGGAACACAAAAGCAAGTGGCATCCTCTGGCCATTTCCATTCCCTTTGTTGCAGTTAGAGACCCAGCTAGAGACCTCTGTGTTTGTGACCTAGGGGTCATGCTGGGGAAGCCAGGCAGAGTGTATTCCAGACCACACTGGAGGAGTTTAGCGGGAACCGGGAGGGCAGGGAAGAGAAGCACTGTGCAAAAGTGCGGGGATCAAGGGTAGATGATTGGGTGGTCCAAGCGCACCACGGGCTGTGAGTGCGCGCGCCTCCGGTCAGAGGAGGGGTGAGGGGTATCTGGCGGGAAGAAGAAAAAGCCCCCCCAGCCCGCCCACCCACTCGCGGAATCGCATGCGCACTGGGGACCTGGTGGAGAGGGCTTTTGTTGGGAAAGCGGGCGGGCTGGAGGGGTCCGCGCATGCGCAGGCTGCCCGGCCGCGGGGGGTGAGCGGAGAAAAGGGGCGGGGTGGTCGGAGCTGCTGTGCTGGCAGCAGTAGGCGAGGGCGCGGCTGCGGGGTTCCTGGTGCTGAGGACGGACGCCATTGGAGCCCCAGGGAAGGTAAGGACCCAGCAGCCTCAGACCGGACCGGGAGAGGGCGAGTGGAACCCGGCTCGCTGCGCCGTCCCCACCCCCACACCCGGATCTGAACAAAGCCCAGGCACTCAGAACCCGAGCCCTCTTAGACCCACGGTCTAGGTAGGACCCTCCCCCGCCCCCTCGCCGCCCTCTCCCGCCAGGAGACGCTGGGCTCTCTGATCCGAGCCCTGCTTACACCGGAGCCCACGATCCGAACCCCTTTAGCAGACCCGTGTGCTCCCTGCTGAGCTTCCTCAGAGCGGAGGCCCTACCCCCACCCCATCCACTCCTAGATCACTCCCAACCAGCTGACCCCGTTGCCCCTTTCCTGGAGTTGCAATCCTGGGGTTTGAGACCTCCAGCGCTCCAATCCATGCTTCACCTAGTCCGAGCCCCTAACGGCCCCCACCCGCCCCCACCCCTTAGAGCTCCTCCTGTATGAACCCAACCCAGACCTGAATCAGCTGAATGCCCCTGCCCGGACCTAGCCAGAGGGCCTCTGGATTCAGTTTCCCATAAGCTTTTTGGGGCCCTTGTTGTCTAAGCCCTCTCTTGTCATCTGCTCCCCTTTCATCGTTAAATCAAAGCCCTTTGTTTCTCCCTGTCTCAATGCACATCCCCTGTGGGACTCTTCAGACCCAAGCCCGCCAGTCCACCCCCTATTCAAATCTAGCCGCTGGGATGGGGAGCCTGCCCATCCTAAACTCCCCTTTAAGTGCGGGGGTCTCCTCCGACCACCTCTCTCCCTCTCCTAGAGCTCTCTCTGACAGAATCTAACCCAACAGATACCCCCTCCCCTCCCCTCCACCGCCTTGTACTGCCTAGTAACCTGATGATTGCCGCCGCCCCCCCCCACCTCCTGAGAGATCCCACCTCCCACTGGATCCAGCCCCCTCCCTCTGAAGAGGCCTCACCCTCCCTCCCAGGCTGAGCTCTCTTCTCCTTGGGACCCCCAGCATGGCTGAGGGAAGCTACCGCATGGAATCGGAAGCCTACAACGTTGAAGACATGGATGAGGGTAGTGATGAAGTCGGGGAGGAGGAGATGGTTGAAGGAAACGACTATGAAGAATTCGGTGCTTTTGGAGGCTACGGCACCCTCACCAGCTTTGACATCCGTATCCTCAGAGCCTTTGGGAGCTTGGGTCCAGGCCTTCGCATCTTATCGGTGAGGCCTCTTGTGGGCCACCTGCTGGCCCTGGGCCTTCTCCCCCATGAAGATACTGGGGGAGGGGGGGGTGCGGTGGTTGAAAGGAAGGGTTGAGTGGGGAAGGACTGCCCAGCTTCCCCAGCCTTCCCTCTTCTGCTCAGAGAAAGGGGGCTTGGGAAGGTTTGGGGGTCGGGGTGGGAGCTGGCTGCAGGGAGGAGGCTGGCCAGCACAGGGAAGCATGATAGGAGCACATAGAGCTGTCTGCCTTCCCCTACCCTTCTCTCTGGCCTTACAGAATGAGCCCTGGGAACTGGAAAACCCTATGCTGGCCAGGACTCTGATGGAGGCATTTCAGCTGGATCCAGAAACACTTGCCAACGAGGCTGCCGCCCGTGCTGCCAACGTAGCCCGCGCGGCCGCCTCCAACCGTGCTGCTAGGGCCGCCGCTGCTGCTGCCCGTGCCACCTATAATCAGGTGGTCGCTAACCGCCCGGTGGCCACAGACCAGGTTTCAGGAGAAGATACCCAGCCCATGACCTATGCGGCCCAGGCTCAGGCATCCGCCCCTGAGATAATCCGGGCTGCTCCGCACATCTCCCAGATGCTAGTCAACAGTGAGATGGCCGCCCCGGGGGCTCCGGCAACGTCCACTCAGCCCCAGACAGCCTCCCAGGCCCAGGAGGCCGCTGCGGAGGTCCCTAGTACCGCCTGCGCTTTCGCTCAGGCTCCATGTGCTAGTGAGATGGATGCCACCCGGCCCAAGACAGCCTTCCTGGGTCAGAACGATGTCTTTGATTTCACCCAGCCGGCAGGTGTCAGTGGCATGGCCTTCCCACGCCCCAAGAGACCCGCCCCGGCCCAAGAGGCTGCCCCAGAGGGCCCCAGTGCTGCCTCCTCGGGGGTGCCCCAGGCAGCACCTGCCAGGGAGGGGGCAGCCACCCGGCCCAAGACGACCAAGTCCGGAAAGGCTCTTGCCAAGACTCGGTGGGTGGAGCCTCAGAATGTTGTGGCAGCAGCTGCCACCAAGGCCAAGATGGCCCCGAGCATCCCTGAGCCCGAGGGTGCAGCTGCCACCGCTCAGCACAGTGCTGAGCCCTGGGTCAGGATGGGAGGCAAGAGGACCAAGAAGGTGAGACCTCCCTGCTATCTCCAACCACCCCCCCTTGCTCCCCTCCGTCCTCTGCTCAGTCCTCGTCCCTGCCCCCTGTTCCCCATATCCTCTCCTCCCCCCATCCCCTCCCCTCCCCTCGCCCCCTGCTCTCAGCTTGTGCATGCTTGTCCAACCCAAGTGCAATAGCGTGCTTTGACTGCACGAAGTCTCTGCCCTCAGGCCTGGAGGGAGAAGAGGTTGGCTCAGTGCCGGGCACGTAGTAAGCACTCAGCACATGTCATCTGCTGTTTGTACTACTTGATTTCCAAGCACCTGCTCTGCTTAAGATGTGTGCTGGGCACTTTTGCACGGCAAGCCTGGTAGCCCTGGGTCTCTCCTCTCTCTCACGCTATAGTCTAAGCACCTGGATGACGAATATGAGAGCAGTGAGGAGGAGAGAGAGCCTCCTGCGGTCCCACCGACCTGGAGAGCATCACAGCCCCCGTTGACGGTGCGGGCTCAGATGGCTCCCCGGCCCCCAATGGCCCTGAGGTCCCAGGTACCCTCAAGACACGTACTGTGCTTGCCACCCCGCAACGTGACCCTTCTGCAGGAGAGGGTAAGAAACCTGCCTTTCCCCATCTCCCTCCTCTCCTCTCCTGTGGGCCAGTTCTTGGAGGTCACCCGTGCCTTGATCTCCCTGTGCACTCCTCCTTCCCCAGGCGAATAAGTTGGTGAAATATCTGATGATTAAGGACTACAAGAAGATCCCCATCAAGCGCTCAGGTGGGCAACCCGGGCCCCCTCCCCGAGCTCTGCCCTTCCATTGTCCCGTCTGGCATCGGATGTCTCCACCCAGCATGCCCAGCTGAACGCCCCATTTGCACAGGACGGGGGGGTAGGGGGGGTCCCCGACGGTGCTCCCCTCAGCAGGGCTGACCGAGGGGCTGCTGCAGCTCTTTGGCCCCTGCTCATCCCAGGTGCTCTCTCCACCTCTCTCGCCTCCTGCAGACATGATGAAGGATGTCATCCGAGAATACGACGAACATTTCCCTGAGATCATCGAACGAGCAACATACACCCTGGAAAAGGTGGGCGAGTGCCCGGGCAGCTCACTGTGGTGCCAGAGCTGCAGGAAAGCCTTGAGCCCTGCAGCCCCTCGAGGCCCCCTTTCAGTACTACCCGCTCTGGGAAGGCTTCCCTAGCTTCTCTTCCTGGGAGCACCCACTGCATACTTCCTTCCCCGGAGGGTTCCTCTCCCTCAGATTCTTTCAGTGTCCCTTGTCTCCTGAAGTGGGTCCTGTTGCTTTGGCCAGTGCCAGAGCTCCCACAGGGCAGTCCCTCTGCAGCCTCTCTTCTTGAGTCTTCCCCATGACTTTGGGGTCCCTGCCGAGGGAACGTTCTAACGGGAAACGGAGGGACTGCCTGCAGGGCAGGCAGTGTGGGTTTCGGCTCTCATGCTGTTTCCTCCCCCACGTAGAAATTTGGGATCCACCTGAAGGAAATTGACAAGGAAGAACACCTGTACATTCTCGTGTGCACACGGGACTCCTCAGCTCGCCTCCTGGGAAAGTAAGAAAGGGCAGGAGGGTTGTGGCCTTCCTCACTGGTGCCTCCCCCTCCCCTTCCTCTCAGAGAAATGGGAAAACAGGGCTTTGGTGCCTGGCACAGCTCCCACCCACAGTTAGTGGTGCCCAGTGATTAGGGGATGGAAGGGGAAGTGGCCTGGGGTGAAGCCTTGCTGCTCTCAGGGCTCCCCCCCTTCCCCAACCAACCCCCCGCCACCTCCCCACCCCGTCTTCCTAGGGAAGCAGGCTCCTTGTTGCCTGCCTCTTCCTGCTATGCGCCTGGCCTGGGCTTGGGCAGAGTGGTCCTGGGGGAAGGAAGCTTCCCGTCCAGTGTAACTCCTGATGCTCAAAGGGCAGGGAAGGTCTGGGTGCGCCTCCAGACACACTGTTGCCAAGTGGTGGCTCCTCGCCTGAACCCATGTGTTCGCATCCACATTTGAGGCCTGAAGTGATTCCGTCTCAGACAGAGGGATGAATGGTCTGGATGGGGGAGTAAGCCATATGTAGAGTGGGAAGAACCACCCGGTCGCCCAGCCATCTGGGAAGAGCTAGTTGGGTGAGCCAGCCCTAGTCCCTCGGGCAAACGGCTGCTGGACAGGATCTCTCTTTCTACACCTTTAGGACCAAGGACACTCCCAGGCTGAGCCTCCTCTTGGTGATTCTGGGAGTCATTTTCATGAATGGCAACCGTGCCAGTGAGGGTGAGTGGCTGGACCCGCAGCTGGGGGGTTGCCCACAGTCAGCTTCGTGTGCTGAATTCTCGTGGCTCTTCTCCCCTCACAGCTGTCCTCTGGGAGGCACTACGCAAGATGGGACTGCGCCCTGGGTATGATTGGGTTCTCGGCTCCCGCCCCTCAGCGTTGTCCTTGGGTCCCAGTGGCCCCGGGATGGGATTAGCCTGGGGGCCTAGTGCAGGGGAGTAGACGTCCTCACCTGGGTAGGGCGCAGAAGGTCTCACCAGGGTGCATGGGGAAATGGTCCTGAACTCTCAGCCCCTCTCTGCTCCATGTCCCCTCTCTGTCCCCAGATGAGATCCAAGAGAACCCATCAGCATTAGGGGTTCCAGTCACAGCCTTGCCTAGGGCATCCCCAGCGTGTGGCCCTGTGACCCCTGCTGCCACCCCAGGCCTCCATGGGGATGCCCCCGCCCCCTGCCACAGGCCGGGAAGCTCTCCATCCTGCTAGGGAGTGCTCCTGCCCCCATCTGGGCACTGCCGCTGTCTGTAGTTATGGATTCCTTTCCTGGCCTTCAGGGTGAGGCACCCATTCCTTGGAGATCTGAGGAAGCTCATTACGGAGGATTTTGTGAAGCAGAAGTAAGTAGTGGCCAAGTTAACTTTGTCTCACACTCACGCATTCCTCGTGGGCTGATCTGGCTGTGCAAGCCATTCCCCGTGCCAGATCTTGGCACCAGAGGGATAGGTGTCTCTGGTGTGAGGGTGGGCGGGGTATGTGAGTGTTGGCGGGGAGCAGAGTTGCAGCGCAGCCTTGGGGAAAGGGAGTCGAAGTTGACAGAGAACACGGTGCAGGGTGTATTAGAACCACCCTGCCATTTGGTACCTGCCCCGCGGGCTGCGGGAGAATTTCTCCTGCTTTACATCCCAGGAACCTGGGGCTCAGAGAGCGGAAGTCTGAGTATGGCCCCCGTTGGTAAGGGGCCCATTGGTTCCTGGAGCCCCGCGCTCCTCACTTTGTGGTCAGGCCCACCCTGTCCTCAGTCCTTGGAGAACACACGGGCATACTCACACAGGCACACACGCTAGCACGCACCCGCGTGCACACAGATGCGCGCATGTGCGCACACGCAGGGTGGGGAGCACGCACGGAGTGTGCCACTTTTCTCCCCTTTACGGTCCTCTTCTATGGCGGACTGCCCCAGGGTTCCACCAGGCCGTGGACGGAAGCCTGCGATGGAGTGTCCTCATAGCAGGGGGCCTGAAGAAGTGGTTCCTGTGCTTACAACACACCCAACGGGAATCTGGGTTCATTGTGACAAGGGGCATGAAACTTGTGGCCTTCCTACGAACACGTGGAATCCGACTCTCCGGCATGTGTCCCACCCCGCACCTCCACGTGGCTTCTTTGTAGGCCTCAGTCCTGGAGGCAGAAACCCCGGGAGTGAGCATGGGAGTGAGGCATGGGCTGGAGGGCGGGGACGGTCCTCCCGCAGGAGCTGAGCTGCAGTATCGGGGCTGGGCAGGGGCTACCTGGGAGCCCCTGGTGCAACGACAGGTCTGCCTGGCTGGAAGCAAATGTTTCTCTTCCTCTTGCACTGAGGTACCTGGAATACAAGAAGATCCCCAATAGCAGCCCACCCGAGTATGAATTCCTCTGGGGCCTGCGAGCCCGTCACGAGACCAGCAAGATGAGGGTGTTGAGATTCATCGCCCAGGTAACAGAGAGCCTCTGTTTGGGGCCTGGCGGTGGGGTGTGGGTTTGCTGCTTGCCATACCTTCTCTGGTTCTTGGCTACAGCCTCCTCCTCAGGCCGTTGGTCTGGTGAGGATCCGGACAGGTTCCTAAGTCGGTAACTTACCCAAGTTCACAGGTGTAGTAAGTGTGAGGGATGGGGTGGGGTCCCGGGGCTGGCACGGAGTCAGGAGAGTCGGATTCCAGTGGTCTCGACTTTCGTCATGACCGTGCACCGCCCACAGGAGGGTGGATGGCAGGAAGCAGGCGCTCAGTGATCGTGGGGTAGCTGTGGGGATGGCGTCTGTTACTCTACTGCAGAATCAGAACCGAGACCCCCGGGAATGGAAGGCTCATTTCCTGGAGGCTGTGGATGATGCTTTCAAGACGATGGATGTGGATATGGCTGAGGAACACGCCAGGGCCCAGATGAGAGCCCAGATGAACATCGGGGATGAAGCTCTGATTGGACGCTGGAGCTGGGATGACATACAGGTGGAGCTCCTGACCTGGGATGAGGATGGAGATTTTGGCGACGCCTGGGCCAGGATTCCCTTCGCTTTCTGGGCCAGATACCATCAGTACATCCTGAATAGCAACCGCGCCAACCGGAGGGCCACTTGGAGAGCTGGTGTCAGCAGTGGCACCAATGGTGGGGCCAGCACCAGCATTCTAGATGGGCCCAGCACCAGCTCCACCATCCGGACCAGAAATGCCGCCAGAACGAGTGCCAACTTCTTCTCCTGGATCCAGTAAGGTTTTCAGTGGCTACGTGAAACTCCGAGGGAGGGGGTGGGAAGGGGCTGTGAGAAGTCAAGTTGGGGGCAGGCCTGGGTGCAGGGGGGGGAACAAAGAGTTGTGAGAGACACTTGTTTTGTTCTTCACGTCCCTCCCCCTCTCACGTCTACTGATAGTCCTGTTTCTGCTTTTGCGTCTTGTGTTACAGACAGCGCTGATGAACCGCGGCAGTCCCTCACCAAGCCAGAGTGCCTCCTCGGATCCCTCCTTAACACAGCACTCTAGGCAGCTTCTACCTGCCCATCCAAGATGGCATGCAAGATGAAGCTCTCTTTGTCCTTCCTGCTTTTGTTGTGTGCTTTTGTCGTGCGCTTTTGTCGTGTTTCCATGTTTTTGGTATCAGTGTTACAGTAAAGTTGCAAAATTACTGGGGACGTTTCCTCCTTTATTTGCGCACGTACCTGTGCCCGTGGTGCTCTGGTGGCACGTGGTTGGGGGCTCTGACCTAGACACTACCCGCCTCTGCCTGGAAGGGAGCAGGTGTGGGGAGGGTGCTGGGGAAATGTAGAGAGGTGCCAGCTGAGTGTCTAGACCATGCGTTTGGAGAGGCTCCAGTCCACATAGTGACATGACTTCCTACGTGGTACAACCCCAGTTAAGACGCCAGTGGTGGGAGAGGTGGCAGGAAAAGGGATGGAGTGGAAGGCTGTGGGTTGTTGCCACTGTCCCTCCCACCAAGGAACAGGGCCCACCGACATCCACCAAGACCCACCTCCTCCACCCCATCTTTGGAGGCGCCATCTTGGAACCCTTCCTTCATCCTCCACACATCTTCAGCACCTCATCCCTCCCTCAGATGGAGGCTGAAGGGCAATGAGATCGGCCTTGGCAACATTCTCACCCCTCCAGGAGGTTGAAGGAGGAGCCATTATTGCCCACAGAGAGGTTCAATGAAAACAGACCTCGACAGCCTGTGACCCTGACCCGAGGCCTGTTGGTGGGCTCTGGAGCTCTTCTTCACTGGAAGCAGGGCCCTCCCAGTGAAGCCAAGGCTGAGCCTACGTCCTGGTGTCTTCAAGGGCTGGGGGGATCCCTGCGGGAGTGGGGCTGGGACTGCAATTCCTCCAGCGACCCGCAGTGAGAGCAGAGACGCCTGGAAAGGGCTCAGTGGCAGGCTGGGACAGTGTCCGGAGCCCAGTCATGTCCACAGTTGGGAGACGAGGCCCCAGGTTAAGAAGGAGTGAATCATGTAAGGGCCCCTGCACCCCATTGCCTCTTTTCCCCGAGAAGAGGTTCCCTTCTTTCCCCCAGACTTGGCTCCCGACCCAGATCCAGGCACGTAATTTCACAGGCCCAGTGAAGAATGAAAAACGTGGGTCCCCTTGCTCAAAAATGAGGAAGAATTCCAAGAGAGTGACGACTTAGCCATGAACTAGGTGTGTAGCCCCTCCGAGCACAGGGTCCTGTGGGGCTGCATAGGTCACAGCCCCAGGAAGCTAGCCGTGGAAGTTTTCCTCCCCTAAAGTCAGGCCTCAGCTGGGTTTCTGCCTTGCTCGCCACTGCTGTGGTTTCTGCGTGCCTGGCTGCTGGGCTCCTGCTTGGCCACGTGGACGCTGTGATTCCGACGCAACTTGAGTCCCCTTCACTTTGGCTTTACTGACGCATGGTCTAGGATGTGAGAGGGATGAAGGATGCCTGGGACCGCAGTCCTGGGATGATGAACGATCCGAGACTTTTCTGGTTCTCTCAGCCTGGAAACCTCCCAGGACCCTGCTATGCACATAGCAGGCACAGGCCTTTTCATGGATGAGGGTACAGGCGCTCACCCAAAGCCACAGGCGGGAATTTGAGCACTGGGTGCAGAGGACACCTAAGATATGGCATCTCATCTGGAAAGGAGGAGAAAGCAGCTCTCAAAGACAGGCAGGGTGCTGGTGAGGGAGACCCGCCCAGGCCTGTGGGCTCACAACACTCCCCTCTTCCATCCTCCTTTCCCCTAGCTGGCCTCTCTAGGCGGGGTTTGGGGGCGGGGCGGGCTTCCTGGGAGCTGCACTCTGCACAGGGTAGTTGAGAGCAGGGTGGGCGGGGAGGAAGAAAGCAGTGGGGTGGCCACCGGGACAGGGAGAAAGGAGTGCCCAGGGGAATGCTGACAGACTGTCTGTCAGGCGGGTCACCCGCGAGGCTGCCCACCTGCTCACTCACAGGGCAAATGTGACACCAAGGCAGATGTCCTTCCTGGGACCCCAACCCAAGACCCTTCAAGGCTAAATGCATGCTCCGTCCACTGTAGCTGGCTAGCACTGCCTTGGAGGGGCTCACAGTGTCGTAGGAATGACACCCCCATCTCTCACCACTCTCCAACAACAGCCACTCTCTCCCAACCAGACTGCCCTTACCAGTTCGCATCTTCCTTCACTGGGCCAGATCCAAACCCCTCATGTTTTCTCTGCCCCCGAGGTCCATCCTGGGCTTTTAAGGCTCCCACCAGCCTCCCAGCCTCCTGAGACATCAGGTTTGGAGATATCCTAGGCATCCATCCTGCTCCTCATCCTCATCATTGTCAGGCCCTGGGGCCCGGTGCTTTGGGTGCAAGACCTCAATCCACCCTCGCTGATACTCTGCAGGGGTTACTGTTCCCCATGGCACACGTGACAAATCGGACTCAGAGAAGGGAAGTGACTTACCTGAGGTCTCTGACCTGGCTCTGCCACCACCTGGACAAGTGACCATGGCCCAGCCTTTTCTCTCTCTGGCCCTCGGAGTTGCCACCTCTCACAGCACAAGACTGGGCTAGATAGATGTACTCTGAGGGTGCCACAGCTCTGAGGTACTATGGGTCTGCTTTCCCAGTCACATCATCTCTCTGGGCCTCAAGTTTCCTCACAGAGTAATAGGGGTAAAAGCATGTACCCAGCACTGCTGGGCCTAGCTCCCAGGGCAGCTGGGAGCTGCTGGTGTGGCCTGTGCATGAAAGAAGGTAGGAAGTGGGTAAAGCAGTGTAGCAATGTGAGAATGACAGGTCCATGTGCCCCTCCCCCAATGTGTGCATGTCTGAGAAGGGGGTCCTCCGGAAAACACCTGAGATTGACACCCCTCCCTGTCCCTCTGAGCCCCGTGACCTCGGGCAAGTCACTTCACCTCTCAGAACCTCCATTTTCTCATTTGCACAGTTAGGGTTACCTACAGTGCTTGCCTTGCTGTCTCAAAGACAGTACCGAGCAGCACAGATCGGAAGTTATCGGAAATCTAACAGCATGAGAACCCTCACCCCAAACCCCATCCCCTTTTCCAGTGAAGAAACTGAGGCCCAGGCAGAGGAAATGACTTGACCAATATCAAGTTCTCAAGTTCCCCGGATTTCAATTTGGGATGACTCGAATTGAAATCACGTATTACAAGTGTAAATCATGTATTACAATAATAAAAGGGCACGTATTACAAGTGCCCTTTATTTGGAAACTAGCATCATAGAAAGGATACAAACCTGTAGGACATCGTACACTTCAAATATGACTTTAAACGCTCCTCTCACAGCCTCCCAAGATGCCAACACTTTAGCATCCATGTCAGAAATGGGCTGTCACACTTGAAGGTGACACAACAGTCCCTTGCCAGGCTTCTCGCCTTAGCCTGTGGTTCAGCCAATACATGCAAATTTATTTTGCAGTAGTTGACATATCTATGGGTTACAAAGCTCCAGAAATGAAAAGTAGTGTACACGCCCAATGACGACAGGAAAGAAGAAAATTACAAAGACTGTGGGGCTAGAGTTGAGGAGGGTGTGGAACAAATCAACTCCCCTATACTGTCTATGGAAGTCTGAATTTGTACATGGCTCTTGAAAAACATTAGAGAATTACCGCATGTTGCTACCCCCATGCTGCCTCGAGGGAGGGGATGTCAGAGACAAGGTCTAGGTGGAAGTGAGCCTTCTGAAAGCAGAGAGGGAAGAAATGGAAAGATGAAGCTCTACTACCACTAGCCCATTGCCTTTAGCCAGGAATCTGAGATAGCTGAGAGCTGGGTAAACATGTGCCTTGCGGAACAGAAGCAGCTGCAAATTACGCTTTAGCCTGTCTCTGAAGCTGTCTGAGAAACTTTGGAACAGGGGCACCGTGGAGGACCCCTACAATCAGCCCACCCTCTCAAATCTCCTTCTCCTGCTTTTTTCCCCCCTCAACCTGTAAAAAGGGCACAAGGCACAAGGTTGGAATGCAGTGGGGGCAAAGGTAAGGGCAAAAATCAATGCAGAAGGATGTTTCCCAGGACATGGAGTCCAACCAGTGTAGTTTCAAATGCTTGTTTTGAAGCACACCTTGTTCATCTGTGTGGTGGCAGGGTGGGTGAGGAGGAGAGGCTGGCTGGAGCCTTCTGCTTGGTGCCCACAAGTACAAGCTTTAAATGATGATAAGGCCCTGAACGTTTTCATTATCGCAGGTCTCTGTTTTGTCTTTTAGCGACCTGAGGTCCTCCAAATCAACCTAACAACAGAGTTCTCTTTATTCGCTTTACTGAGGTTTAATTTACAAACAAAATAGTGCCCATTTAAGTGGACAGTTCCATGGATTTCGACAAATGCTACCATCCATGTCACTCCCACCCCAATCAAGAAAAAGAATAGTTTCACCATCTAATAGTGTTCCCTTGCACCTCTTCCCAGGGAATTCCTACCATCCACATCCAGCCTTAGGCCACCACTGGCCTTTCTATATCACTAGGGATTAGAATTCTCTTTCTTAGAGTCTCATAGACACATAAACATACAGTATGTAATCTTCCTCTGTGTCGGCCTTCTTTTTCTCTGCTTCAGTGTTTTGGATATTCATCCATGGGGTGGCACGAATCCGTAGATTAAATAAAAATGGTGGGGCACCTGGGAGGCTCAGTTGGTTAAGCATGTGTCTTTGGCTCAGGTCATGATTTCAGGGTCCTGGGATAGGCCCCAGGTCAGGGTTCCGTGCTCAGCAGGGAGTCCCTTTTTCCCTCTCCCTCTGCCCTTCACCCCCTCCCCCACCGCTCGTCCTCTCTCTAGCTCTCGCTTTCTATCTCAAGTCAATAAATAAGATCTTTAAAAAATAAATAAATAAAATAAATCAAAATGGCCCCTATTCACAGACAACCTGATTGTCATTGTTAAAATCATACAGATACACAAAAATATCCTAGAACTAATAAATGAATTAATCTACAGTGCAGGATACAAGATTAAAACACAAAAATCCACCATATTTCTATACACTAGCAAAAGAGTGCTGGAAAAAGAAATTTACCACTCAAAAAAGAAAATCAGTTCTTAGATGTGACTCTAACAAACGATGCAGGGTATTTATACGCTAAAAACAGGAAAACGCTGAAAAAAACAAAGGAAGACCTAAATAAATGGAGGAACATACCATGCTCATAGAGTAGAATATTTAACACAGTAAAGATGTCAATTCTTCTGAAACTGATCTCTAGACTTACTGTAATTCCAATAAAAATCCCAGCAGCAGGATGTGTTGTAGACATAGACAAGCCAATCCTAAAGCTTATATGGAAACTAAAAACAAACACACACAAACAAAAAGAATAGCCAAAAACGTATGAAAAAAAAAAAAAAAGAAGAAATGTGGAGGAATCACATTACCTACATTTACAACTTTTCAACAAATGTGTGGAAAACCCTGGATGTCCATCTAAAAGAAAAAAGGATCTCACATCTTATACTATAACTCACTAAAAATAAATTTTAGATATAAATCAAGAATATGAAACTCTAAAACTTTTAAAAGGAAGCAACAAAATCTTCGACTTTGGTCTGAGAAAGATGTTCTAGGTAGAACAACTCCAACCTGCCACCACTTCCCCCACCACCCCCGCCCCGCCTTGTTTTTGTTTTTGTTTTTTTCTGTGAAAGCTGCTGTTAAGGGTTTGAGGAGAAAAATCTCAGGCTGGGAGAATGAATTTACAATTACCTAAACAACAGAGGGCTTATATCCAGAGTAGATGAGGAACTGTCAAAACTCAACAGTAAGAATATAATGGAAAAAATTTTTGAATAGACACATCAATGAAAAGGATATATAGGTGGCAACTGAGCACACTCACTGGCTCTCAGACAGTGAAAATTAAAACTATGGTAAGATACCAGTATTCCTGTATTAAAACTGCTGAAATTACCAAAAGCAAGCAAGCAAAAAAACCACAAACATGTGACAGTATCAAATGGTGTTGAGGATGGGCAGCAACTGGATTCACCACATGGTGCTGGAGGGAATGTAAGGTGGTACAACCACTCTGAAAGCAATGTTATTGCTTTTTATGAAGTTAGACATATACTTAGCCACATGACCTAGCAATCTCACTCTGAAGTATTTCTCCTAGACAATTTCCAACTTGAGTTCACACAAAACCCTGTAAGTGAATGTTTGTAGCAGTTCTGTTCTTAATCACCCCAAACTTGAAACAACCCAAATATCCTGCAACGAAGTGTATTCTTTCCATACAATTAAATACTATTCAATGGTCTAAAGTAATGAAGTACCGACGCAGTCAACAACTTGGATGAAACTCAAAAGCATTATGCTTAGTGATAGAAGCCAGGCTCAGAGCGCTACAGTTTATTTTATTTTGTTTTATTTTATTCTATTTTATTTTATTTCAAGATCTTATTTATTTATTTATTTATTTATTTGAGAGAGAGAGAGACTGAAAGAGAGAGAGATAGAGCGAGCCCGAGCAGGGCAGAGGGAGAGCGAGAAGCAGGCTCCCGGCTGAGCAGGGAGCCCAAGGCAGGACTCCATCCCAGAACCCTGGGATCATGACCTGAGCTGAAGGCAGATGCTTAACCGACTAAGCCAACCAGGAGCCCCAGAAGATTACATCTTTTTTTTTTTTTTTAAGATTTTGTTTATGTATTTGACAGAGAGAGAGATCACAAGTAGGCAGAGAGGCAGGCAGAGAGAGAGGGGGAAGCAGGCTCCCTGCTGAGCAGAGAGCCCGATGCGGGGCTCGATCCCAGGACCCTGAGATCATGACCTGAGCCGAAAGCAGAGGCTTTAACCCACTGAGCCGCCCAGGCGCCCCCCAGAAGGTTACATCTTAAATGGTTCCATTTCTATGACTTTCCTGAGATGACAAAGCTATCATAAAAGAAAGCAAGTCGAGGGTGTCCTGGTTAGGTGTAGAAAAAGAGTGTGACTACAAAGGGATAGCACCAGGGACTTCTTGGGGGCTGTAGATGTGTTCTGATGGTGGCTACAGGAATCTATACATGTGTTCAAATCCCTAGAACTGGAGGTCCAGAAGAAGTCTACATCACTGCATTTAAAAATACAATTAAAGAAATAATGGCAAAATAGCTTTTTTCAACCCAAACTTTATTAGACTTGAACAGTAGTGTACTCCACTAAAGAAAATATTGAGTACGTTCTCCTAGGATTAAGGAAAATCATACCAAATGTCAACCCAGATGAACACAAATGAATGAATAGCTATAGAAATGGTAAATATAGGGAAGGTTAATATTTTGCTTTTCAAAAACTTTCTTTAAAATTAACTGGAGTCCCAAAAGTTCATTTTTGCTTTTGTTTCCCTTGTCTTTAGAGATGTGTCTTGAAAGAAGTTTCTGTGGCCAATGTCAAAGAGGTTACTGCCTATGTTTTCCTCTAGGATTTTGATGGATTCCTGTCTCACATTGAGGTCTATCATCCGTTTTGAGTTTATCTTTGTGTATGGTGTAAGAGAATGGCCTGCATGTGGCTGTCCAATTTTCCCAGCACCGTTTTTTGAAGAGACTGTCTTTTTTCCATTGGGTGTTCTTTCCTGCTTGGTCGAAGATTAGTTGACCATAGAGTTGAGAGTCCATTTCTGGGCTCTCTATTCTGTTCCACTGATCTATGTGTCTGTTTTTGTGCCAATACCATACTGCCTTGATGTCTACGGCTTTGTAATACAGCTTGAAGTCAGGCATTGTGATGCCCCCAGCTTTGGGTTTCTTTTTCAACATTCCCCTGGAAATTCGGGGTCTTTTCTGGTTCCACAACATTTTAGGATTGTTTGTTCCAACTCTGTGAAAAATGTCAATGGTATTTTGATAGGGATGGCATTGAAAGTGTAAACTGCTCTGGGCAGCATAGACAGTTTAGCGATGTTTATTCTTCCAGTCCATGAGCATGGAATATTGTTCCATCTCTTTGTGTCTTCCTCAATTTCTTTCATAAGTGTTCTGTAGTTTCTAGAGTATAGATCCTTTACCTCTTTGGTTAAGGTGTCTTAGGGATTTTGGAGTTGTTGTAAAAGGAATGGATGCCTTAAGATAGAAATCTTCTGCACAGCAAAGGAAACAGTCAACAAAACTAAGAGGCAATCCACGGAATGGGAGAAGATATTTGCAAATGACATTCAGATGAAGGTCTGGTATCCAAAATCTATAAAGAACTTATCAAACTCAACACCCAAAAAACAAATAATCCTTCAAGAAATCGGCAGAAGACATGAACAGACACTTCTCCAAAGAAGACATACAAATGGTTAACAGACACATGAAAAAATGTTCAGCATCTCTAGCCGTCAAGGAAATAGAAATCAAAACCACAATGAGATACCACCTTACACAAGCTAGAGTGGCCAAAATCAACAAGACAGGAAACAACAAGTATTGACGAGGTTGTGGAGAAGGGGGAACCCTCTTGCACTGTTGCTGGGAATGCAAGCTGGTACAGCCACTCTGGAAAAGAGTATGGAAGTTCCTCAAGACGTTAAAAATAGAGCTACCCCCCCCAAAAAAAAGATTAAAAAAAAAATAGAGCTACCCTACGACCCAGTGATTGCACTACTAGGTATTTACCTGAAAGATACAGATGTAGTAAAAAGAAGGGGCACATGCACCCCAATGTTCATAGCAACAATGTCCACAATAGCCAAACTGTGGATGGAACCGAGGTGCCTTCTAGAGACAAATGGATAAAGAAGATGTGGTATAGATATGCAATGGAATATTACTCAGCCATCAGAAAGGATGAATACCCACCATTTGCATCGACATGGATGGAACTGGAGGGAATTATGCTAAGTGAAATAAGTCAAGCAGAGAAAGACAATTATCATATGGTTTCACTCATATGTAGAACAAAAGGAATAGAGCGGAGGACCACAGGGGAAGGGAGGGAAAACAGAATGGGAAGAAATCAGAGAGGGAGACACATCATGAGAGACTCTGGACTCTGGGAAACAAACTGAGGGTTACAGAAGGGAGGAGCATGGGGGGATGGGGTCACCGGGTGATGGGTATTAAGGAGGGCACGTGTTGGGATGAGCACTGGGTGTTATGCACAACTAATGAATTGTTGAACACTACAACAGAAACTTATGACGTACTGTATGTTGGCTAACTGCACATAACGAAAAATTTGTTTCAATTAAAAAAAAATAAAAAATAAATAAATGTTAACTGAATGTTGGAACACCTGGGTGGCTCAGTCGGCTAAGTGTCTGATTCTGGATTTTGACGCAGGTCGTGATCTCATGCTCCTGAGGTTGAGCCCTGTGTCAGGTGCCATGCTCAGCAGGGTGTCTGCCTGAGATTCTCTCTCGCTCCCTCCTTTTCCCCCTCCCCCTACTCACATGTGCTCTCTCTCTCTGTCAAATAAAATAAATAAATCTTTTATTTTTTATTTTTTTATTTTTAAAGATTTTTTTTATTCATGAGAGAGAGAGAGAGAGAACACACAGGGGGAGGGGAAGAGGGAAAAGGAGATGCAGGGCTGGGTCCCAGGACCCTGGGTTCCTGGCGTGAACCAAAGGCAGCCACTTAACCTACTGAGCCACCCAGGTGCCCCACAAACAAAATTTTAAAATGAAACAATAAACCAGAAAAATATTTAAACCATGGTAACAGACAATGGGTTAATTCGAGTCTCTTACAAATCGGTAAGAAAAATTGACTACACCAACAGAAATTAAGCAAAGGTCATAAACTCAAGACACACATATATACAAATATAAGTGCCCATCAAAATTTGAGAGAAAGTTCAATCAATAAAATAAAAATTAACAATGAAATACTTTTCAACCTAACATATTGGCATGTATGGAAAAATAAGAACAGCAGGATTTAGAGAATAGGTTGAAATGGGGTTGTCACGCACTGCTTGTCCAAGTATAAATTAGTTGAACCAAAGGCAATAAATAGTACACATCAAACTATCCAAATAGCCCGGCAGTTCCACTTCTTGGAATTAACCTCTAGAAAAAAATGATAGATGTACTCAGATTACAAGGATGTTTATAATGCAAAATATTGGAGATGATGGGAGATTTATAAATAAACTATGCTTTGTTTATTTCATAAAATGGACTATGGTACAGCCATTACAAACTAGTTGAATATTAATGGCATCTCATGAAAATTTGGGTTGCTCTAGGCCAGTGTAACCAAAGGGTGTAAGCCCGGTGAGTCATTGATGACTAAGGACTGAAATGAACTTAGCTGGGCCACACTGGGGATTTAAAGATATCAGAGAGGACATCTCTCTGTCTATGATTCTGGGGCCACATGGTCTTTAATTTCTACGTCCTCTCTATCTATCCCTTTCTCTCTCCAGACAAGACTCCTCTCTGATTCTCTTAATTTCTGCTTTCGGATGGCTCTTACTGACTGCTTGTAGCTCCACCAGAGCTTAAGCTAAAGGGTCTCACTTCGTATGACTGGCTTGATCTCTGGCCATTAAGTTCAATTTCTTTTTTTTTTTTTTCCCCAAATACTTTTATTTTTTCAGTGTTACAAGATTCACTGTTTATGTACCACACCCAGTGCTCCATGCAATACGTGCCCTCCTCAATACCCACCACCAGGCTCACCCATCCCCCCGCCCCCCGCCCCTCCAAAACCTTCAGTCCCTTGTTCTGAGTTCACAGTCTCTCATGATTCTTCACCC
>CM052901.1:64327831-64348968 GCA_028534135.1 Potos flavus | reverse complement strand
AGAGAAAGTCAATTATCATATGGTCTCACTTACATGTGGAGCGTAAGGAAAAACATGGAGGACATTGTGAGAGGGAGGGGAGGGATGAATTTGGAGGAAATCGGAGGGGTGAAGAACCATGAGAGACTGTGAACTCAGAACAAGGGACTGAGAGTTTTGGAGGGGAGGGGGTGAGGGGATGGGCGAGCCTGGTGGTGGGTATTGAGGAGGGCACGTATTTGAATGGAGCACTGGGTGTGGTACATAAACAATGAATCTTGTAACACTGAAAAAATAAAATAAAAGTATTTGGGGAAAAAAAAAATAAATAAATATAATACTAAAAAAAAAAAGACAAAGGTTAACATTCTGGAGGCAGAAGGGTGAAGACGAGGAAAAGGAGGAGGATGAGGGAGGGGTAAGGAGGAGAAGAAGACAGAAATCAACCATATGCTGCTTACAAAGATGTATTTCACCTGTAACTACACGGAAAATGTCAACATTATAAATTAGAAAAACATACACCTTAAATATTAATAAAGACAAGCTGGTATACCTCTATTTACATCAGAAACTTTGGCCTTTTAGGCAAAGAAGCATTACAATAGATAAAGATGGATACTTCATAATCATAACAGGTCCAACTCACCAGGGAAATAAAAGTTATGAGCCTGAAAAAAAAAGTTATGAGCCTGTTTGCACTCAATAACACGGTCTCAAAAATATGATGCAAACCTTGACAGAGCTGCTAGGACATACACATGAATCCATAATCATAGTGTTTTCTAACACTTTTCTCAGTAACTGACAGAACATACCGATAAAAATTGCAAAGGTATAAAAGATTTGAAAAATACAGTGAGGAAACTTGGCTATATATATATATATATATATATATATATTTAATTTTAATTGCAGTGTGGTTAACATACATTCTCATACTAGTTTCAGGCATACAATATAGTGATTCCACAGTTCTATACATTACTCAGTGCTCATCATGGTAAGTGTGCTCTTAATCCCCATCACCTGTTTTTACCATTCCCTCATCGAATTTCTCTCTGGTAACCATCCGTCTGTTCTCTATAGTTAAGAGGCTGTTTTTTGGTTTCTCTCTCTCTCTCTCTCTCTCTCTCTCTCTCTTTCCTTTGTTCTTTTGCTTCCTATGCTCCTTTGCTGCTTCCATAATTTGGCAATTGTGAGTAATTCTGCAATAAACATAGCATTATAACCCATATAACTGTGGGTTAAGGATCTCTTTGAATTAGTGTTCTTGTATGTTTTGTGTAAATATCCAGTCGTCTGAATGCTGGATCATATGGTAGTACTACTTTTAACTTTTTGAGGAGCCCCCACACTGTCTTCCACAGCAGCTGCACCAGTTTGCATTCCCACCAACAGTGCAAGAACGTTCCCTTTTCTCCACATCTTCACCAACATCTGTTGTTTCTGTGTTGTTGATTTTAGCCATTCTGACAAGTGTGAGGTGATATTTCATTGTAGTTTTGATTGGCATTTCCCTGATGATCAGTGATGTTGAGCATCTTTTCATGTGTCTGTTGGGACCTGGATGTCTTCTTTGGAGAAATGTCTGTTCATGTCTTCCGCCCATTTTTAAATTGGATTTTTAAATTTGAATACCCAACTTTTGTTTTAACATGGACTGGACTGGAAGAGATTATGCTGAGTGAAATAAGTCAAGTGGAGAGAGTCAATTATCATATGGTCTCACTTAGGTGCGGAGCATAAGGAAAAACATGGAGGACATTGTGAGAGGGAAGGGAGGGGTGAATTGGAGGAAATCGGAGGGGCGAAGAACCATGAGAGACTGTGAACTCAGAGCAACAGACTGAGGGTTTTGGAGGGGAGGGGGGTGGAGGGATGGGCGAGCCTGGTGGTGGGCATTGAGGAGGGCACCTATTGCATGGAGCGCTGGGTGTGGTACATAAACAATGAAACTTGTAACACTGAAAAAATAAAATAAAAGTATTTGGGGAAAAAATAAATTTGGTTTTGGGGTGTTGACTTGTAGAAGTTCTTTATAGATCTTGGCTATTAACCCTTTATTGGATAGATCATTTGCAAATATCTTCTCCCATATTGCCTTTTAGTTGCCTTTTAGTTTTGTTGATCATTTCCTTTGTTGTGCAGAAGCTTTTTATTTTGATGTAGTCCCGATAGTTTATTTTTGTTTTTGTTTCCCTTGCCTCAGGAGACATATCTAGAAAAATGTTGCTCTGACTGATGTCACAGAAATTACTGCCTGGGCTCTCTTGTAGCATTTTTATGGTTTCAGGTCTCTCATTTAGGTCTTTAATCCATTTTGAGTCTATTTTTGTGTATAGTGTAAGAAAGCAGTCCAGTTTCATTATTTTGCATGTAGCTGTCCAGTTTTCCCAACAGCATTTGTTGAACAGACAGTCTTTTCCCCATTGTATACTCCCACCATTTTTGTCATACTTTAATTGACCATATAACTGTGGGTTAATTTCTGCACTCTCTATTGTGTTCCACTGATCGATGTCTCTTATTTTTGTGCCAGTACCATACTGTTTTGATTATTACCTCCTTGTAACAGAACTTGAATCCTAGCACTGTGCTACCATCAGTAGTTTTGTTTTCCTTTTTCAGGATTATTTTAGCTATCTGCAATCCCTTGTGGTGCCATATAAATTTTAGGATTTTCTTTGTTCTAGTTCTGTGAAAAACACTGTTGGTGTTTTGATTGGGATGGCATTAGGTCTGTAGATTGCTTTGGGTAGTATAGACATTTAACAATATTTGTTCCTCCAATCCAAAAGCATGGAATGTCTTTCCATTTCTTGGTGTCCTCTTCAATTTCTTTCATCAGCATTTTGTAGTTTACAGAGTACAGGTCTTTCACCTTTCTGGTTAAGTTCATTCCTAGGTATTTTATTCTTTTTGGTGCAATTGTAAATGGGATGGTTTTCCCAACTTCTCTTCTGAAGCTTCATTATTAGTGTATAGAAACGCAACAGATTTCTGTACATTGCTTTTGTATCCTGGGACCTTACTGAATTTGTTTATTAGTTCTAACAGTTTCTTGGGGGGAGTCTTTTGGATTTTCCGTATATTGTATCATGTCCTCTACAAATGTGAAAGTTTTACTTCTTCCTTGCGGATTTGGAGGCTTTATATTTCTTTTTGTTGTCTGATTGCTGTGGTTAGGACTTCCAGTATTGTGTTGGATAAAAGTGGTGAGAGTGGACATCCTCATCTTGTTCCTGACTTTAGGGGAAAGTCTTTCAGTATTTCCCACTGAGTATGAAGTTGACTGTGGGTTTTTCATATAAGTCCTTTATTATGTTAGGGTATGTTCCCTCTAGAACTACTTTGTTGAGGGTTGTTATCCTGAATGGATGTTGTACTTTGTTAAATGTTGTTTTTTTTTTTTTCCTGCATCTGTTGAAAGGATCATATGGTTTTTAAACTTTTTCCTATTGATTTGATGTATCATGTTGATTGATTTGCAGATATTGGATCATTTTTGCATCCTGGGAATATATCCCACTTGATTATGGTGAATGAATTTTTAGTAGATTGTGAGATTCGGTTTGCTAGTATTTTGTTGAGGATTTTTGCAGCTATGCTCATCAGAGACATTCTTTCTCTTTTGTTGTGGTGTCTTCATTTGGTCTTGGTATCGGGCTAAGGCTGGCCTCATTGAATGAATACATTTATATTGGTGCACTCAACGGTGGCAGGATACATAGTCTTTTCATGTGCTATTGATATTTCCCAAAACTGACCACATGTTGACCATAAAGCGGGTCTCAGCAAATTTCGAGACAATTAAATAATAAGGAGTAGATTCCCTGGGGCTCCTGGGTGGCTCAGGCTAAGCGTCTGCCTTCAGCTCAGGTCATGATCCCAGGCTCCTGGGATCCAGCCCTGCATCGGGCTCCCTGCTCAGCGAGAAGCCTGCTTCTCCCTCTCCCCCTCCCTCTGCTTGTGTTCCCTCTCTCGCTGTCTCTCTGTCAAATAAATAAATAGAATCTTTTTAAAAAATTAAAAAAGAGTAAATTCCCTGACTACAATGCCATGAAGTTTTAAATTAGTAACCAGTGATAACTAGAAAATCCCCCATGGGCTTTTAAATTAAGAAATATCCTTCCTTAGAGGATATTTAACCCAGAGCTCAAAGAAGAAAACATTAATGAGATTTAAAATAAAATATGGAGGACACTGGGAGAAGGAAAGGAAGGGTGAATTGGGAGAAATCGGAGGGGGGAGACGTAACATGAGAGACTGGGGACTCAGAGAAACAAGCTGAGGGTTTTGGAGGGAAGGGGGTGGGGGGTTGGGTGAAGCTGGTGGTGGGTATTGAGGAGGGCACGTATTGCATAGAGCACTGGGTGTGGTGCATGAACAATGAATCTTGGAACACTGAAAAAATAAAATTAAATTAAAAAAATAAATAAAATACATACATTTTAACAGAAAATTAACAAATATTTGTGCAATAATGCTTTAATGTGTATACTACAAAAAAAAGAAAGGCAATAAAAATAACCTGCGTGTCTATTTCACAAATTTAATAGAACAGCAGATTAAAGTCAAAGAAAGCAGAAGAAATGAAATAAGGATAACAGCATTAATAAGTTAAAGATAAAACAAAATAGCCAAGGTTAGTTCTTCGGAAGGACAACACAAGTGATCACCATTCTTGTGGGCCTGAAGGGAAAAGAGAAAAGATATCTACAAGTCAATGTCTGGAACGAATGAGGAGCCATAGCTATGGACAATAAAGATATTAAAAGGTCATTAGTAGAAATCATGAGCAGCTGTATGTAAACAAATCTGAAGGTTAAGATATAATGTACAAATGTCAAGCAAAGACAAATGACACAAAACAACAAATTATCTTCAAAATGCTAAATATGTGAAATCTGAAGAAAACGACAACAACGAAACAATGTCCATTTTTGATGACCCCACCAATTTACTCTACAAAACTTTTAGGAAGAAATAATGGCAATTTTACCTACTTGCCAGAAAGTAGAGAAAAGAGGAGTCACGTTTCATCTCGTTCTATGAAGCCTAAACATTATAAGAACACTATAAGAGATGAAGTGTACAAGCCAATCTTCCACATAAGCATAGAAGGAAAAACCATGAATAAAACCCTAGGGAAACAAATCCAGTTATCTGTGTCAAAAGGATAATATATCCCAAGAATATCAGGACTATTCTAGAAATAGAGTGGCTTAGCACTTGAAAAATAAATGTATTTCACAGAATTAATGTATGAAGAAGAAAACCTTGTTATATTCCTTATGCATGCAGAAGAACGTATTTCATGAATTTGATTTCTACAAACTAAGCATCCAACAACGTGGAGAAAAGGGACCCCTTATGCACTGTCCGTGGGAATGTAAACTGGTACAGGAACTATGGAAAACAATATGGAGGTTCCTCAAAAAGTTAAAAATAGAACTACCATATGATCCAGCAGTCCCACTTCTGAGTTTATATCTGAAGGAAACAAAATCACTACCTCAAAGAGATATCTGCATCCCCATGTTCACTTCAGTATTATGCACAATAGCCACAACTTGGAAACAACCCAAGTGTCTATGGACAGATGAATGGATAAAAAAGATTATATAGTGGGATATTATTCAGTCATAGAAATGAGGGAAATCCTGCCATTTGTGACAACATGGAAGGACCTCGGGGGCATTGTGCTATGTGAAATAAGTCAGACAGGCAAAGAGAAATACTGTATGATCTCACTTACACGTGGAATCTAAAACAAAGCCAAATACAGAAACAGACAGTAGATGGTGCTTGTCAAGGGCTGGGGGGTGGGGGATGTGGGGAGATGTTGGTCAAAGGAGGCAGACTCTCAGTTACAAGATGAAAAAGTTCTGGAGTTCCAATATTCAGCACAATGACTATAGTTAACAATACTGTTGCATATATTTGAAAGTTGCTAAAAAAAAAAAAAAGATCTTACATTTTCTCACCAAAATATTATAATTATGTACCATGAAGGAGTTGTTAACTAACTTTATTGTTAGTAATCATTTCACATATGTGTGTGTATCAAATCATCATGTTATTTAAATTTACACAATGTTATATGTCAATTATATATCAATAACGCTAAAAATTTATTTAAAATAAAAATATACATTTAAGAGAAAATCTCTAAGCAAACTGGGAGTAAAAGAGAACGCTCTTAAACCACTCAGAATATCTTTGGAAAGCCTACAAAAACAGGGGCACCTGGGTGACTCAGTAGGTTAAGCAACCTACTCTTGGTTTTGGCTCAGGTCATGATCTCATGGGTTCTGAGATCAAGCCCAGCCTTGCACTCCAGGCTCAGAGGGGAGTCTGCTTGAAAATTCTCTCCGTCTGCCCCTCCCCCCACTTGGGAGCGCGCTCTCTCTCTTTTTCTCTCTCTTAAATAAATAGTCTTTTTTAAAAATTAAAATTTTAAAAAATTTTTATTTTACGTTTTCAGGGTTCCAAGATTCATTGTTCATGCACCACACCCAGTGCTCCATGCAATACGTGCCCTCCTCAATACCCACCACCAGGTTCACCCAACCCCCCACCCCCTTCCCCTCCAAAACCCTCAGCTTGTTTCTCAGAGTCCACAGTCTCTCATGTTTCGTCTCCCCCTCCGTTTTCTCCCAATTCACTCTTCCTTTCCTTCTCCCAATGTCCTCCATGTTTTTCGTTATCAAAACCATTGCACTTAATCATGAAGTATTGAAAGTCATCCTTCCGAGATCATGAAAAAAAAGTAGGTTATTCACTGTCCCTACAAACAATGCCGTAAGGGAAGAAAAATTAACAAAGATGATCCAGCCAATATAACCCTAAATGCATACACACATGAATCAAAGGACATGTATATGAATGTTCTCCACAGTGGCATTTTTAATACTCCGGGGCCAGAAACTACTGAAATGTCCATCAGAAATAGGATGTACAAAAAAAAAATTGTGGTATATTTATACAAATTGAAATATTATTCAGTAATGAAAATCCATGAACTCAGCCAACAAACAACAAAAAAAGAGGTGTAAGTGAAAAATATATTGCTGCCAAAAGAAAGCTAGATTATAGGAATATGTACTGTAATGATTGTATTTATCATGTGCAATGAAGTTCACAAGCAGGCACAAGTGAAGTGTTGCAAGTCAAAATACTGGTTAGACTTGCTGAGGTGGCACATAACAATGATAGGTAAAGGCGTAAGGGTGATTTTGGTTTGTTGGCAATGCCAGATCTCTTGACCTGGATTGTAGTTTCTCAGATATTTGTGATGTAGTAATTTACTGAGCGGTACATTTATGTTTCATGCAATTCCCTTTGGTGCTCTATCTCACTGAAAAGTTACAGAAAGACGTTCAATAAGTAGAGTTCCAGGAGTGTACACAAAGAATTGATTCTTTGGTGATTTGTATATTTTCTGACCACCATGCCATTAAACTATAAATTAATAACCAAAATCATCAGAAAAATCCCTCGCATGGTTGTAAGGAAATATCTTCCTGAATACCCAGGGCTCAAAGAAGAAATCACGTTGAAATTAGAAAATATTTTGAACTAAGATGAAAACTCAAGAGACTTTTGCCTGCTCTAATTATTAAATGTCTCCTCTTGTGATGCTTAGATTTCTCAGGGAAGGATCTCCTGCATCTATAGGAAAAGGCAAGATGCCAGCGGTTTGTACAAGTTGGGAATGTGGCTAGGAATTCAACTGTTATGTAGATGTTTTACTTAAATCCCTATATTGGGTTTGGATGCCTGCTTTCACCTGAGGCTGAGATCCCAAAGTCCATTAATCATCCATTTATCCCCTCCAGAGAATAAGTGTTTGCTCAAACTCCCAAGGGTTTGGGGAAAGCAATTTGCCCAGCTAGAGGTTGCTGAGAGGGGTTCTGGGTGTCTAAATGTGTCTTAACTATACTTTAGAGCAATTATGTAATTTACAACCCCCACCATTACCCCTAGCTTGCAGGGGAACATGCCACTGCCAATCTCACCAACAGTTTGAAGGTCTGGTGAGGGGGCTTAAAGACCATTGCTTTGGAGGTTTCCTCCCTGGTGGGTTAAGATTGAATGCTCATAAATCTGTTAATTCAGACGTCACTCATCTGTCTGTTTTCCACCTTCTCATACTTTATAATTACTGTCTCCTCACCCATCCTTTTTGTCTTGTGGGGTTAGGCGTCTAATGAAAAGGATCTAGCCAGGAGAGCAGAAGGAGGAATAGATGAAAGAATGAGAAAAGGAATGGATGAAGGATATGAACAAAGGTGCCTCTGGGGCACTTGGAAAGATGAGCAAGCGTCCTGTGACATGATGAAACAGCTCCTCACTGTGTTTTGGTGCATGTGTTAGATCTCAGTGAGTGGGTATCCGGTTGGACTTCATGTTCACACCTTGGGTGATGGAAAGCGGGACACCTAGGTCCCATCACGAGAGTCCCATCATGCTGTAAATGGTGGAAGAGGATAGTTTCCCCCAATGTTAAGGGGAAGACAGTTACCTAAGGAGGCAATAAGAAAATGCTGGATGGCATAATGCCAAGTGCCAATGACATTCCCTCCACTGAACCCACCATGGAAATTAGTTCCTCTATTGTTCATAGTCGTAGCTCCTTGTCATTTAATTCCATATCACTTCTCATAATTTGCAAATGTAACAAAGATGTCTGTGATGCATTTTATGATGCACTGACCTACCAGGCTGAGAGCTCAATATGCATGGCCGATTAGTCCAATCATAATTGGATGAATTAATTCTTAGTCACTCTATAAGTAGCTGGGGGGGGGGGCAGGGGAGGGAGGGTTCGAGGAAGAACAAAGTATAGAGAGAAGGAGGAAGGAAAGAGGGCAGAACAAAGGAGGACCAAAATGAAAACCTAAGGAGGGAGAGAAGAGGCAAGGGATTGGCGACGACAGAAGGACGAGAAACTGAAAGACAAGGCAGGTAGGAGAGAGGGAGGAGTGAGAAGGGAAAAATAAGAGGGTGATGATGTATATTGAAGTGGTCATAGCACAGCCTCTCCCACAAGAATCCTGTGGCCCTGCCGCATGATGCAGAGAATGGGGGGGAGGGGGGGCGTGGGTGTGTGCGCGCGCGCGCACGAGTGCACCTGTGTGTTTCCTGGGTAATAATAATTGCAGGGTACGACCTGCTGGTGGAAATTGTGAATTCTTTCAATATGAGTGCTTTGCCCAAATCTCTTCCCCTGAGGGCCTTTATGTCAGAACCACCTCTGCTTTTCTCCCATAGTCCAATGCATTACTCAGCTTCAGTTCCCATGGTAACCAAGCTATTCGCTTCCTGCCTTGTCTAGGGACTAAGAATGAGACAAAGAGAAAGGCAGAGAAATGTGTCTTCTTCTGAGGTAAACAAGCCCCTATTCAGGGATTTAAAAGCACAGTCTATTTAGTTCCATCTTGCCCTGCGCCCATGCCTGGTGGAGGGGGACAGAAATTACAGAGAGGCCCAATATGAACTCAGAAATTCTACCTCTCCATAATGCACCCACATGGTTGAGAGACCTGCTTCCTTGCCCCTTAGCCACCTTCCTATCAATAATTTGTTTTACCTCCAAACCACGCCCACGAAGTCCAGGATTCCTGCCCCACAACCTACTTCTCCTCGTCCTACCCTGTAGCCTCTATCACATTATGGGGGGAGGAGAGTTCCAGTGGCCCCATTTTCTGACAGGAACCTCAGTTCTAGCCAGATTTCAGAAGTACTGCTTCCAGAAAAGATCTGTGATCCACAGTAGGGGAGTCACTCAGGACAAACAACTTCCTCCTCCTCTCCTCTTTGGCCTGGGAGACCTCCACCCAGATCATGAGACTGTTAATAAGGCTCCTACTTCCTGCCCCACCGCCTCTCTTCTATCAGGGCCTTGGAGAGACTGAGGAGGGAGGTCTCTGCCAATCTCCCGGTTTTGGATTACAACAAAAGTACCGAAATGCCTCTTCCCTTCCCCCTTCTCCAGAGTACCCAACTTCTTCCTTTGCGTTTTCTCCCCATTTCAGAGTCTGGGCAAGCATGGTTCCAGGCAAGACATGAGACTTCCCAGGGCACCAGTTTGTGAGGAGAGACAGCAGGAAACTTGAAAGTATGTCCCATCGGCCCCTCCCTTCTCTTCCAGTATTTTAGATATCTCTGGAAGTCCATTTGTCCAGCCTCACTCTCTTCTCCTGGGTCCCAGCTGTCCACCATTTCCCACGTCCTGGAATCCCTCAGTCCAAAAAAATCTGAGGAATCTCATCTCCACTCCTATTGAATAACACACACTGGACAGAATCCAAAGCCTTGCCCATTTTTTTTTTTTTTTGAGACACCCAGTTTATGTTTGTCAAGGGAATTTGCTTCATATCCACTGCCAGTATCCACCTGCCAGCCACTTCTCTATGTCTCAAACACCTCTCAGGGGATCCCAGTTCTGCTCGGATGCTGGTCTCCGAGCAGATGCTGGTCTGGATGTCCAGCAGGAGATTCCCTTGGAGTAGGACCAAAGTGGAACAGTAATGCAAGGAAAGCAATGCTTTGTTTGATGCCCTTCTCCGGAAATCCCCCCAAAGACCACTCTAGATTTTATGGGAGCTGGGTGGGGAACCTATGGGAAGGATAGGTGAAAAGGAACTAGAGGAACTAGAGGCAATTATAATATGGAACAAAACTACTAGGAAATGATGGCTAAAATCAATGTCCTTAGAGCCCTCAGAAAATCACCCACCTCCTGCTTCCCTGACAAAACATTATGCCTTCTGGGGAGATTCCGCTCTGGGTTGATCCCGGTTCCTAGCTTTTCTTCTCTGTCTTAAGGACTGCCCTTTTCTCCCCTTGAGGAAGAGAAAGTCTCCTCCATTCTCTCCTTCACTGTAGGGATTTATTGTTTTCCTAACAATGAGATCTTTCCACATCTCCAACCCCCTGACTCTGAACATGCAAACATGCAAAGACGCTCACACACACACACCCCAGAACTAGCAGTGGCACACAATAATCCCGAACCAATACACTTCTCAACTTTTAAGTGAGTCGGTCTAGATTAACTAACCTCCAGTACTCAGTCTGGATCTCGTGGACTTCAAACCTCATTCCCTGATCCTCTGCCCAATACTGGTTTGCTAATATCTTCATTCTCAATTTGGCCATACCCTCAAGGATGTAAGTATCAGCATGTCTTTAAGTAAGAGCATGAAGCTTGGGGCAAGTGGGTCATAATTTTAACAAAGACAGCATCTCCAGTGGATCTAATCTTTATTCTGACCCTTGAAAACTTCTCACCCCTGCAGGTAATCAGTTTCTCTTGCCATCTTCATAGTCTTTTGCTCTAGTGGTTATTCCCATCAGCATACCATTGTGCTCCTCTATGCTCCAATTTAAACAAATACCTTTCCTCAATTACACTTCCCAACCCATGATTGTTCCACGTATCTGCTGCTCTTTATAGCAAAGACTTTATCATAAGTCGTTTAAATGAGCTGTCTCCACTTACTCCCCTCTCCCTCCAACACATCTTGCATCGCTTTCTGTCCTCTAAACTTGTTTTTTCATGTTCTTTAGCAACCAGCAGGATGTGACATCAAAGTATCATTCCTCTGCTTCTGTTTAACTTCTTAGTAGCATTAAACATGCTGCCTACTTCCCCTTCTTCGATATCTTTTGATTTTTATGAAACCACTCTCTTTTGGTTCTCTTCCTTCCTGCGTGGATCCTATTCTTTGACTTAGTTATGGGCTCCTCTTCCTCTAAACATCTTTACAGGTTGACATGCTCTAGGTTGGTGCTTTGTATTCTCTTTTCTTCCTTTCGCACATTTTTAAAGAAATTTTAAATCAACTTATATACCTTAAATATATACAGCTATTTTTATGCCAATCACACCTCACTAATGTGGTTTAAAAATAAGATAGAACATATCTCTTTTCCCTTTACGACTGTAAATAACACATCTGCCAACCTCTGTATGAATCAGTATGTGATTACAACAGTAGAAAAATGCGCAAGTTTGTTCGATCCAAAATAAATCTTCTTGAGAAGAGGGCACGTATCGCATGGAGCACTGGGTGTTATACGTAAACAATGAGTCTTGGAATACTACATCAAAAACTAATGACGTACTGTATGGTGGCTAACATAACATAATAAAAAATAATTAAAAAAATAAAACAATAAAAATAAGTGAATAAATATATATATCGTAACCTAAAGAATACCAATGTGGGAATAAAAATGAACACAAAATCAGTAACAAATTAGAATAAATAAGTGACTCCAAGATTGCAATGTACTACAGTTTTTCTATGCTGCATTCATTTGCTCTCCAGCATTACTTTGGACATGACAACTATTTTAGATAGATATCAGTTTAAGTTTGGCAACTACTGTGGACAGTACGTCATCGACATTTATATGGATTGACGTTCTTAAGTGAAAGTAAGATAGTTTGTTTCTGATTATTATAAAACTGTACTTAGCCAAAATTAGTGACTCATTTATCATTATACGCTGTTTTGCTTTAGCTTTTGTACCTTTACGTTTATTTAAAAAAAAATAAAAATGATAACCAGTATGAAAGTCCACCTGGAAAAAAGGAAACTTAAAATTCTAAAACGGCAATAGAAAATACTGTTTGTGGGGATGGGGATTGAGGATTGGGGTAACGAGGTGATGGGCATTAAGGAGGGCATGTGATGTCATGAGCACTGGGTATTACATAAGATTGATGAATCGCTGAACTCTACCTCCAAAATTAATAATGCACTATATGTTAATTAATTGAATTTAAATTTTAAAAATGAATTAAAAAAGGAAAAAAAAGAAGAAATCACAAGGGAATTTATAAGATATTTTGAACAGAATCAAAGTTAAATTTTTGCGGCACCTTAAATCAATCATCTTCTGCCTTAAGAAACTAAAAAAGGAACAGAAAATCAAACCCATAGTAAATAGAAAATGAAATGCTTAAAATAACAGTGGAGATCATCAAAACTAAAATAAAGAACTACAGAAAGTCAACAAATTCAAGAAGTCATTCTTTAAAAATATTAATCAAGTTTATATATTACCTGAGACATACAGACCAAGAAACAGAGAGAAAGGCTCAAAATCCTAAGAAATGCAAAAGCGACATCACTCTAGGCCCAATAGAAATTTAAAAGAAAGTAAAATGTACCACAAAAACTGGACAACAACAATTTGGAAAAGTTAGATGGAAAGGGCAAAACTCCTTAAAACAATACAAACTTGCCAAACTGATATATGGAAAAATAGAATATGTAAATGGTCGCATATAGAACTCATAATCAAAGCTTTCCAAATAGCACACTCCGTCCCAGTCAGTTTCATCAGTGCATTCTCTTAAACATTTTAGGAAGAAATCTTGCCGATTCTACACAAATCCTTCCAGAAAATCGATTAGAAGTGAGAATGTCCCAAGTCGTTCTATGAGGCCCGTGTGAACTGGATAAAATGTTAAGGTGCTTAAACATTTACAAATCGAGTAATGTAATACATCTCAACAGAATAAAAACAAAAATAATATGGCATTCTCAATAGATGAAAAAGATGCTTTTGACATAATTTGACATAATTTAATACACAGACACGATAAATACTCTCAGAAAGTTGGGAAGAGAAGAAAACTTCCTCAACCTGTAAAGGATACCAGTGAAAAACCTATGTGTAACATTATACTTAATCATAAAAGGCTAAGTGTTTACCCCATAGGATCACCTGTTTTACCCCATAGGATCACCTATAAAAACACCTCTTTTATTTAATACTGTACTGGACGTCCTCATCAGAGTGCAATAAGACAAGGAAATGAGATAAAAATTATAAATATTGGTAAGGAAGAAGTGAAAATGTGATTATCTACAGAATACATGATTTTTTCCATAGAAAGCATGTTTAATCTACAAAAAAAAAAAAAAAAAAAAACTTGCTCCAAATAACAATCTTGTTTAACAAGGTTGCAGGTGGGTATTAAGGAGGGGAGTTGCTATGATGAGCACTGGGTGTTGTATGGAAGTGATGAATCACTGAATTCTAGTCCAGAAACCAATATTGCACTGTATGTTAAGTAACAAGATTTAAATTTAAAAAATAAGGTTGCAGGATAGAAGGTGAATAAAAAAAACCCAGCTGTCTCTTATACTAATATTAACCGATTGGAAATGCAGTTAAGGAGGGCACATGATGGGATGAACACTGGGCAGTATGCACAACTAATGAATCATTGAACAGTACATCAAAAACTAATGATGTACTCCATGTTGCCTAATTGAATTTAAACAAAAAAATAATGCAGTTTATTTTTTTATGTTTGCCAGTTTATTAAAGGACATGATAAAGGATACAGATGAACAGCCAGATAAAATGTACATAGGAGGAGGAGTTCTGGGAGGATCCCAAGCAGAGAAGCTTCTGTTCCCATGGAGTTGGGGTGCTTCACCCTCTCCATGTGGATGGGTTCACAAACCTGGAAGCTCTCCAAACACCCCACTTTTGGGATTTTATGGAGGCTTTATCACATAGGCATGATTGGTCATTAACTCCAAAAAAATAATGCAGTTAATATAGCATCAAATAACTCCATATATCTAAGAATAAATCTAGCAAAAGTGTACAATATTCCTACACCAAAACTACAAAATATCACAAAGAGAAAATTTGAAAGACATAAATAAATGCAGAAAGACTAAAACCCAAAACGTTTTAATCCCAGTGTAGCTAACATCCTGTGTTCTATTAGTTTCAGGTGCACAATATAGTGATTCAACAATTCCATATATTGCACAGTGCTCATCAAGGTAATTGTGCTCTTAATCCCCTTCACCTATTTTACCCATCTCCCTAGCCACCTTTCCCTCTGGTAACTCTTTCTTTTCTGTAGATAAGAGTCTGTGTTTTGATTTGTCTCTTTTTTGAAAAACTCAATTTTTATGTCATTTCTCCCCAAACTGATCTATAGGTTCATTTTGACCCCTATGAAAACTCCTGCAGACTTTTTATTTTTTTTTATTTAATTTTATTTTTTCGGTGTTCCAAGATTCACCGTTCATGCACCACACCCAGTGCTCCATGCAATATATATATATATTTTTTAAGATTTTATTTATTTATTTGACAGAGAGAGATCACAAGTAGGCAGAGAGGCAGGCAGAGAGAGAGGGGGAAGCAGGCTCCCTGCTGAGCAGAGAGCCCGATGTGGGCTCGATCCCAGGACCCTGAGATCATGACCTGAACCGAAGGCAGAGGCTTAACCCACTGAGCCGCCCAGGCGCCCCTGCTGCAGACTTTTTAAAGTAACTTACAAGTTGACTAAAAAATTATGTAGAAAAACAAAATATCTGGAATCGTCAACACATTCGTGAAAAAGACCAGTTATGTTACCCTACTTCAGGACTTGCTATAAAGTTACAGTAATCAAGACAATACACAGCAATCGAGACTTTAAGAGTAGACAAATAGATAAATGGATGATAATCGACTCCAGAAATAGACCCACATATTCGGTCAACTGATTTTCATCCAAAGCATCAAGCAAATTAGGTAGGTTAAGGTTTCAATGTCCTCAAGCCAAGACACTTCCAAGAACATTAATTAAACAAGTTTCAATGAAGGGGAACGCACACCATGGAGAATCACAGGGAGTGGCAGTAAGAGGCTGTTAAAGAGAACCTACTACAGGATATGAGCTTTGGTTGAATGATTTAGGGAGGATCTAACAGAAGGGAGGATCCAAGTAGTTTGAATGCTTTCAGAAGGCATGGGCAATTTTCTCATGGGTTATCTATCTCAATACACCTTATTTATAGGGAGGAGGGACTGTAAGGAGGATAAATTTATAATTGGTAAAGAAGCAGCAGTCACTCATTTTGTCCAAGTGAGTGGGTATTTGGTATCTTATGTGTGGCACAGGGACCTTGCTTTTGCCTGTGCTTGGACACAATTATGGAGAAGCCATGTTTTGTTTCATTTTATATGGTCTCAGAATAACCTTGTCTGAGACTTGTATTCAGTGACAATGTTTACGTTTGTTAGAAGAATAACGTGGCCTACCTGTGAGTGCCAGACCAGCTTCTACATGTCAGGGATTACCCTTTTTATCTTTCTCAAGGAAAGCCTTTTTTATATGTCAATAATCTTTCAGGATGAATCATTTTAAATTTACAGAAAAGTTGCAAAGATATGCAGAGAACACTGATGCCCTCCCCCCCACCCCCCCCCCGGATTAAGCCTCTTGTACCATAAAGGAAATAGGAAAGATGTGTCTGCTGGGATTTGGGCAGGGACTACCGTTTTTCTCTCCTAGCAAGCACCAAGAGTGATCTTTCCAAGGATCCTCCCAGATCTTTCTCATGGACATCAAGTGGGGTTCCTGGAGGCAAAGCTCACAAGATGGTGAGAAACTCCTCAAAGGACTTCCTACTCTCTTGGTAGCCCACACTTGGCCCTTACCAATTTCTCAGAAATTTCTAAATAATCTTAATATCTTACATGGCATTCAGGCAATGTCTGTTCCAGGTAAATAAATGTTCAGGTCTTCTTTCTGCCTGCAAACACTTGTCTTTCATTAAATTTTATGTTTCCCATTAGACTTCAGTTCCCTGAGGGGTTCCAAAATAAGTCATTAATTTGCAGTTCTCCCGTCCCTTCTTGTTTTATGAGCAGGAATGATGCTTCTGCCAGCTCTGGGCATCTCTGAGGTCAAAGTGGAAGTACTCAGGAAAGTCTTTTTAACGGATGAATCTGGATCGGTTGAATATCCATTTGAGAGGTAATTCGATACTTGAGCCCCATCGGACTTCATATGCATCCTCCTGAAGACAAGTCACCCTATGTGTTCTTAAAAGTCTGACCATGAACAATGAATCTTGGAGCACTGAAAAAACAAAATAAAAATTTTTTTTAAAAGTCTGACCAGCTTTTTCTTATTTCAGCAGCGTCCTTCTGTCTGATCCTTTGTCCAGACAGAATCAGCATATAACTCTAGTGGCTACTGATCTCTGCTCACCAAACAAAGACATTTCCTGCTATGAAACTTAGTTGCTTTAATCTTCTTTATATATAGCTCTTTTGTATCTTTAAAAAATGTGTGCTTTTGTGTTTTTTAACCTGATCAGGTTTTGTCTTAACTGGTGTAATGGTCACAATGGCCTCTCTTGACATTCTACCTCTGAAGGAGAAGTGGCACACCTAATTAGTAGTTATTTAAGTGGGATACTTGAGAAAGTGAATTGATGGTTACCTGCCATAAGTCCTTTCTAACTAGAAGCCCTAATCATTTATTTTTCTAAAATAAAATTGAGATACTATCCCACAAAACCTTTTGTAAATTTCACATTCTTAATATATCGTGGGTGTATCTGGATTTTTAAAACAATCTTTAACCATATATTTAATAATGCCTGTGTTAACCATATATTTATTTATTTCCCCCCCAATTACTTTTATTTTATTTTTTCAGTGTTCCAAGATTCATTGTTCATGTACCACACCCGGTGCTCCATGCAATACGTGCCCTCCTCAATACCCACCACCAGGCTCGCCCAACCCCCCACCCCCCTCCCCTCCAAAACCCTCAGTTTGTTGCTCAGAGTCCACAGTCTCCCATGGTTCATCTCCCCCTCCGATTTCCCGCAATTCACCCTTCCTTTCCTTCTCACAATGTCCTCCTTGTTATTATTAATGCCACGACAATACAGTAAGGATGTACCATAATTCACTTAAACAACCCCCTACTGGTGGTCATTTAGATTTTCTCCTGGCGATAAGTAGAAAACCTACAGGTTTAAGTAAATACGTGAGTTATAATTGGTTAGTTTTCAAAGATTTAGACATGTGCTTAAAGTTAACATTTCACATTAAAACAATTTGAAAGGACTAAATTAATGTATTCAGGGGAAAAGTCTTAATCAGTAAAATATAAGGAGATACAGATGAGATAGGAAGAAAACATAAAAGATATTCTCAAGTCCCAGGACCAGAAAATTTAACTGAGATGAGAATACAGTTAAAATCTCAGCCAAATGCGGGGTGGGGGAGTTTCATGTAAACCTGGAATGGATTGAGGTAAAATAACTAAATGGGATCGAGGCAAAATAACTAAGTCTTTATATGCCCAAATTGTATACTTCTGTTATTATTATAAGAGAACATAGACTGCGAGAAGATGGCATGCCTCTTTTGGTGGCACAGTTGATTTGATGGGAATTATCAGTTATTATAGCAGTCTGCTCTTCTTGCCTCTTGCTGCTGCAAAGGATGGTCAATTTACTGAGAATTTATTGAATGAAAATATTTAGGAAATCCTGGACACACTATTTGTTGTTGCTGTTGTTGTTTTTCCATTATGTTAGTCACCATACAGTACGTCATTAGTTTTCGAGGTAGCGTTCCAAGATTCAGCGTTTGCCTATAACACCCTGTGCTCCATGCAATACGTGCCCTCCTCAATACCCACCACTGGGCCAATCCATCCGCCCACCCCTCTCTCCTCTAAAACCCTCAGTTTGTTTCTTGGAGTCCGCAGTCTCTCGTGCTTCCTCTCCCCCTCTGACTTCCCCCAATTCACTTTTCCTTTCCTTCTCCTAATGTCTTCCATGTTTTTCCTTATGCTCCACACGTAAGTGAGACCGTATGATAATTGACTCTCTCTGCTCGACTTATTTCACGCAGCATAATCTCTTCCAGTCCCGTCCATGTTGATACAAAAGTTGGGTATTCATCCTTTCTGATGGAGGCATAATATTCCATTGTATATATGGGCCATATCTTCTTTATCATTCACACAGCAAAGGAAACAGTCAACAAAACAAACAGGCAACCCACGGATTGGGAGAGCTAAGACAATCTTAAAGAAGAATAACAAAACTGGAAGACTCGGATTATCAGATAATAAGACTTATTAGAAAACCGTAGTAATTAAGAGACTGTGTACTAGTACAAGAATAAAAACTAGACCAAATAAACAGGCTAGGGAATCCAGAAACACATGTACATATACACAATCACTTCATTTATGACAAGCTAGCATTACATCGCAGTGGGTAAAAGATGATCTGTCTCATTGTGCTTTGTCCATTCCATATTGCCAGGGGAAAAGGCAAATCTTTACTCCTTCTGCATAATATACAAAATAATCAATTTGAGAAGTACTACTGATCTAAATGTAAAAAGTAAAATGATAAAGATTTTAGAGGAAAACATAGAAGAAAATCTCCATAACGTAGAGGATCAAATTTTTAAATATGTTCTAATTCATTCATTCATTCGTTCACTCATTCATTCTTTTGTGGAGTTGACACACAATGTTCCATTAGTTTCAGGTGTACAATGATAGTGATCGACAAGTGGATACGTTATGCTGTGGTCACCACAAGTGTAGCTACCACCTGTCCCCATACATTGCTATTACAATATCATTGACTATATTCCTTATGCTGTGCCTTTTATTCCCATGCCTTATTCATTCCATTACTAGAAGCCTGTATCTCTCATTCTCCTTCACCCATTTGCCCAACCGCCCACCTCCCTCCCCGCTGGCAACCATCATTTTGTCCTCTGTATTTACAGGTCAGATTCTGCTTTTTGTTTTTTTATTAATTTTTTTTAGATTCCTCTTATGGGTCAAATCATATGGTATTTGGCTTCCTCAGTCTGACTTGTCTCGTTTAGCATAATACCCTTTAGATCCATTCATGTTGTCTCAAATGGCACCATTTCATCCTTTTATGGCTCTGTAATATTCCTTTTCATCTGCTTTATCCATTCATCTACCATATTTTGGCTATTGTCAATAACTCCGCAATAAACATAGGGGTGTATATAGCTTTTTGAATTAGTGTCTTCATTTTCTTTAGGTAAATACTCAGTAGTGCAATTACTGGATCATATACCTCTTTTTTAACTTTTTGTGGAAACTCCATACTGTTTTCCACAGTGACTGCACTGGGTTGCATTACCACCAACAATGCATGAAGGTTCCCTTTTCTCCACATCCTCGTCAATACTTGCTATTTTTTGTCTTTTTTATTTTAGCCATTCTGACAAGTGTGAGGTGATATCTCATTGTGGTTTCGATTTGCATTTCCCTGATGATCAGCATCATTTCGTGTGTCTGTTGGCTATCTGGATGTCTGCTTTGGAAAAATAACTATTCCTGTCTTCTGCCCATTTCTTAAATGGATTATTTGTTTTTGGGGTGTTGTTTCATAATTTCTTCATAGATGTTAGATAGTAACTCTTTTTTTAAGTATTATGCTCAGTTAACCAACATATGGCACATCATTTGTTTTTCATGTAGTGTTCAATAATTCATTAGTAGCATATAATACCCAATGCTCATCACAAAACATGCCCTCCTTAATACCTATCACCCGGTTACCCCATCCCCCCACCACCCTCCTTTCTGTAACCCTCAGTTTGTTTCCCAGAGTCCAGAGTCTCTCATGGTTTGTCTCCCTCTCTGATTTCTTCTCATTCAGTTTTCCCTAACTCTTTATCAGATATGTCATTTGCCAATATCTTGTCTCATTTGGTGGGTTGTCTTTCTGTTTTGTTGATGGTTTCCTTGACTGCACAAAGGCTTTTGATTTTGGCGTAGTCCCAATAGTTTAATTTTTCTTTTGTTTCCCTTGCCTGAGGAGACAGAAAAATGTTTCCACAGCCAATGTCAAAGAAATCTTGAGAAAGAGGGACAAAGCTGGCGGTATCACAATCCCAGGTTTCAAAATATACCACAAATCTGTAGTAATCAAAACAGTATCGTACAGGTGCAAAAATAGACACATAGATCAATGGAACCTAATAGAGAGCCCAGGAATAAACCCATGTTTATACGGTCAATTAAGGATGACAAAAACAGTGAAAATATACAATGGGGAAAGACAGTCTCTTCAACAAATGGTGTTGGGAAAACTGGACAGCTACATGCAAAAGAATGAGACTGGATCACTTCCTTATATCGTACACAAAAATAATCTCCAAGTAGATTAAAGACCTAAATAAGAGACCTGAAACTATAAAACCCCTAGAAGAAAACATAGTCAGTAATTACTTTAACAGACTTAAAAAATTCCAGGTGGAAGGCCTTGTGTGCTTCCTTAATTTGTTCATAATTTGCGGTTTAATTA
>CM052901.1:64312235-64327331 GCA_028534135.1 Potos flavus | reverse complement strand
CGAGCCTGGTGGTGGGTATTGAGGAGGGCACGTATTGCATGGAGCACTGGGTGTGGTACATAAACAATGAATCTTGTAACACGGAAAAAATAAAATAAAAGTATTTGGGGAAAAAAAACAATAAAAATATTAATATAATTGAGATTTATTCTAGAAAAATATCCACTTAATATGAAAGAAAATCATAACAAAAGAATAGAGTAACAAACAAAAGAAAAAGCAAAATGGCAGATATAAATCCAAATCCATGCATATCAGTTAAGTGTGAATGGATTAAAAATCCAATCAAAAGAAAGAAAGGAATTTCAGTTTGGATTAGAACAACAACAATGATGAGGGCACCTGGGTGGCTCAGTTGGTTAAGCATCTGACTCTTGGTTTCAGTTCAGGTAATGATCTCAGGGTCATGGGGTCAGCCCCGAGTTGGGCTCTGCCTCAGGCTCCCCGCTGGGCAGGGAGTCTGCTTAGGGTTCTCTTTCTCCTCTCTCTCTCCCATTGCCCTTCCCCCTGCATCTCTTTCTCTCTAAAATAAAGAAATAAATCTTTAAAAAAAAATCAACAGTGGGAGATGGGTGAGCTGGTGGTGGGTATTAAGGAGGGCACGTATGGCATGGAACACTGGGTGTGGTGCATAAACAATGAATCTTGAAACACTGAAAAAATTAAAAAAAATCAACAATGACAAAATCCAATCACATGCAATCTACAGAAGACTCTATTTTAATTTTTTTAAAAGACTTATTTATTTACTTTAGAGAGAGAAAGAGAGCTTGTGTGTAAGCAGGGGGAGGGACAGAAGGAGAGGGAGAGAGACTCTCAAGAAGACTCCATGCTGAGCACAGAGCCTGATATGCAGCTGAATCCCATGGCCCCAAGACCATGACCTGAGCTGAAACCAAGAGTTGGACTCTTAACCAACTGAGCCACCCAGCTGCCCCTAGAGAAGATACATTTTAGATGCAAAAATGCAAAATGGTGGAAAGTAAAAGGACATAAATAGATATACCATGCAAACAGCAGTCATAAGCCACCTGGAGTGGCAATACTAATATTAGGCAAAATTCATTCTAAAATATGTTGCTAGAGATAAAAAGTAGCATTTCATAATGACAAAATAGACAATTTATTGGGATGATTAACAATAATAAATATATAGGCATTTAGAAATAGGGCCCAAAATACACGAGTCAAAAACTTTCAGAATCAAAAGGAGAAATAGACAAAACAGCAATAATGGTAGGAGATTTCAATAAGTTACTCAAAATAATGGCTAGAATAATTAAACAAAAGACTAACCAGCAAACAGAACATTTGGACAATACTATAAACCAATCAAATCTAACAGATACCTATAGAACACTACCAAATAACAACAGAATACACATTCTTCTCAAGTCCACATGGAACATTCCCCAACATAGACCATATTTTAGGCCAGAATCATCCTGAAATAAATTTGAAAGGATTGAAGTCATACAAATTCATTTTACAACCACAACGGGATGAGATTAGAAATAAATAACATAAAGTAGGGGCGCCTGGGTGGCTCAGTTAGTGGGGTGTCCAACTCTTGGTTTTGGTTTAGGTCATGATCTCAGGGTTGTGGGATCGAGGCCTGTGTCAGGTTCCATGCCCAGCATGGAGCCTGCTTGGGATTCTCCCTCTCCCTCTAATCCTCCCCCACCTCTCTCTCTCTCTCTAAAAAAAAATATAAATAAATAACAGAAAGTAAATTGGGAAATTCACAAATATGTGGAAATTAAACAACATGCTCCAAAATGTCCAAAAGGTCAAAGAAAAAATAACAAGAAAAATAGAAAATACCTTGACATGGATAAAAAATTTTATAAATTAAAAAAAAAAAAACTTAAAAAGTTAGGAGAGACTGTGGACTCTGAGAAACAAACTGAAGAGGGGAGAGGGGTGGGGGTTTGGGTGAGCCTGGTGGTGGGTATTAAGGAGGGCACGTATTGCATGGAGCACTGGGGGTGGAACATAAACAATGAATCTTGGAGCACTGAAAAAATAAAATTAAATTAAAAAAACAAAATAAAAAATTATAAAAAAGAAAAAAAAGAAAAAAATTTCAAAAGTTAAGGGATACAGGTAAGCAGTCTTCAGAAAGAAATTTGTAGCTGTAAATACCTGTATTAAAAAAGAAAAAAAGTTCTTACATAATTAGTTTAAGGAACTCACCTTAAGGAACTAGGAAGAGAAGCACGAATTAAATCCGAAGCAAACAGATGGAATGAAATAATAAAGACTGTAATGGAGGCTCACCTAGGTGGCTCAATCGGTTAAGCGTCTGCCTTTGGATCAGGTCATGATCCCAGGATCCTGGGATGGAGTCCCCATTGGACTCCTTGCTCAGTGGGGAGCCTACTTCTCCCTCTGCCTGCTGGCTACCCCTGCTTGTGCGCTCTCTCTCTCTGACAAAAGAATAAATAAATAAAATATTTTTAAAGATAAAGATTTTAATGGAAATAAATGGAATAGAGAATAGAAAAAACAATAGAGAAAATCAGATACTTACAATTTTCTTTGAAAAAAATCAGAGTAGCTTCTTTGAAAGTATCTTCTTTGGAAAAAATCAACAAAATTGACACTCTTTTGGCTAGACTGACCAAGCAAAAAGAGAGACAACTCAAATTATAAAATCAGGCACATGAAAAAATGCTCAATATCATTCATCATCAGGGAAATACAAATCAAAACCACAATGAGACACCACTTCACACTAGTCAGAATGGTTAAAATTAACAACTCAGAAACAACAGATGTTGGAGATGATGCAGAGAAAGGGGACCCCTCTTACACTGCTGGTGGGAACGCATACTGGAAAACAGTATGGAGGTTCCTCAAAAAATTAAAAGTAAAACAACCTTATAGCCCAGCAATTGCACTAATAAGTATTTATCCAAAGGATACAAAAATAGTGATTTGAAGGGGCACATGCACTGCAATGTTTACAGCAGCAATGTCCACAATACTTACAATATGGAAAGAACCCAGGTGTCCATTGATGGATGAATGGATAAAGAAGATGTGGTATATATAATGGAATATTATTCAGCCATCAAAAAGAATGAAATCTTGCAATTTGCAATGATGTGAAACTAGAGGGTGTTATGCAAGTGAAATAAGTCAGTCAGAGAAAGATAAATACCATATGATTTCACTCATATGTGGAATTTAAGAAACAAAACTGGTGAACGTAGGGGAAGGGAAAAAAAATAAAATAATAACACAGAGAGAGGCAAACCATAGGAGACTCTTGACAATAGGGAACAAACAGAGGGTTTCTGGAGGTGAGGTGAGGGGGAGGATGGGGTAATTGGGTGATGGGCATTAAGGAGGGCACTTGATGTAATGAGCACTGGGTGTTATATGCAATTGATGAATCACTAAATTCTAACCCTGAAACTAATAAAATCAAAATGAATGAGGGGACATCTCTATTAACCTTACAGAAATTTAAAAGGATTATATGTGAATATAATGAACAATATATTGCAACAAATCATATAACTTAGATGAAATAGTCAAATTTTAGAAAAAGTCAAAATACCAAAACTAACTCAAGAAGAATAGAAAATATGAATAACCTATAATAAGAGACTGAATTAGTAATTTTAAAACTTCCCACAATGGGGGCGTCTGGGTGGCTCAGTTGGTTAAGCCTCTGCCTTTGGCTCGGGTCATGATCCCAGGGTCTTGGGATGAGCCCAGCATCTGGCTCCCTGCAGGGAGCCTGCTTCTTCCTTTCCCTTTGCCCCTCCCCCTTCTTGTGTGCTCTCTCTCTCTGCCAAATAAATAAAGAAATTCTTTAAAGAAAGATATCATATGGTTTCACTTACTTGTGGAACATAAGGAATAACATAGAGGACATTAGGAGAAGGAAAGGAAAAGCAAGTTGGGGGAAATCGGAGGGGGAGATGAACCATGAGAAACTGTGGACTTTGAGAAACAGACTGAGGGTTTTGGAAGGAAGGGGGGTGGGGGGATGGATGAGCCTAGTGGTGGGTATTAAGAAGGGCGCATATTGCATGGAGCACTGGATGTGGTGCATAAACAATGAATCTTGGAACACTGAAAAAAAATAAAATAAAATTAAGATGTTAAAAAAAATAAAGCACTTAAAAAAATAAAAAAATATTCATATATAACAAAGAAAAAAGAAAGAAAGATTAAACTTCCCACAATGAATATCTTGGACTAAGATGATTTTACTGGTAAAATCTAACAAATATTGAAAATATTAATAACAAAATTTCACAAAGTCTTCCAAAAAAGAGAAAAGAAGGAACACTTCTAAACTCTTTTTATGGGGCCAGTACTACTCTGATACCAAAATCAAACAAAAACATTACAAGAAAAGCAAAACAAATATTAATAACATTTATGAATATAGACACAAAAATCTTCAGCAAAATTGCATGCAATTACATTGTTTTACTCTGTTTGGGCTGCTAAAATGGAATACCATAGACTGGGTGCCTTAAACAACAAATGTTTATTTCTCACAGTTATGGAGCCTGGAAGCCCAAGATCAAAGTGCCAGCAGATTCAGTGTCTGTTGAGAATAGCTTCCTGTTTCATAGATGGTCTTCTTCTCGCTGGTCCTCACATGATGGAAGGGGTGAGGGAGCTCTCTGGGGTCACTTTTATAAGGGCACTGTTCTCATTCATGAGGGCTTCCCCTTCATGAACTAACCACCTGTCAAAGGCTCCACCTCCAAATACCATCACACTAGGGATTAGGTTTCAACATATGGATTTGGGGGTGGGGTACAAACATTCAGTCAATAGCACATGTTTAATACGAACCATCATCACTGTCCTATCCAAACACATGATCCAAACTATGATTAGAGAACAGAACACGACAGAACAAACTGTCCTCCAACTCACTATGGGGGCCTTATTGACTCACTTCCTGAATTTTAAACATCTCTGTAATTTTGTTTTTTCTCTGAAAGATTTGGCTGATGATGAAAGCAATTCATCTTGTCTAAGGGGAGGAACCAAAAAATAATTGCAAGAGATTCCAGTTTTCCTTGGTTCAACTCTTGCTTCCTTTACCTTTTTTTCTCTTATTCTCTTAACCTTTTCTGTTATAGTTCCCCATTCCCAAAACTTGATAAACAACAAATACAAAAACAGCTCTCAAAGAACTATTTTGATAGCTGATAGAATGAGATTATACTGAGGATTTGAGCAAGACATATGAAAACTGGAACAAATTCCCATCCATTACAACCATTACAACCACATGTTTGTATCAGTTAAAGAAACTACAACCTGGGACATACCACAGTCCTGTTGCTCTCTTCTCCTTTCCCTATAAAAAACTCAGTTCTGCTTTCACCTTGCCTGAAGGTGATGATCGTCATCTGGATAAACCTTATTTGAATCACTTTAACTGTATTTTTTCCTAACAAGCTTTATCACTAATTAGACCCCAATTTTCTAGCAACCAAAGCAAAGAGTTCTACAGGATCACTTGTATGAACTACTACTAGTTAGTTGCTAGACTGTATCCTAACTAGTTAAATAAGTGCATGTACTGCAACAATACTGAAAACCAAGCTCTATAGTAATTTGAGCCCTTTTTTTCACTTTAGTCAACAGTCTAGTATATTTCATAAGGGAGAAAAAATACATTAGCTTAAAAAAGACAAAAGTTTCTCCTTCAAATAATCTTTTTTAAATTTAATTTTATTTTTTCAGTGTTCCAAGATTCATTGTTCATGCACCACACCCAGTGCTCCATGCAATACGTACCCTCCTCAATACCCACCACCAGGCTCACCCATCCCCCCATGCCCCTCCCTCCTAAAATCCTCAGTTTGTTTCTCAGAGTCAAATAATCTTTTGATTAAGACAAGGGCTGGTATAGTAACTTAACAGTGTTGGGGACCTAAGCTCCTTCTATCTGGTTGTCTCTTCCATCTTTTGGATGTTGAGTCTGTTTCTGGAATGGTGGAGTGAAGACTTCAGTGAACATACTTCCCCACAAAAGAAATGTAAATAACTGGAAAAACTATCAAAACCAACCATTTTAGAACTGTGGAAATTAACCAAAGTGACAGAATCAACTGAAAAGCATTTAATGAAGAAAAACTACTGGATAACCATAAGAACATCATTGTCTCTGTAGCATTTGAACTTGGGGCTTCTCACACCCCATCTCCAATCAGGTGGTGTGGTAACCATGAAAAATCAGCCTTGCAGCTAACAAAAAGGAATGACCTTTTTTTAAAAAAAATTTTTTTTTAAATTTTTTAATTAAAGCATAATGTATTATTTGCCCCAGGGTGCATGTCTGTGGATCCTCAGGCTTACACATTTCACAGCACTTACCATAGCACATACCCTCCTCAATGTCCATAACTCAGCCACCCTATCCCTACCCGCCCCTACCCCTAGCCACCCTCGGTTTGTTTCATGAGTTTAGGAGTCTCTTATGGTTTGTCTCCTTCCTGATCCCCTCTTGTTTCATTTCCCTCTCCCACCCCCCACAACCCTCCACCCTGCCTCTCGAATTCTTCATATCAGAGAGATCATATGATAATTGGGAATGACCTTTTTTTTTAAATATAATTTTATTTTTTTCAGTGCTCCAAGATTCATTGTTCATGCACCACACCCAGTGCTCCATGCAATACATGACCTTTTTTTAGAGTTCTGTGACCAGCTCCTTCTTCAGACCACGGTCAATATTTTGACCAGATTCTAAGTTCCCTGGAAAAGTTCCATCTCCATGGTGTTGTTTCTATTTGATTTCACTCAGAGCTCAGTTTTGCATTAAAAAAATTGTCATGGATTACTGAAAACAATAGCAATCATCTGGGACTGTTAACATCACAGGTGCCTAAGCCTGTGATTTCAGTTGGGACGAACAAGAGACTGGATCAAAATTTAAGTTAGAGCTGGAGAACTAGACAGCCATAGGGCACTTGGTAAAGCTCTAACATGTTTCTGGAATCTAGGAGGCTGCACATGTGCAGAGCTGTGTGCATGCCCAAGAAAGGGTTGAGAAAGTGCCAGGTGCCTCATCTCTGACTGACCTTGAGGCCCCGCACCAGCAGGAGGTAAAAGCTAATACTGACTTGTAAACTGCCTGAAGTTGTAAGGTGTGCTTTCACACACAGATTCCTTTGATAAATGAATGGAAGATCTGCTAGCTCAAGACATTTAAGAACACATTCTGGTTTTTTTTTCATTTCTATTTTAGAAATGCCATATGATCTAATAATTCCACCACTGGGTATTTAATCACAGAAAATCAGAACACTAATTCAGAGGGATGCACGCGTCCCCATGTTTTTTGCAGCACTATTTACAATAACCAAGATATGGAAGCAACCTAAGTGTCTATCAATAGATGAATGGAAAAAGAAGATATGGCATATATATACATATATATACACACACAATATTTGCACAGCCATTAAAAAAGGATGAGACATTGCCATTTGTGAGATGGATGGCCTTAGAGGATATTATGCTAAGTGAAATAAATAAGACAGAGAAAGACAAATACTATATAATTTCACTTATATGTGTAATCTAAAAAACAAACAAATAAACTAATCAACAAACAAATAAACAAAAAGCAGATTCAGACCTGTAAATACAGAGAACAAACTGAGGGTTGTCAGAGGGGAGGGATGGGGGAAAGGGTAAAATGGATGCAGGGGAGTGATAGATACGGCTTCCAGTTATGGAATGATTAAGTCACAAAAATAAAAGTTACAGCATGGGGAATATAGTCATTGATATTGTAATAGTGTTTTATGGTGACAGAGGGTAGCTATACTTGTGGTGAGCATAGCATAATATATAAACTTATTGAATCACTGTATTGTATACCTAAAACTAATGTAACATTGTGTGTGAATTATACTCAAAAAGATTTGAAGAAAATATTGACTGATCATTGGCTGACCACTGATCAGTATCATCAGTAAATGATACTGACCTAGAGATGACCCTAAGAAAGCCAAGCTCAAAATAAAAGCAGTAAAAAAAATTAAAACTATGAGCAGAGATCTGGATGATCACATCCTGCAGGAAATATAGAATCCACATAATCAGTCTAGGAAAGTTGCTAAACAAATAAGCAGTAACAGCAACAACAGCCCAAACGAAAACAACAAACCAGAGGTAGGAGAGGTTCTAATTCCAGTTACTACAACATAGTATCTACAATGTAAAGTTTTCAACAAAACATTATGAGATATGAAAAGAATAGGAAAGTATGGCCCATACACCCAAAAAGAAGTAGCCAGTTGAAACTATCCCTGAGGTGGCCCAGATGGTGTACTTTGTAATCAAACACTTTAAGTCAGATATTTTAAATGTGTTCAAATAGCTAAAGGAAACCGTGTCTAGAGAACTAAAGGAAAATATGACAGCTATGTGTTGTCAAACAGGGAATAAGGATAAGAGATAGAAATAATGATATAAAAGAGAACCATATTTAGACTGTTGCCTTCCTTTGTATGGTTGAAGATGTCTTACCATCCTATGCTTATTTCAGCTGGCAGGAAAAGGAAAGGAAGAAAAAGAGGAAACTAAACCATTTGCTTTAATGGCATGATATAAAAGTGTTTACAACACTTCTATTCATGACCCATTGGACTGAACTTAGTTACATGGGCACATCTGGCTGCAAATAAAGATAAAGAACATGAACTTTCGTCACTTGACCATGTTCCCTGTTAAGATGTCTACTCTTATAAAATAAAGAAAATTGATATAGAGAAATGACAAGCAGTCTCTTTCATAGTCAACCCCCTTTGTCACCCACATATCCATGTACACAGCTCCTCCAATATATAGAACTACTTACCACCTACCCAGAGAAAACAACTCAAAGCCACATTCAGTTATTCCATACAGATAAAATTCCAGGATCTCTAGATGATGAAGCATTCTCCACCAGTGGTCTGACAACCTCTATACTAAATGATCCCCCTGATATATTATGTATTATAATGTCAGAATAGAAAGGCTATAACTGCAATAAAGACTCCTGCTTAGAAAAGGGAAAAATGGAAAACAGAGCAGTCACTGGTTCATAGTGATTATCAAATCCTGTTGGACAAAAATTAGGAAGAAACTCCAACTTAGCATTGATGATATTTACTTGGTGAACTACTAGGAATCCCCTGATTCCATTCTCTGGGAGGAACTATAGTGTACGTTGTTCTCTATAATGGAACTGTGGAAAAATTGGAAGTCAGCATTAGGTAGGGTGCTCTTTTTTAGGAGCTGCATCAGCTTTTTCAGGCACATTCTGCTTATTTAGGTCTGGGATTCTGGGGGCTGCTTTAGAAATTTGACAATCATTGGCTTTTGCAGGACAGCTTTGTTGAGTTCTGGCAATAATGTTCTCTCAAAAACAAATGCTTTGCTTGCATTAATTCCATGTGCATGTAACTACAACCAAAGATCTCATCTAGACCTTTTTTTATGGAACAGCTTTGTTGAGACAAAGCTCACATACCATAAAATCCATGTATACTGTACAATCCAGTGGTTTTTAGCAGATTCAAAGAATTATGCAACTATCATGGCTATTTAATTTTAGAACATTATCATCACCTGAAAAAGAGACTGTACCAATTTGTAGTTACTCTTCTTCACCCTCTCCTTCCAGCCATTGGGAACCACAATTCTACTTTCTGTCTCTGTGGATTTTCTTATTATGAATATTTCATATAAATGGAATTATACAATATGTGGCCTTTTTGTCCCTGGCTTTTTTCACTTAGTATAATATTTTGAGGTTCATCCATGTTTTAGTATATATCAGTATTTCATTCTTTTCTATGGCTGAATAATTTTCTATTATTTAGATATACACACTGTGTTTATTCATTAGTCAAAGAACATTTAGGCTGTTTAACTTTAGGGATACCATAAATATTTTGTTAGGAACATTTCTGTGCAAGTTTTTGTGTGAACAAATATTTTCAATTGTCTTGGGTAGATACCTAGGAGTGGAATTGTTGGGTCGTAGGCTAACTCTGTGTTTAACATTTTTAGTAACTGCCAAACTGTTTTCCCAAAGCAGTTGAATCATTTTACAATCCTACCAATGGTATATGATGGCCTGATTTTTCCACATCCTTGTCAACATATTATTGGCTGTCATCCTGTTTTCTTCTAAGAGTTTTATAATTTTAACTCTTACATTTATGCCTATGAGTTAATTTGTGTTAATTTTTATTTATGGTGTAATTTAGGGTTCCAACTTCATTCTTTTATGTGTGGATAAATCCAGTTATTTCAGCACCGTTTGTTGAAAAGGCTATTCTTTTTCTATTGAAATGTTTTGGCACTTAGTGTGATGAACCATGAGAGACTGTGAACTCTGAGCAACAGACTGAGGGTTTTGGAGGGGTGGGGGTGGGGGGTTGGGTGAGCCTGGTGGCGGGTATTGAGAAGGGCAAGTATTGCATGGAGCACTGAGTGTGGTACATGAACAATGAATCTTGTAACACTGAAAAAATAAAATAAAAGTATTTGGGGGAAAAAAAAAAGCAATTGACCATAAATGTAAGGGTTTCTTTGTGAACTCTCAGTTCCTCTGCATTTAGCTCCATGTCTATCCTTTTGTCAGTACCACACCATTTTGATTATTGTACCTTTATAGTACATTCTGAAATTAAGAATTATGAGTCTTCCAACTACATTCTTCTTTTGCAATATTGTCTAGGCTCTTGTGGGTCACTTGCATTTCCATGTGCGTTTTACAATTAGTTTACCAATTTCTCTTTTAGAAAAGTAGTTGTTGTGGTGGTGGAGTCTGGATGACTCAGTTGGTTAAGCATCAGACTCTTGATTTCAGCTCAGGTCATGATCTCAGGTTTGTGAGATTGAGCCCCACATAGTAAGATTCTCTCTCTCCCTCTCTTCTCCTCCCCTCTTTCTCCTCTCTCTCTCTTTCCCTAAGAAAAAGAAAGCAATTGGGATTTTGATAGGAATAGCATTGAGTTTGTAGATCAGTTTGAGGAATTATATCTATATACAAGGCCATGTCATCTGTGAATAGTTTTGCTTCTTCCTTTTCTATCTGGATACCTCTTATTTTATATTCTTGCTCCATTGCCCTGGCTAGAACCTTCAGTAAAATTTTGATTGAAAGTGGCAAAAATGGGAATCTTTGCCTTGTTCCTGATCTTATAGGAAAATAATTCACTCTTCACCATTGAATTTGATGTTTGCTGACAGTTTTTCTGGATGACCTTTATCAAATTCATATTCTATTCTTTTCCTAATGAGATTTGACCATGATACTTGCATAAAAACTCCTCAGATTTCTGCATGCCTATGTTTAGTTTCCAGAGTTCTCAAAAATTTGATAGTGATAATTTTTTGACACAATCTCATTGCTTTTATGGAAGAGCAGATTTTTGAAGATCCTTACTTCACCCTTCTATAATTGTTTCTTCTAGTCTTGTTTTTCAGTGCTGAAAAATTCTAATATTTATTTACTGTATTGGTGCTTTGCCCATTTTTACTTTTTCCTCTTAGTAGAGGATAACTTGTGGCTATCTGAAAATAATAGGCTTGGATGGAAAGCTTGTCTGACTTTTGCTTCTGGGCTAATGCACATTGTCTTTCAGAGAAGACTTTATTGGTGTTACTTAAGCAAATATTGGAGCCAGAGACCTGTCTCCTGCTAAGGCTGTCACTTTATAACCATAGCCACTTCTTATGAATTCATATTTCTTATAGGACATTGACAAAAGCAGAAAAAGGCAGCCAGCTGACATAAAAAAATTGTGTTTTTCCAACCAGTTGTGAAGGGGATTTAATACTGAGTATTAGAAGTTATCAAAATTATTGGAAAAGCTAAGGGACTATACTCTAGGATGAACTCTAGAAATTAATTCCAGAACCTGTCCCCTGGCTCTGAAACTAACTTCTTGACATCCACAATGTTAGATCTTGGATGCTAACACATTCACAACCTCACTTTTTTTTTTAAGATTTTTTTTTTTATTTGACACAGAAGAGAGAGATCACAAGTAGCAGAGAGGCAGGCAGAGAGAGAGGGGGAAGCAGGCTCCCTGCTGAGCAGAGAGCCCGATGCGGGGCTTGATCCCAGGACCCTGAGATCATGACCTGAGCTGAAGGCAGAGGCTTTAACCCACTGAGCCACCCAGGCGCCCCACAACCTCACTTTTGATCAAATGACAACAAAAGGCTAAAATAATATGGCCTCCAACAAACTTCAGCCTTCTGAATATTATGCGAATGCTTTTAATAGAAAAAGCAGAATTAATCCAGAGAATCTGGAAGCAAATACACTAGAAAGAGGATAGAATGACAGTTGAGAGAGCTCAGTGACCTTATCTTCTGCATATATTAAATGAAAAAAGAAGTCCTGCCATCAAAGCCCTTTAGAAGTGACAAATATGTTTAACAGAAGTGTTCTGAATGGAAACAAATATTTATAAATATAAATCTAACTTTTGTAAAAAACTAACGCTGTACATATTGAACTTATAGGATGAATAGTGTGGAAAAGATACATATTCTGTCTTTTTATTGCAGTTGCTGAGAGGACAGGAAGAAATTAGCTTTATTTATATGTAGATTTAAGGAGAATTTTGATGCAAATCAACAGATCTCCTCCTAATATTTGTATGGTATAGGAAAATAAGAAAACTGGTGTTCCCTGGCCCATGCTTGCACTGGTTATCTCCCCATGTCAATCTCTGTTCCTCAACACAAGGGTTCTCATGTGCATGCATGTAGATACCATAGATACCTTAGCCCTCCAGGTCTAAGATACATTCACATTCACCACTTCCAACATAAAAATTTGTCCCTAGATGATCCATCCAGGCTGCAGGTGCACACTGTTACATTGTAGTTTGTCCTCTGGTGGGCAAACTTAGAAAGAGGCCCTGACGGCTGGCTTGGGATCATTTGGGCAGGGAATTCCAAGGATTTCAGGTACTTGGAATATGGTATAGAAGGAGAGTGTGGGCTCTGGGTTGGCACCCCTCATTTACCCCAGGTTTCTCATTCCATGGTGAGGGACAGGGCAAGAGCAAAGCCAGGGTAAGGCCTCTGGTTGCCTGAGTCTAAGGGATGCATTACTTCTCAGAACTCACAGATGTAGAACATATGAAAGTTACAAAATCAGAAAAATGACTTATTTTTCATTTTTTAATGGAATTTTAAAAACTGTGTTATGTTAGTCACCATACAATACAACATTAGTTTTTGATGTAGTGTTCCAAGATTCATTGTTTAGGTATAACACTCAGTGTTCCATGCAATATATGCCCTCCTTAATACCCACCACCAGGCTTACCAATCCCCCCAACCCCCTCCCCTCTAAAACCCTCAGTTTGTTTCTCAGAGCCCACAGTCTCTCATGGTTAGTCTCCCCCTCTGATTTCTCCCAGTTCACTTTTACTTTTCTTCTCCTAATGTCCTCCATGTTATTCCTTATGTTCCACAAGTAAGTGAAACCGTATGATAATTGACTTTCTCTGCTTGACTTATTTCACTTAGCATAATCTCCTCCAGTCCCATCCATGTTGATGCAAAAGTTGGGTATTCATCCTTTCTAATGGCTGAGTAATATTCCATTGTATATATGGACCATATCTTCTTTATCCATTCGTCTGTTGCAGGGCATCTTGGCTCTTTCCACAGTTTGGCTATTGTGGACATTGCCGCTATGGACATTGGTGTAGATACGGCCCTTCTTTTCACTGCATCTGTATCTTTGGGGTAAATACCCAGTAGTGCAATTGCAGGGTCATAGGGTAGCTCTATTTTTAATTTTTTGAGGAATCTCCACACTGTTTTCCAAAGTGGCTGCACCAACTTGCATTCCCACCAACAGTGTAAGAGGGTTCCCCTTTCTCCACATCCTCTCCAACATTTGTTGTTTCTTGCCTTGTTAATTTTAGCCATTCTAACTGGTGTAAGGTGGTATCTCAATGTGGTTTTGATGTGAATTTCCCTGATAGCTAATGATGATGAACATTTTTTCATATGTCTGCTAGCCATATGTATGAAAAATGACTTATTTTTCTGCGTTGAGAAGTACTTTGAAAAGTGAAATGTGGACTGGTCAGATTGGAAAACATGACTACAAAAGATGCTTCTGAGATAATTCACACTATTAGCAAACTTGTAAGAAATTTTCATTAGCAAGATGTGTTGACTATTCACTTGCTGCAATGGTCTCCATTACTGTGTAGTTTCTTTACAGCTTTTTCTACAACCTGGAAGTTGCATTAATCTTTTGTGGTCGCCTTTTTGTTTTTTGTCACCGAAGTAGACCACCAAATTCACTAAATTTTTTAGATTCTACACTTCCCTGTTCATAGAGGAGAGTGGATGGGGAGGTGGTGGATAGAATTAATAATTCATTCTCTTGTAAAAAGAATTAAATCAAATTTAAAACATTTGAAAAGGAAGAAAGATCCAGTTTTGGTAAGGAGATAGTCAATGGGTGTTTTTATGCATTACTATTGGGAATGTGAACCAGTAAAATATTTTAGGAAGGCAATTATGTAGTAGCATGTATCATGACTTAAAATTATTCTTATTACTTTTCCACTCAAGACTGCTTTCATAAAATAATAGTAATAAATTCCTCATATCCATGTTCACTGAGTTCATACCCAAGGCCTCTAAGTGGGCACCCCTCTTTTAGCTCTGATTTCTCATCCCATGGTGAGGGACAAGGCAAGAGCAAAGCCAAGGTCAAAATGATGCTGTACTGCCAGGATGATACAAGAATGTGTTTGTTTGCTTAAATCACAGAATGATATAGACTGTGATATGTTCTTATCTAACAATGGGCTTGAACTTTTCCAAGTCAACAGCAAATCTCTCTAGAATTTTTTTCCACTCTTATTTTCTTTTTTATTTATTTATTTATTTATTTTTATTTATTTTTATTTTTTTTCCCTAATATGACTACTTGATTATTTAGTCTTTTTTTTCCCCAAATACTTTTATTTTATTTTTTCAGTGTTACAAGATTCATTGTTTATGTACCACACCCAGTGCTCCATGCAATACGTGCCCTCCTCAATACCCACCACC
>CM052901.1:64283684-64311735 GCA_028534135.1 Potos flavus | reverse complement strand
TAAGAAAAGAGAGACAGAGAAAGAGAAAAAAAAAAAAAAAAGAGATGCCAGCCAGAATGGACCCCAAAATAAGATTAATAAGGTATATAAACAAACACGAACAAACATAAAGACCGACAAAAGTATATGACAAGAAATAAAAGAACCTAGTCAGAATGAACCTCAAGAATAAGGTTTATGTAATACCAGAACAAAAGTAGAGACATAGAAACACTGACAGACAGATAAGATGGGAGGGTGATTATAACTCTTCCATATGTTGTATTAAGCCTCTAGGTGTAATGTTAAGTAGTTAAAAAAAATTTTTAAAAAAAAACAAGGAACATGAGAATGAGTGAAAAAAAAGAAGAAAAAATAGAAAAGAAAGAAAGAAAAAAAAAACCTTGTATCTATGAAATATACCGGTTTTGGGGTATTATTGGGAGCTTAATATATTGATTTACCCTACCGTAGGGTTTTTATATTTTTATGGGAGCCCTGTGGTTATTGTCTTCTTGTTTTTGGGTTTTCTTCTGGGGGAGGGGCCTGTTGCGTTGTTTTCCAGTCAATCTTGCTTGGGTTGAGTCGCCCTGCCCCCCAATCGAGGGGCTGGGCTCTGTGGAAAACAGTTTTTCAGGCTTCTGCTCTCTGGATGTTTTCACTCTTTTGCAGTTTTTTCGCCTTTTCAGGGAGTCCAAGCAAGGAGTCTGCCCGTACCCAGACCTCGTGTCACAGAGAAGCTTCAGTCTGCTCCCCTCTGCAAGCACCGCTCTCACCGCAGCCCGCCACAGGCGGTGCGCACCCCCAGCCACCATCCCAGTGGCCCCGAGAGGCCCTCAGTAGCCTCTGCACCTTCCGGAGATCAAAGCCACGAGGTCTAGGAAACTGGTTTCTGGTGGCTGCCCGTGCCGCGACTGCTGTCCGGGCTCCCGGTCCGCGCCGGTGCGCTCAGATTCCTGCCCCAAGCGGCCGCATTCTCTCCAGCCTCTGGGCGGAGGGCGCCTCCGGTTCTCTCCCTCGCACGTGGCACAGGGCGCGAGTCAACAGCGCTAACTCGGGCAGAGAACCCACCACTCGTCCCGCCTCCACTCTATGTGTCTGGAGGCCCCGACGCCGCGCTCTGGCAGCCTCCAGGCCGTGGAGCAGATTTCTAAAAGTTCCGATTTTGTGCTCCGCCGCTCTGCGGCTTGCCGGGAACTGGCCCCTCCCCCCCTCGGTCTGTCTTCCCGTCGCTTTGGATTCACTTTTCCGCACGTCCTACCTTCCAGAAAGTGGTCGATTTTCTGTTCCTAGAGTTGCTGTTCTTCTTCTCTTCTATCTCCTGCTAAGTTTGTAGTTGTTTAGAGTGGTTTGATAACTTTCTAGCTGAACTTCTGGGATCAGTCACTATCTCCGCCTCCTACGTCTCCGCCATCTTGCTCCTCCTCACCTATCTGTTCTTTTGAGGCTTATTTTGACATTTGCATTTCATTTAGATCCACCCATACAACTACTAATTTAGAAAAACCTCTATGTTAGGTACTTTCACTTAAAAGAATGTAGAGCCATATTTCCTTAAAAAATAATCATAACAATACATTGTCAAAACTGTGATAATGTTATCTTATAAAACAGCTCTGTAGTTCAACAGATGCTAAAATAACATCTCTTGAACACCATCGTGCGAGATTGGTTGAACAAGTTACTTTTAATTTCTAGCATCATAAGAACAAAAAAGCATTGACAGATCCTCTTTCCAGGATTGGAAATTTACCTAGTGGCAAACTGAGTGAATAAATAGGTGGTGGCACAGTGATACAGTACAAGAGGAGGCTTATCCTATGTATGAAAAATTGATCCCCTAATTGTACTTTTTTCACAAAGTTTTAGGTGCTGCACTTCCTGGCTCTGTGATGTATATTGAGTTAAGAAGCATTGCTCAAATGGTCTTGTAGCACGACATTATTTGTGTATATTCTAGTACTTTGATGTTGATCACTGGGGGGTAATCTCAATGATACAGCAGCTGAAAAGATGCATTCAATGTACAGATTCATCTGAAAACATTTGTTTATGAGTTGGTGATAAATATGTTACAGAATGCCAAAAGAGGCAATCAGTCCAAGAGGAGACCACAGGACCAGAGTTCTGACAAAAGAAGAAGATTCCTTAAGCAAGTCCCTTGCCCTACCTCACGGGATGATGCTAAAGCTGTCAAATGGGGTCTGGGCTATAGTTCATGGCCTATCGAAGCTCTACAAACATATGTCTTGGATGGGTGGGTGGATGGATGAATGGATGGATGGATGGATGGATGGAGTCATGGTTTCATGCATGGATGTAGAGATGGATGGATGGATGGATGGATGGATGGGCTGAGACAAGTTTGTGCAGTTTCTGTGGGATCACTTTGCTGATACAAAAGTCTGCAATTTAAACAATAAAAAATAGGGGCGCCTGGGTGGCTCAGTGGGCTAAAGCCTCTGCCTTCGGCTCAGGTCATGATCTCAGGGTCCTGAGATCGAGCCCCGCATCAGGCTCTCTGCTCAGCAGGGAGCCTGCTTCCCCCTCTCTCTCTGCCTGCCTCTCTGCCTACTTGTGATCTCTCTCTCTCTGTCAAATAAATAAATAAAATCTTTAAAAATAAATAAATAAACAATAAAAAATAAAATTAAAATTAAAAAGTAAAAAAAAATTTAAACAATAAAAAAACCTTAGATCTTTCAGTGAATACTTTTTGATGGTGACAACTATTCAGGGACAATAGGTTCAAATAGGATTAAGAGCCCTATCTTCTATCAGTACTGACGTTATTACAGAAGCATCTGTAACATGATAGACATTCAATACAGTTAAGTGGTCATACCTATGGACATTGGAATCAGACAAACCTGGGTTTCACCATTTCTAATCCTCAGAATCACTGCTGTAAAATGAGGATTATATTAGTATTATATTAGTTATGAGATTATATTAGTACCTACCTCATAGCGTTCTTGTGAAATTAAATAAATCAAGATATTAGTGTTCACAGCATGCAATATATACCCAGTAATGTTAGTTTCTCATTACTATTGCAGTGTTAATATTTATGTTGTCTTAGAAGACCAAGGATCTGTATCTACTAAAATAGGTGGAAGTCATAATGGTCACAATACCATGTCCACTACATCTACAGAGATTAGCATTATAACATGTGGTAATGGCTGTTGGGAAGCTCAGCTATAGCTTCATGTCACTTTCAAAGGCTGGGGTTCTGTACTGTTTAATATGATGCATGCTTTGGCCATGCACCTAGGAAATGGAGCTATCTCTCCTCTGGCAAATGTAGCCTGTCTCTCAGGAGAACACACAAATATGCCAATAAAGATGTGGAAGATGGGGTGGGGGTGAGGAAGGGTGATCCATTCAGTTATACCTGATGAATGTCACACTTACCCATCTCCTTGTGCCCCCCTTAAGTCTGTGGTAAACTCTGCCACTCCCTTCTGCAACTTCATCCAAACCTGGTCCTTATCACTCCACTGATCTCCTGGCAACCTGAGCCACTCAGGGGATCCACTAAGTGCCTTTTAACACATCCATGGGTATCATATTTCTCTCTTGATTAAATGCTCATTTCCAAGGACGGGAGCTGTCGCTGTAATTTCCCCTCATAAGCCATCATAACAGCCATAAAAAGCATAGAATGGGAAGTGGCAAGGGGGGAGGATTAAGAACTGTGATTAGTAGAATGATCAACCAGTTGTTGGATTGGCCTCTAACTGGCTGCTGTCCTGACATGCAGCTACCCAGTAAAGAGAATGAGGAGCAGGTTGTGTGGGAAACACACACTCAGACATGGTCTTGAATCTTAGCTCCACCATATTATTTCCTGTGTGACGTTCTGAGGGCTATTCTTTCATAGTCAGATTTATTTTATGCAAAAACTAATGAATTATTTCCCTGCCCTATAACAATTTTGTCAATGTTACCGGTGGTAGAGAATGTAAATTATCACACATTGGGGATTCTCATTGAATGAGACTACTTGCAGCTGAGATGTCATCATTTTGGACTCATTTTTACCATCTTGAGAGGAGGAGATAAGGGGAGAGAGAGGGAAAGAAGGTTGCAGAGAGATAGCGAGAGAGTAAGAAAAAAAGAAACTAAACTCCAAAAGAAATTCCACTTACACAGGAAGGAAAATAGCCTATTAAGTAAGAAAACCCATTTTTTTGCTCCTCTTTTATATGAGGGAATCAGATCTCATAAGGAAAATTTTACTCTCAGACTCTGGCAAAATCATAAGGGCAGATTCCAGTCCACATTAACTTATATATTTCATTGTTATTTCTAGAGCTAATGTTGTAACCACTGTTATTTACTAGAACCTAGTTATGGAGACTATAGCAGAAAAGATATTTACTCAGGATGGAACAAACTCTCCCGTTAGGATAATGTTATGGCTTGGGTACCTGTCAAAGGACTCTACAGACTGCATCATAAAAAACAGAGATACACAACTATAGGCCAAGGTACTTGCACGTGCTCTAATTCCTCTGCAACCAGGTGTGACTGCTATTCATATCATCCCACAAGGGAGCACCCAGGCACAAGGACTGGAATCTGAAGAATCTCAACTAAGAGCAAGAGCACCAATATGCTTATGTTCACCACTGTGGGGAGGAACTTCTGATTTTGACTGCAGGAAGATTGTACCATCTATTTGCTTCTGAAAATACTTCTGCCTTTGCCTAATTTTAGGTTTGGTTTAGTCATTCACTCAGGAAATATCTTCTTGCCACGTTTCAATCATTGCTCATAATTTCTCATCTTCAGGGGAAACTTCCTTATATTTTTAGGGCACTTGCTCATTAATTAATTTTTTAAACTTTCACATTTCACCATTTTATTAAACATTTTGTTGCATTTTTTTTTACAGCTAACTCCTTTTAGTCTGAGATAGCAGCTATAGAAAATAGCAAGCAGTTTAAAGTTCAATATTAGCTCTAGGGGGAGGGGCAAAGATGGTGGGGAAGTAGGGGACCATATTTCAACTGGTCCCCTGAATTGAGCTGGATATCTACCAGACCATTATGAACACCCACAAAATCATCCTGTGATGTGAGAAGATATATCTGGATCTCTACAAACAGAATATCTCAGGCAGTTGGTCTCAAGGTATAAAGTGGGGAGCTGTGACTCTGTGGGCAGATATTGGAAGAAAAATGGAAGGGGCAGAGAACCTCTGGAGTCCTTTGCTACCAGAGCACAGAAGCCTCCCATGCTGGGGACTGAGCACAGACTTGCAGTCCAGTAGTGGCAGGGAAAGGACTTTAGGGCAGCCCCCCAGACTGAAATCTGGAGCTGCAGGGACATTCCCCCAGGAACTGGGGGCGGCTGGCAGTTTTAGAAGCACAAAGGGCAGAGATGTGGTTGGATCTGGAAGCAAGGGCTGGAAGTGCCGCTTTGGGGTACACAACCCAGGATGTTGCAGTTTTGGGTAGCACGGACAGAAGCAGGAACAATGTGGCCTGGAGAGCTGAATGAGGGGCAGACTCTGATCTTTCTGTTCTGAGATAGGAGTTTGGATATGGTCACATCTGCTCTGACTCTCCGGGGAGGTTGGAGGGAACATGGAAAGCCCCCAGAGAAAGCCGGCAGAGAACAAAAGCCCCCCAAAACCGGTTTTCACTGAGCCCATCCCTCCCCACAGGGGGCAAGGCAATTCTGTCCAAACAGGGTTACCTAAGCAACAGCATAGCAGGCCCCTCCCCCAGAAGACAGGCTGGAAGAACAAGAGGCAGACAACCCTAGATCCCTATTAAAACAGGTAGATCTTGCTTGGGTTGTGGTCAATAATTTGGACTCTTTACATTCCCTCAACCACCCCTCCACAGAATGACAAAGAGGAGGAACCCCCAACATAGGAAAAAGAGACTGTGACCTCTGCCACAGAACAAATGGATATGGATATAAGCAAGATGTCTGAAGTAAACTTCAGGGTAACAGTTATGCAGACGATAGCTAGAATGGAGAAAACTATTAATGGCAACACAGATTCTCCAAGGGCAGAAATGAGAGCTGATCTGGAAGACCTTAAAAATGCTATCAGTGAAATCCAATCTAATCTGGATACTCTAAAACCTAGGGTAAATGAGGCAGAAGAACGAATTAGTGATCCAGAAGACAAACTGATAGAAAAGAAGGGTCAGGAGGAGGCCTGGAACAAACAGCTCAGGATCCATGAAAACATAATTAGAGAAATAAATGATGCCATGAAAGGTTTCAATGTCAGAATTATTGGGGCCAGTGGACAGAGGGGGTGGACAGAGAGAGAGGACTAGAAGATATATTTGAGCAAATCATAGACTAGAATTTCCCTAATCTGGGGAATGAAACAAGCATTCATGTCCCAGAGGCAGAAAGGACCCCTCTCAAGATCAAGGAGAAAGACCAATGCCTAAGCATGTAATAATACAACTCACAAATCTTAGAACCAAGGAAACCATCTTAAGGGCAGTTAGGGTGAAGAGACTCCTTACGTACAGAGGGAGGAACATCAGAATAATGTCAGACCTGTCCACAGAGACCTGGAAAGCCAAAAAGGGCTGGCAAGACATATTCAGGGCACTAAATGATAAGAACATGCACCCAAGAATTATTTATCTGGCAAGGTTGTCATTCAGAATGAATGGAAAGATAAGGAGCTTCCAGGACCAGCAAAAACTGAAAGAATATGTGACCACTAAGCTGGCCCTGCAAGAAATATTAAGCAGGGTTCTATAAAAAGAGAAATACCTCAAGAGTGATCTAGAACAGAAATATAGAGAGACAATCTATAGAAACAAGGACTTCACAGGCAACATGATGACAATAAAATCATATCTTTCAATAATCGCTCTCAATGTGAACTGCTTACATGCTCCCATAAAATGGCACAGGGTTGCAGATTGGATAAAAAGGACTCATCAATACGCTATCTACAAGAGACTCGTTTTAAACCTGAAGACACATCCAGACTGAAAGTGAAGGGATGGAAAACTATCTTTCATGCCAACAGACTGCAAAAGAAAGGTGGGGTAGCAATTCTTATATCAGACAAATTAGACTTTAAGCTAAAGGCTTTAGTTAGAGATACAGAAGGACACTATATCATTCTTAAAGGGTCTATCCAACAAGAAGATCTAACAATTGTAAATATCAATGCCCCAATATGGGAGCAGCCAACTACATAAGCCAACTGTTAACCAAAACAAAGAGACATATTGATAAGAATACATTAATAGTAGGAGACCTCAACACTCCACTCTCAGCAATAGACAGATCATCTAAGCAGAAAATCAACAAAGAAACAAGAGCTTTGAATGACAAAATGAACCAGATGGACCTCATAGATACATACAGAACATTCCACCCTAAAACAACAGAATACTCCTTCTTCTCGAGTGCGCATGGAACTTTCTCCAGAATAGATCACATACTGGGTCACAAATCAGGTCTCGACTGATACCAAAAGATTGAGATGATTACCTGCATATTCTCAGACCACAATGCTTTGAAACTGGAACTCAACCACAAGAAAAAGTTTGGAAGGAATTAAAACACTTGGAAGCTAAAGACCATCCTGCTCAAGAATGTTTGGGTCAATCAGGGAATCAAAGAAGAACTTAAACAATTCATGGAAATCAATGAGAATGAAAACACATCAGTCCAAAACCTATGGGATATGGCAAAGATGGTCCTAAGGGGTAAAATACATAGCCATCCAAGCCTCGTGCAAAAAAATAGAAAAATCCTGAATAAACAAATTCTCTTTACACCTTAAATAACTGGAAAATCAACAAAAAATTAAGCCTAACCCATACACGGGAAGGGAAATAATTAAGATTAGAGCAGAGATCCGTGAATTAGAAATGAGAAATATGGTAGAACACATCAACAAAACTAGAAACTAGTTCTTTGAAAGAATTAATGAGACCAATAAACCACTGGCCAGACCTATCCAAAGGAAAGGGAAAGGACCCAAATTAATAAATTATGAATGAAAGGGGAGAGATCACAACTAACACCAAGGAAATAGAAACCATCATCAGAAATTATTATCAACAACTATATGCCAATAAGTTCAGCAACCTAGAAGAAATGGATGCATTCCTGGAAACCCATAAACTTCCAAGACTGAAACAGGAAGAAATGGACAACCTGAATAGACTAATAAACAGTAACGAGATTGAAGCAGTGATCAAAAACCACCCAAAAGACAAGAGTCCAGAACCAGATGGATTCCCTGGGGAATTCTACCAAACATTCAAAGAAGAAATAATACCTATTCCCCTGAAGCTGTTTCAAAAAATAGAAAAAGAGGGAAAACTTCCAGACTCTTTCTGTGAAGCCAGCATTACCTTGATCCCCAAACCAGGCAAAGACCCGATTGAAAAGAAGAATTTCAGGCCAATACCTCTGATGAATATGGATTCCAAGATTCTCAACAAGATTCTAGCTAATAGGATCCAACAGTACATTGAAAGGATTATCCATCTTGACCAGGTGAGATTTATTCCTGTGATGCAAGGGTGGTTCAACATTTGCAAATCAATCAATGTGATAGAACAAATCAATAAGAGAAGAGAGAAGAACCACATGGTCCTCTCAATTGATGCAGAAAAAGCATTTGACAAAATACAGCATCTGTTCCTAATTAAAACTCTTCAGAGTACAGGGATAGAGGGAATATTCCTCAATTTCGTAAAATCCATCTATGAAAAACCCACAGTGCATATCATTATCAATGAGGAAAAGCTGAGAGCCTTTCCCTTAAGATCAGGAAGATGACAAGGATGCCCACTCTCACCACTATTGTTCAACACAGTACTAGAAGTCCTAACAACAGCAATCAGACAACAACAAGAAATAAAAGGTATTCGAATTGGCAAAGAAGAAGTCAAACTCTCTCAATTTGCAGATGACATGATACTTTATTTGGAAAACCCAAAAGTCTCCACCCCCAAATTACTAAAACTCATACAGCAATTCAGTAATGTGGCAGGATACAAAATCAATGCTCAGAAATCAGTTGTTTTCTTATACACTAACAATGTAACTGTAGAAAGAGAAATTAGAAAATTGATTCCACTTACAATAGCACCAAAAACCATAAGATACCTTGGACTAAGCCTACCCAAAGAGGTAAAAGATCTATACTTAAGGAACTACAGAACACTCATGAAAGAAATTGAAGAAGACACAAAAAGATGGAAAAACATTCCATGCTCATGGATCAGAAGAATAAACATTGCGAAAATGTCTATGCTGCCCAGAGCAATCTACACTTTCAGTGCCATCCTGATCAAAATACCAAAGGCATTTTTCAAAGTGCTGAAACAAACAATCCTAAAATTTGTATGGAACCAGAAAAGACCCGAATTGCCAAGGAAATGTTGAAAAAGAAAAACAAACCTGGGGGCATCGCATTGCCTGATTTCAAGCTACATTACAAAGCTGTGATCACCAAGACAGCATGGTACTGGCACAAAAACAGACACACAGATCCATGGAACAGAATAGAGAGCACAGATATGGACCCACAACTCTATGGTCAAATAATCTTCGACAAAGCAGGAAAAAATATCCAATGGAAAAGAGACAGTCTCATCAACAAATGGTGCAGGGAAAGTTGGACAGCTATATAGAGAATGAAATGTGACCATTCTCTTATACCATACACAAAGATAAACTCTAAATGGATGAGAGACCTCAATGTGAGGCAGGAATCCATCAAAATCCTAGAGGAGATCATAGGCGGTAACCTCTTTGACATCAGCGACAGCAGCTTCTTTCAAGACACATCTCCAAAGGGAAGGGAAACAAAAGCAAAAATGAACTTTTGGGATTTCATCAAGATAAAAGGCTTCTGCACAGCAAAGGAAACAGTCAACAAAACAAAGAGGCAACCCACAGAATTGGAGAAGATATTTGTAAATGACACTACAGACAAAGGGCTGATATCTAAGATCTATAAAGAACTTCTCAAACTTAACACCCAAAAAACAAATAGTCTAGTCAAAAAATGGGCAGAAGACATGAACAGACACTTCTCCAAAGAAGACATACAAATGGCTAACAGACACATGAAAAAGTGTTCATCATCATTAGCCATCAGGGAAATTCAATCAAAACCACACTGAGATAACACCTTACACCATTTAGAATGGCAAAAATTGACAAGGCAAGAAACAACAAATGTTGGAGAGGATGTGGAGAAAGGGGAACCCTCTTGCACTGTTGGTGGGAACACAAGTTGGTGCAGCCACTTTGGAAAACAGTGTGGCGATTCCTCAAAAAATTACAAATAGAGTTACTCTATGACCCAGCAATTGCACTCTTGGGTATTTACCCCCAAAGATACAGATGTAGTGAAAAGAAGGGCCATATGTACCCCAATGTTCATAGCAGCAATGTCCACAATAGCCAAACTGTGGAAAGAGCTGAGATGCCCTTCAACAGATGAGTGGATAAAGAAGATGTGGTTCATATATACAATGGAGTATTACTCAGCCATCAGAAAGGATGAATACCCAACTTTTGCATCAACATGGATGGGACTGGAGGAGATTATGCTGAGTGAAATAAGTCAAAGAGAAAGTCAATTATCATATGGTTTCACTTGTGGAGCATAAGGAATAACATGGAGGACATTAGGAGAAGGAAAGGAAAAGTGAACTGGGGGAAATTGGAGGGGGAAACAAACCATGAGAGACTGTGGACTCTGAAAAACAAACTGAGGGTTTTAGAGGGGAGGGGGTTGTGGTGATGGGTGAGCCTGGTGGTGGTTATTAAGGAGGGCACATATTGCATAGAGCACTGGGTGTTGTACATAAACAATGAATCTTGGAACACTGCATCAAAAACTAATGATGTATTTTATGGTGACTACCGTAACACAATAAAAAAATAATTAATGATGTATTTTATGGTGACAAACATAACACAATAAAAAAATACAAGAAAATTATACATGTGAAATTTCATAGTTCAATATCCTCAGTTAAATTTAGGTGTTTTTTTTTTCAGAGAAATGTAATAGTTTAATTGACTGTTTCTCATGACCCTAGCATTATTCTAAGTATTTGTAGGTACATTTACATTTAAATTGAGAACTAATGTGGAATTGGTCAAAATTAAATCAGACTTTTTGGTGTGGATGTTGATATATTTCTGCTAAAATTTATATGTAAATGTATAGAATCCTAAATCCATTGTTGAATAAAAAAGTTATGTACATTATACTATCAGTACCAAGCATTATTGTAAGTCTGTAATAATTCAGATAACTTTGTATCAACATAAGAAGAGACAAATAGGACAGTGAAAACAAAATAGAAAGTCCAGAAACAATTCTAAACTAAACACAATATATGTTTGAATTTCTTGGCAATTCAGTGGGGAAAGTTTATTCCTTTCAATATTGAAGAAAATGAACCTTGGAGCTAAGATGGTAGCTTAGTAGGAGGACCCTAAGCTTGCCTCATCCTTCAAACAGTGCTAGGTAACTATCGAATCATTCTGAATACCCAAGAAATTGACCTGAGGACTGATAGGACAAACTGTACAACTTGTGGGGGAGAAGAGGGTCACATGGAGAAAGGTGCAAATTGTGAAGATGTGGTTTGAGGAGAAATGGATTGCTGGTGCTGCAGAGGGGAGGGAGACCTGGTCATGGGGAAAGGCAAGAGAAAGTGGAATGCACAAGGATATGCACAAGGAGAATACTGCCCTACAACCCAGCAATCACACTACTAGGTATTTACCCAAAGACAACAAAAGTATTTACTCAAAGGGGTACATGTACCTGAATGCTTATAGCAGTATTATCTACAGGAGCCAAATTATGTAAACAGTCCAAGTGTTCATGGACTGATGAATGGATAAGGAAGATATGGTGTATATACACAATGGAATATTACTCAGCCATAAAAAAGAATGAAATCTTGCCACTTGGAATGACATGGATGGGGCTAGAGACTATTATGCTACGCAAAATCAGTCAGTCAGAGAAAGGCAAATACTATATGATTTCACTCTTATGTGGAATTTAAGAAAAAAATGATCATATGGCAAAAAAGAGAGAGAAGCAAACCAAGAAACAGACTCTTAACTATAGAGAATGAACTGATGGTTACCAGAGGGGAGTTGGGGGGATGGGTTAAATAGGTGATAGGGAATGAGGAATATATTTGTTGTGATGAGCAACAAGTATTTTATGAAAGTATTGAATCACTATATTATATACCTAAAACTAATATTATACTGTATGTTAAATAACTGGAATTTAAATAAAAACTTCAAATATATATATGAAATAAGAAGCAGGGAAAATCTCAAATAAAATAACCTTACACCTAAAGTAGCTGGAAAAAGAACAAACAAAGCCTAAAGGCAGTAGAAGGAAGGAAATAATAAATGTTAGAGCAGAAACAAGTGAAATAGAGACCAAAAAACACCAATAGAACAGATCAATGAAACTAGGAGATGGTTCTTTGAAAAAGTCAACAAAACTGATATACTTTCACTCCAACTCACCAAAAGAAAAAAAAAAGAGGGGGGCTTAAATAACAAAATCAGATATGAAAGAGGAGAAATATCAACTGTCCCCGCAAAAATACGAGAATTATAAGAGAATATTCTGAAAAATTATATGCCAACAAATTGGACAACCTAGAAGAAATGGATACATTCCTAGAAACATAACTGAATCAGGAAGAAATAGAAATTTTATCAGACCAATTCCTAGCAATGAAATTGAGTGAAATAAGTCAAGCAGAGAGAGTCAGTTATCATATGGTTTCACTTACATGTGGAACATAAGGAAAAACATGGAGGACATTGGGAGAAGGAAAGAAAGGATGAATTGGGGGAAATCGGAGTGGAAGATGAACCATGAGAGACTGTGGACTCTGAGAAACAAACTGAGGGTTTTGGAGGGGAGAGGGGTGGAGGGTTTGGTGAGCCTGGTGGTGAGTATTGAGGAGGGCACGTATTGCATGGAGCACTGGGTGTGGTGCATGAACAATGAATCTTGGAACACTGAAAAAATAAAATTAAATTAGAAAAAAAAAAAAAAAGAAACCTCCCAGCACAAAAAGTCCAGGACCAGAGGACTTCACAGGTGAATTCTACCAAACATGTATGGAAGTGTTGAATCACTATACTGTACACCGTAAATGATATTACACTGTCTGTTAACTAGCTGGAATTTAAATAAAAACTTTAAAAAATAAAGAAGAGTTAATACCTATTATTCTCAAGCTGTTCCAAAAAATAGAAAAGGAAAGAAAGATTCTATGTTCATTCTATGAGGCACATTATCCTGATACCCAACCCAGATAAAGACACTACGAGAGAGAGAGAGATTGAGAGAGAGAGAACTACAGGCGAATATCTCTAATGAACATAGATGCAAAAATCCTCAACAAAATAGTAGCAAACTTGATCCAACAATACATTTTAAAAAAATCATTCACCATAAACATATGGGATTTATTTCAGGGATGCAAGGGTGTTTCAGTATTTGCAAATCAATTAAGATAATAGATCACAATAAAAAGAGAAAAGATAAAAACCATATGATCATTTCAATAAATGTAGAAAAAGGATTTGACAAAGTATATCTATTCATGGTAAAAATTTTCAGTGAAGTTGGTTTAGAGTGAACATACCCAACATAACAAAGGCCATATGTGAAAAATCCATGGCTAACATCATATTCAATGGTGAAAAAGTGAGAGCTTTTATCCTAAGGTCAGGAACAAGACAAGGATGTCTACTCTCACCACTTTTATTCAACACAGTACTGGAAGTCCTAGCCACAGCATTCAGGCAGGAAAAGGACATAAGTGGCATCTAAATTAGTAAGGAAAAAGAAAAACTTTCACCATTCACAGATGACATACTATATAAAGAATACCCTAAAGACTTCACCAAAAAACGACTAAAACTGAAAAATAAATTCAGTAAAGTCATAGGATACAAAATTAATACACAGAAATCTGTCACATTTCTATATACTAATAATGAACTATCAGAAAGAGAAATTAAGAAAACAATCCCATTTACAACTGCACCAAAAAGAATGAAATACCTAGAATAAACTTTATTAAAGAAGTGAAAGACCTGTACTCTGAATACTATAAAACATTGATGAAAGAAATTGAGGATGACACAAACAAATGGAAATATATTCAATGCTCATGGACTGGGAGAACCAGTATTGTTAAAATGTCCACACTTCCCAAAGAAATCTACAGATTTAATGCAATCCCTATCAAAATACCAACAGCATTTTCACAGAACTAAAACAAATAATCTATTTTTTTAAGTAGGCCCCATGCTGGGCGTGGAGCACAACACAGGGCTTGAACTCACAACCCTGAGATCAAGACTTGAGCTGAGATCACGAGTCAGACACTCAACTAGCTGAGCCACCCATGTGTCCCACAGATAATCTAAAGTTTATGTGGAATCACAAAAGACCCCAAATAGCCAAAGCAATCTTGAAAAAGAACAAAGCTGGAGGTATCACAATCCCAGATGTTAAGATAAACTTACAAAGCTATAGTCATAAACACAGTATGATACTTGTACAAGAATAGACACATAAATCAATGGAACAGAATAAAGAGTCCAGAAATAAATGCATATTTATATGGTCAATTAATTTATAACAAAGGAGGCAAGAATATGTGAAGGGCAAAAGACATCCTCTTCAATAAATGGTGCTGGCTGGGAAAACTGAACAGCTATATGCAAAAGATTGAAAATAGACTATTTTCTTACATCATACATAAAAATGAACTCAAATTGGATTAAAGACCTAAATGTTATACATGAAACCATGAAATTCCTATAGGAAAGCATAGGTGGGGATGCCTGGGTGGCTCAGGTGGTTAAGTATCTACCTTCGGCTCAGGTCATGATCTCATGGTCCTGGGATCAAGCCCTGCATCAGACTCCTTGCTTAGCAAGGTCAGCTTCTCCTTTTCCCTTCGTGCTCTCTAGCTCTTGCTCTCTCTCAAGTAAATAAAGAAAATATTTTTTAAAAAACAAAACAAAACAAAAACCCCAAAAAGACAATCTACTGAATGGAGGAAGATATTTGCAAATGCTGTATTCAATAAGAGACTAATATCCAAAATATATAAAGATATTATAGAACTCAGCAAAAAAAAAAAAAAAAAAAAGAACTGTCTGATTAAAAAATGGGCAGAGGAGCTGAACAGACATTTTTCCAAGGAAGGTATATAGATGACTAATAGGCACATGAAAAGATACCCAACATCACTGATCATCAGGGAACTGCAATCCCACAATGAATTATCACTATACACCTGTCAGAATGGCTAAAACAGAAAGACAAGAAATAACAAGTTTTGGTGAGGATGTAGAAAAAAACGTACCCTTTTGCACTATCAGTGGAAATGCAAGCTGGTGTAACCACTGTTGAAAACAGTATGGAAATTTCTCAAAAAGTTAAAAATAAAAATATCATTACATCTAGTAATTGCACCAGGGAGTATTTACCCAAAGAAAACAAAAAGACTAATTCAAAAAAGATATATGCACCCCTATCTTTTTTGCAGCATTATTTACAATAGCCAAGATATGGAACCAAACCAAGTGTTTTTTCATTGATGAATGGGTATAGAAGATGTGAGATATATATGTATCATGAAATATTAAGAAGATGTGATATATGTATGTATATATATTAAGAAGATCTATATATAGATATAGATATCGCAGAATATTCCTCAGCCAACAGAAGGAATGAAATCTTACCATTAGCCAACAACATGGATGGACCTAGAGGGTATAACGCTAAGTGAAATAAGTCAGTCAGAAAAAGACAAATTCCATATGATTTCACTCATATGTGGAATTTAAGAAACAAAACAAATGAGCAAAGAAAAGAAGAAACAAACAACAATGACAAAAAACAGATTCAAATATGGAGAACAAATTGATGGTTGCCAGAGGGGAGGAGGTTGGGGGAATGAGTGCAATAGGTGAAGGGGATTCAGAGTACACTCTGAGTACTGAGTAATGTATACAATTGTTGAATCATTATATTGTGCACCTGAAATTAATATAACATTGTATGTTAATTATGCTTGAATTAGAAAAATAAATACACTGAAGGAATATTACTGATTAAAAGATATCTTGCATTTGCTTCAAAATAATATGGGAATGGGAGAAGTGTCTAGACCTATAGGCAAAATAAGATTTGCCATGTGTTGATTACAGAATACTGTTTGTTATAGGTTGAATTGTGTTCCCCAAATTCATATGTTGAAGCCTGATTCCCAGTACCACACAATGTCACCGCATTTGGAGATAGTACCTTTGAAGATGTGTTTATTTTAAATGAGGCTGTTAGAGTGAGTTCTAATCCAATTTAAATGGTGTTCTTATAAAAGAGGTAATTTGAGGTATTATGCTAAGTGAAGTAAGTCAGTCAGAGAAAGACAAATTCCATATGATTTCACTCATATATGGAATTTAAGAAACAAAACAGATGAATATAGGGGAAGGAAAGGAAAAATAAAGACCATGAGGGAGGCAAACCATAAGAGACTCTTAACTCTAGGAAACAAATTGAGGGTTGCTGGGGGTGGGGGGAGGGATAATTGGGTGATGGGCATTAAGGAGGGCACTTCATATGATGAAATTCTACCCCTGAAACTAAGAATATACTATATGTTAACTGAACTGAATTAAAATTTAAAAAAATTTTTAAAGGAGGTAATTTGGGACACACAAAGAAACATCCTGGCAGAGGAAAGACCATATGAGGACATAGCAAGAAGATATCTATCTACAAGCCAAGGGGAGGCCTCCGAAAAAATCCAGCCAACTGACATTTTTATCTTGAATTTCTAACCTTGTTAAATTATTGAATCATTATATTGTACACCTGAAACTAATATAACACTGTGTCAATTATACTTGAATAAGTGAAAAAAATTAATTACAGCTTTCACAATCATCATTAATTATTGCAGCATTTTACTCTACCTATGCTGAATATATATTTGTACTTTTGTACTTTTATTGACTGAGTATCAACATGTAAAGCAAACAAATACATTTACATCTAGATTTAATCTTAAATTACAACTGGAAATATTACCTATTATTGAAAGAGTATGTTCAGGTGATAACCATAACTCCAACTGTTATGGTTTGTTATGTTACTGATGATGTGACATTGATTAGAGATGATGGTAATCTGAGAGTGATTAGGATCACACCCTCATATAGGGATGCCAGAAATTGTTTTGGCATACTGTTAGACTACTTGGCCCTTCTAACTCCACACCTGAAACTGCGGCTGAATAATTGATTTAGTTCAAGTATTTGTATAAAATGTATACATACTTCAGTTGAATGAGTACATGCATTAAAAAAACCTTCTAGAAATGCCCTATAAAGGAACATCTAGTTTTAATGAGAAAGAAAATCCTGCATCCCTCTGTAGTTTCAGATTAGAGTTTCCCCTAATATTCCATCCCCTAATAGGGATTAGAGTTTCCCCTAATATTCCATCATTTTATATTGATCTAGTTAAAAATATCATTATATCAAATCTTTGATCCTTGTCTTTGTCAGTGAGTTATTTATCTAAGTTTTATAGTGATATAAAAGTGCCACAACTGTTATTTGATTAGAAATTCAACAGAATTATGGCCTAGTAAGATCTAAAATTAAATATTGATGTCTTAATTGCATTAAACTCCTCCAAGTGCCTTAGGAAAAGTTAGGAACTATAAATATTAATGCTTGAAAATTTTTTAACATATGTGAAATGGGTATTTAAGTTATTCTTCTTTTCATCTTCCAACATTTCTCAAGTGGGTCTGGTTTTAGTTTCTTGGATTAACCAAATTAACCACTCCACAGTACTATTTTACCTACACCCTGGAGTCACATAATATATGGTATTCCCTGTCAGGGTTTTCAAGATGGTTAGTATTATGCCCATATTACAAATGAAACATTTAGATATAACAATAGTAAATAACTTGTTAATTGTCATTTAAGTTGTGGGGCCTGAGTTCCAGCCTGGGTGTTTTGTTTTGTTTTTTTTTTTAAAGATTTTATTTATTTATTTGTCAGATCGAGAGAGAGGGAGAGCACACACAAGCAAGGGGAGCAGCAGGCAGAGGGGAGAAGCAGGCTCCCCACTGAGCAGGGAGCCCGATATGGGACTCGATCCCACTACCCTGGGATCATGACCTGAGCCGAAGGCAGATGCTTAACTGACTGAGCCACCCAGGCATCCCCAGCCTGGGTGTTTTTGATATCACGGTCTATGCCCTTATCAAAAAATACCAGGAATGGGGTACAAGGGAGGCATGAAGAACCAGGAATTGCTATATGTGAAGAATTTGAAGATGTAACAAGAAAACAGAGGTAATTTCAGATCAGGGTAATCTACCCCTCAGCAGCCCCAGAGGACTTGAAATCCTGGACTCTGAGGCTGTGGTTCATCTAGTAGCCATCTCCATCTCTTCTAGAATTCCCAAGAGTCAGCATTTCAAGACTCATAGAACTCTTAATAGTTCAGAAACTATAAAACTTATCAATTCTTTCATCACCACATACTGTCAGTGACATTGGACTGAATGAAACAGTGTCCCTTCCAGGAGGGATAGTGTGGCTCAGGAAACTTTTAGCATGACTGGATCCTGTTCTGCCTACTCTTAGTAAGCCCTGAGGGTAATGTCAGGCTATGATTGTAAATGGTTCTCTTCAGACCAGCACCCAGATATTTGACCACAGTCAGAAAGTCATGATCAACAGGGTTTCCCATAATATCCTCTCATACTTCGATTACACTAATGGAATTAGAGATAGAGAAAAATGGACAGATGTTAGAGATATCTGTGTAGTGAAATAGAGAACTCTAGGGAACAACTGGCCTGAGAACAAGGAAAAGAAGGGAAGATACCAGGATGACTCCAAAGGGTTTATTTATCTTTTTTTTTTTTTTTTTTTTTTTGCTTTGAACAATTGATTGAAGAATGGTACCACTTGCTGAAAAGGGTCATACAAAAGGAGGAGCAAGTTTGATACAAATAATGATAGTGAGTCTTGGACTTGTTGATTTCAAGCTTCCTTGGGACATCTAAGTGGAACTTCTCAGTACACAGGCAGCTAGATAAAGGAGTGTAGATTTCTGAGAGACATTCAGGCTATAGCTGGAGATTCAGGAATCACCTACACATAGATGGTAAGTGAGTCAAAGAAAGAGGATGAGTTTAACTAGAGATAATGCATAGAATGAAAATAATATGGGGCTGAGCAACACTTACCTTTAAGGCTTAGGCTGAAATAAAACCCAAAATATTTAGGAAGCATTTTTAGACATTTTTTTGGGGGAATACTGCTTCTAGAAAATATGGAGTAACAGAAACCAGATTTAATCTTCCATCTGAAACAACAACACAAGAGAGACCAAATATATGAGACAACAGTTTTCAAGGCAACTTGCATCAAGCAATAAAGGAAAATGACCCTGAGATCTAACTACTTTGAGAAGGTTACAGATCACAGTACAAGGAAAGGGGAATGAGACAGAGCATGGAGAATTCTCTGAGTTAAGGTGACAAGGAAATCATATGTCAGAGTACCAGAGAGTAGAAAGCTGCATAGGAAGAGAATCTCAGAGACTTTCAGAATTTTGGCTCGTCAGCAGAGTATGGATCAGCACATACATGTGAAGATACTACCCAAGGCTATAAAAAGTGCCATCAGAAAAAAAAAATTAGAGGGAAGAGTGCCCAGTTTCCTACACTACAAATTTCTGTTGCCCTTTGGAGCTCTATAACCCAGAGAATCCCCACTGAGTTACTGACCTAGACACATAAACCCCCATCCACATCTCCCTGCCCTTTGGTGGTTCCCTTATTTTCCTCTCCTTCTGATTAGCGGTCCATATATCATGATGGTTCCCTTACTTTCCTCTCTTTCTGGGTAGTGGTCCATATACCATAAATAGATGGTCTTATGCTGTGAGGAAACTCCCCCATATATCCCTATCAAATCATCACCCAAACAAAGCTTGTTGCATGCTACTGCCACCTCATGCTTGTATCTCCTTCCTTGATCAGCCCTTAAATCCTTTGAACTTACTACAAGTGGTGAAGAGGAAAGGAGAGGATTTGGGTCATGATCAGGAAATATACATGTGGTCCATCCAGTCAGTAGGACAATTAATTGGCAAAATGATCCTGAATGACTTTAAGTGGTTGGGACTCAAAATTTGGAACACACCTCCATGTAAGTTTGGTGTAACATTGCTCTGTGCTGTATTACTCTATATTTTTATATGTATTACTCTATTTTTTTCACAGTCCCCCAAGTACGTCATTAACTTAGCCAAGCGGTTATACCATTATTTGAGTGAATCCAAGCTACTAGAACTGACTTTTGAGGTCAGAGGCACCAAGCTGCCTGGGGAAGGAGGTCAGCCCACCCACGTAGGTCCAGTGAACACGTGATAAAGAATGTAATACCTGCAGGTCTGAACAGAAAAGGGGGAGAGAAGTACATGCCTCTGGATTGATGGTATTGATCTGGAGGGGTATCCAGACTTCAAACCTTGGGCTGAAAGGACTAAAGCATTAAAGTGACTAAAGACGAGGAAGTTTATATCCCTGCCCCTCTCAGGACTACTAAACAGGGGGCTGTCCTGCTGAGCTGAGGCTCCAAACCAGGAGATGCATGTTAGGCCTTTCCCTTCACAGCTTCTCACCAGGACAGAAAGACAAAAAAAAAAAAAAAAAAAAAAAAAAAAAATGGAGGGAAGACCCAGGAGAAGAGGACTGGTGCCCTCTAGAGGAGCAGGCAGCACAATACCACCATGGTAGTGGAGAAGAGAATCTACTCTCTCCCTGAGACCACCTGCAAGGTAATATACACAGAAGAGACAAGAGGGTGAGGGTCAAGGAGGGGCTGGTTTTCATTTGAAGGAGGGGACTCTCCTCCTCCCCCCTCCTCTTCCCTCTTTTCCTTCTCCTCCTCCTCCTCCTCCTTCTTCTTCTCTCCATCTCCCTCTCTCCCCTTCTCTCTTAGAGGCCCAGTCTCTCCTTAAGGACCTAGCCCAGGAACCAAATGAAAAAGGGGGTGCCAGGTGATATAGTATGTATCTGATGAGGAGGAAGTTCCACCTCACAGGGGCTGACATTTTAAAAATGGCTATCATATTACAGGATGGAAAAATGGAGTTCCACAAAAACATCCTGCACAACTTGTGAGGAAGTTGGGAAGGACACCCAGAGGAGGCTTTGGACCCCAGTTCACATATACCTTGTGGATATTTATGGCTTGGAGGACCACCTACCCTACATGAGACAGACTGTCAATAGAAAAATCCTAGCTGAGGCCAAAGATCTCCTCCATCAGCTGAGGGTGCTGGAGTGAGCTTGTTAGGTAACAGATGGTGTGCTGCATAATGACTTGGCAAGTCAGAGGAAGCTCAATTAAATCCTGAGTTTACACAATTTTTTCTCAGAGGGACTCCTGACAAATGTTAAGTCCTCTTTACTGGCAATGATGGCTAATGCTAAAGCAATACAAAAGGTATAGCTACCCTGGATTTAATAGAAACCCATGAAAGAAAAATCCAGTGTCAAGCATTAACCTGTGAACTCTTTAAACAATACCCTACCTAGCCTAAATCAAAATTACTAACAATAATGAGGCTGCCTGCCTCCTAGGCTAAACAAACCACCTACAGACCAAGTTCCTAGTATGTCCTGTGTAATGGAAAAAGCTCCCCATAAAGCTGGATCAGCAACAGAGGATTCCTTATTAAAATAAAAATGGTACCAACAGGATTGAGCTAAACCCAGCCCCACTGGAATACCACCAAACTCCATGAGGAAATAGCCATGTACTCTGCCACTGAGGCTAACTTGCCAAAAATCCCAGAAATGCCTTTGCCCCCGCTCAGTGGGGACAAGAGGGAAGATGGTCAGCACTCTGAAAACAAGAAAAACAATGGTGTTCCTTTACCAATAGAGTGAGCAAGGAGTATAAGGGACCAGACAGACAACGGACAGCCACAGCCTCTTACCCCTATTTAAACACCCAAGGTCTACAAAGGGGACAACTAAAGTGCCTAGGGTGCTGAGCTGTGTATAATAGTCCTAGCAAAGAATATGCCTTTGACAAACATTTTTCTGCGGTTTACAATTTTACTGACTCCTGGTTCGTAGCTAATGAGCTAACTACTTGGTCAGGATTTTGACAAAATCAGGGTTAGAAAATATAAGCTAAGGCATTTGGGATACAGAGATGTGGGGAAAATCACCACATTGGCTGGCACTCTGCCAATATGGGTGCATGATACACATGTAGCCAAACGAGACATGGAGGAGGTACATTACAAAGCCAAACCCAATGAACTAACCAAACTACCAAAGGAGGCAGGGCTCTAGAAAGAGGGGGAATCTCCAGACCTTTGGGAGGAGACACCCTACACCTTCTATCAGTGGACACATGGGAGGGTATTTGGGCATCATTCAATTATAAAAATGGATTGTTAATAGAGGAGTCTACCCAGCAAAGAGACAAACCACTAAGGACTGTATCAGATGCCAGAAATCTAAAGATTGGGCCCACCACATGGGAGAAAGATTTACAGAGAAGGGCCACATCAGAAATGGCAAATTGATTTCACTGGGACTCTCTCTGAAGCAGTAGAAACTTGGCAATCATACTGACACAGGCCTTTTCTCAGCTTACCCATGCAGGGTACCAGCCTCCGCTAATGTTACTTAGGAGTTAACACAATAGCCTTACAGCCTTCAGGAGTGCCACAAGTAATACAATCAGATCAAGGCTCCCACTTCACTACAAAGCAATGCTATGATGGACATTACAAAATAAAATTGCTTTGGGTTTTTTGCCTATCCCATTGTCCTACCACAGCAGATGTCATAGAAAAATATAATGATATTTTAAAACAAAGGCTATTAAGAGAACTTGTAAGACAGTGGTTCCCCAAGTGGTTAAAATACTGCCCACAGTCCTGATTATATTAAATTCATAGCCCTAGGACATAACCGAACCATATTAAAATTCACAGCAAATGAAGAGACCACGAATAGAGATACTGTGGCCCCTGCTGGTGTACATATCCACAATGGACACAACCCAATTACTAGTTTTTGCTGACGTGGGAACCCTGACATTGCCTCCCACAGCAAAGAAACATCCACCTGGTACTTTCATCTTATCTTTCTCCCTCATAGAAAATCCAGAGCCTAGCTCCTTCTCCCTCCATCCCAAAGGGAACCTTCTAAGGGACCACCAACTATGGGACAATATTCAGCCTGCTTCTCCTCTTCATACATTGTTAGCTGAGCAAGCCACTGACCACTATGGAGAGAAAGGTGTCCTCATTTGCTGCCCATATACTCCACTAAAAGTACCAAGGAACAATCCTGGACCTGTTCCTGACAACCAGGAGGTAGAACTAATCACCTCCAGACCAGTAACACCATTTGGGTGATACCCAAGGGACAATCAGATCTCCTACTGCTGCTCACAGACAACCTCCAACTTTCACTCCTACTCTACTTCTGTGCCCCTTTCTTACCTGAGAAGTTCCTATACTTGCCGGTGTTAAATATGCACCCATTAATGGATCACCCTGCCGTGGCAATCTACACCCTACTGCTGATGAGGTCTGTCTTGAAGCAACATGCCACATGCACATGACAGGGTGACACACAATATGGGACAGGATGAAGACCACAGAAACCACGCTGTTGGCTATTCAGGTTTGTTGGTCCTACTAACATTACCACAGACACCAAAACTGAGGCTATCACTTCTCCTCCTCCTAGCTCTACTACCAGCAAATACCCATTCTGGTTAAGCCAGACACTAAAATATGGCTTGTGACTTACAGGTACCTAACCGTATGGGCCAACTTCTACTTCAAATCAGATGAAAGTGATTATTACCAGCTAGTACGAACAAAAAAATAGAGCAATGGGCCACTACCTATGAGATTCATTTAAGGCATGCCCAGAGAGGGTGTGCACCCAGTAATATAACCAGGATGCTGGTGCTTGGTGCAATAAGATTGAAAACACTCTAATCTAGAGCCAATACCAGCAAACCCGATGGGATTACAGAGATAAATCTATAGTTCTCACTAATTCCCAGATGATGATTAAATGTAAACCCCGCCAAGAATGTATGCCTTTACAAACATTGGCCTCTTTTTCTGTTGATGATAATGATCTCTCTCTCTCTAGCACACATCCCATTTATTAAGGCAGAAAGAAATTGCACTAACCAAGTGGCTAAGGGCACCTTACCACAGACTTCCTTCCTGGATGTTAATCAATATGTACAAGAAAGGCAATATGTATTATATAATATTATCTGGGCCAAGTCATGTCTAAAAAACCAGGGACTACAACTGGCTTGGGAATTCTCCCCTAACCTAATCTTATCACAGTACCAACAACAGGTATTACATAACACTCAATGGGAACAGACTGTACAACAATTGTAATGCTGGCTGTCCACAGTGAATGATCATAGCTCTTGGGTGTTACAGTAAAGAAAATTCTTATGAAAAATATATTTGATCCCATGGAGAAATCTAACTACTCTCTACATGGGCCTTTCTCCAGTCCAATTGACAACTACTTGCTTATAGCTATTACAAAATATACTGGGTTTACCAAGGCCACCATTAATAAAGACATGAAAAATATTTGAGGGTAATTGCCACCCAGTGTTACTCTTCTGAGGGATCCTAAAAAATACGTACCCCCACCTTACAAAAGATAGAAACAATAATGAGAGGCCTTATAGTAGGAGGGGCAAGATGGTGGAGAAGTAGGAGACCGTGTTACAACCGGTCCCCTAAAGTGAGTTAAATATCTACCAGAACACTCTGAACACCCATGAAATCAGCCACAGATGTAAGATTATTTACTTCTGGATCTCTATGGGAGCAGAAGGCAGCAGTGGAGAGGTAAAGTGGAGTGAGAACACTCGGATTGATTTCAGAGGATAAACAGAAGGGGGAGGGAGCCACCAGAAGCGACCCAAGGAAAGTAATACTCCAAACGAAAGTGCCCTGTGGTTGGGGACCAGCATTAACTTAGAATGTGGTTAAAAACACTCAAAAAGAGCAAAATTCTTAAAGAGCAACTAGTGGAATCAGGTGATCACGGGCACGAGGCTAAGCCCACATTCCCAGGAAGGACACCACCACAGGCGACCACCCACATCAGAAAGAGACCAGTGGGGGTCCAGTCTGTGGTCCATGAGCCTACGGCTTTCCACTGATTGCACCTCTGCTCGGGCTGGGCACACTCCCCGCAAACACCTAAGAGAGCCTGGTGTGAGCGCCAGCCGGTGGTCTCTAGGACCTCTGGCCATCCGCCTTCCACCACAGGGTCTGAGCACTCCCAGCCCGTGCCTGAGAGAACATGGTCCGATCTCGGGCAGGAATCCCTTCCAGGCCTTCGTGACCCCCAGGGACTGAGCACACCCAGCATGGGCCAGGAGCCTGGAGAGCAGTCCCAGCAATGGCAGCCACCGGAAGTGAATTTCCCAGACCAATATCTCTCGTGGTTTTAGTGGCATGGGGGTGCAGAGGCTAGCGAGGGCCTCAGGGGACCACTGGGACAGTGGCTGGGGGTGCACACCACCTATGGGAGGCTGCGGTGTGAGCGGAGTTTGCAGAGGGGGAGTCTGTGTGTTCTGGGTGGTCCAGAACACACAGAGAGGAGAACTGAGAACACACAGGGGGAGAGACTGAGGCTTCTCTCTGAGGCGGAGGTCTGGGTACAGGCAGATTCTTTGCTTGGACCCTCTGAAGAGCCACAAAAAGGCGAAAAAGAACAAAAACCTCCAGAGAGCAAAAGCCTGAAAAACCGGTTTCCGCAGAGCACAGCCCCATGATAGCCTGCAGGGCGACTCGACCCAAGAAGATTGACTGGAAAACAATGCAGCAGGCCTCTCCCCCAGAAGATAAGCCAAAAGCAAGAGGACAATAACCACAGGGTCCTGATAAAACTGTAAAACCCCAACGTCAGGGGAAAACAATATATTAAGACCCCGATATTGCCCTAAAACCTGTATATTTCACAGATACAAGTTTTTTCTTTTCATCTTTTTTTTTTTGATTCATTCTCACAATTCTTGGTCTTTTAATTTTTTTTAAACTACTTAACATTACAACTAGAGGCTTAATACAATGATGCACCCAGGAAGATCTGAAATGACCTTGCTCACTCACATCGAGGATTTATAACCGCCCTCCCATCTTATCCTTCTGTCAGTGTTTCTGTGTATTTGTTTTTGTTCTGGTATTATATAAATCTTATTCTTGGGGTTCATTCTGGCTGGGTTCTTTTATTTCTTGTCATTTACTTTTGTCGGTCTTTATGTTTGTTCGTGTTTGTTTATATACCTTATAAATCTTATTTTTGGGGCTCATTTTGGCTGGGACTTCTTGTTTTTTTTCCTCTCTTTCTCTCTCTCTCTCTTTTTTTCCTTTTTTCTTTCTTTTTGGTGGTGAATTCTGATTGCTCCGAAACTTTCAAGGGTGCACCTTGCCTGGATCCTGGTTGATCTATTCAGCTATACATCCCCTCAACCACTTCTCATCAGAATGACTAGAAGGAAGAACACCCAACAGAGGAAAAACCCAAGACTGTGCCCTCTCCCTCAGAACTATTGGACATGGACATAAACAGTATGTCGGAAAGGGAATTCAGGGTAACGATTATCCAGGCAATGGCTAGGTTGGAGAAAAACATTAGGGACAACATAGAATCTCTAAGGGCAGAACTGAGAGCCAATATGGCTGATGTTAAAAATGCTATCAATGAGATCCAATCTAATCTAAATAGTCTAACAGCTAGGGTAACGGAGAGAGAAGATAGAATTAGTGATCTAGAGGACAAAGTGATAGAGAAGAAAGGTCAGGAGGAGGGCTGGAACAAACTGCTTAGGAACCATTAGAAAAGACTTAGGGAAATAAATGACTCCATGAAACGTTCCAATGTCAGAATTAGTGAAATTAGTGGAATGGAGAAAGACAGAAGACTAGAAGATATAGCTGAACGAATTCTGGATGAAAATTTCCCCAATCTGGGGAATGGAACAAGTGTTCGTGTCCTAGAGGCAGAAAGGACAAGATCAATGAGTCTAGAAAAACATCTAGACACATCATTGTGAGATTCATGAATTATAATTTTAGACAAGAGGTCCTGAGGGCAACTAGGGGGAAGAGATCCCTAATGTACAGAGGAAGACCCATCAGAATAATGTCAGACCTGTCCACAGAAACCTGGCAAGCCGGAAAGGGCTGGCATGATATATTCAGGGCACTCAATGAGAAGAACATGCAGCCAAGAATACTTTATCCAGCAAGGCTGGCATTCAAAATGGATGGAGAGATAAAGAGCTTCCAAGACCAGCAAGGATTAAAAGAGTATGTGACCACCAAGCCGGCACTACAAGAAATATTAAGGGGGGGGTCTATAAAAGAAGAAAGAACCCATGAGTGACATAGAACAGAAACTTACAATCTATAGAAACAAGGACTTCACAGGCAACATGATGTCAATAAAAACTTATCTTTCCATAATCACTCTCAATGTGAACGGCCTAAATGCTCCCATAAAACGCCACAGGGTTTCAGACTGGATAAAACAAGAGGACCCATCCATATGCTGTCTACAAGAGACACATTTGGAACCTAAAGATACATCCACACTGAAAGTGAAGGGATGGAAAAACATCTTTCATGCCAACGGACCTCAAAAGCAAGCTGGGGTAGCAATTCTCATATCAGAGAAATTAGATTTTAAGCTAAAGACTATAGTCAGAGATACAGAAGGACATGACATCATTCTCAAAGGGTCTATTCTCCAAGAAGATCTAACAATTGTAAATATTTATGCCCCCGATATAGGAGCAGCCAACTACATAAGCCAACCGTGAATCAAAATAAAGAGTCATATTGATATGAATACATTAATTGTAGGAGATCTTAACACGCCAC
>CM052901.1:64210300-64283184 GCA_028534135.1 Potos flavus | reverse complement strand
CCATATCTTCTTTATCCATTCATCTGTTGAAGGGCGTCTTGGCTCTTTCCACAGTTTGGCGATTGTGGCCATTGCTGCTATGAACGTTGGGGTACATGTGGCCCTTCTTTGTACTGCATCTGCATCTTTGGGGTAAATACCCAGTAGTGCAATGGCAGGGTCATAGGGAAGCTCTATTTTTAATTTCTTGAGGAATCTCCACACTGTTTTCCAACGTGGCTGCACCAACTTGCATTCCCATCAACAGTGGAAGAGGGTTCCCCTTTTTCCACATCCTCTCCAACATTTGTTGTTTACTGTCTTGTTGATTTTGGTCATTCTAACTGATGTGAGGTGGTATCTCAGTGTGGTTTTGATTTGATTTGAATCTCCCTGATGGCTAATGATGATGAACATTTTTTATGTGTCTGTTAGCCATTTGTATGTCATGAAACACTTTCTTTAACATTTCTTATAGTACAGGTCTGCCAGTAATAAATTATTTCAGCTTTTGTAAGTCTGAAAAAATGTCTTTATTTTACTTTCGCTTTCAAAAGATTCTTGTTGGATATAGAATTTTACTTTGATATTTTTTTCTTTTGGTATGTTAAAAATGTTTCTTCACTGTCCTGTGTGCATTGTTTCCAAGGAGAAATAAGATGTCATCGTTATTTTTGTTCCTCCAGACATAATATGGCTTTTATCTCTGGATGTTTTAAAGATTTTCTTTTCTTCACTGGTTTTAAGCAATTTGATCATAATATACACAGGTGTAATTTTCTTCATTTTGCTTCTGCTTGGAATTTATTTTCCTGTTTCTTTATGTTTACAGTTTCCATCAAATTTAGAAATTTTGAGGTATTATTTCTTCAGTTTTTTTCTCTCTCCTTCCCCTCTCTTCTTTCAAACACTCCAGTTATCCATCCATTAGTCACTTGGTACATTGTCCCACAATTCACTGATCTCACTGAAACTCTGTCCATTTTGTAGAATTCATTTTTTCCTCTGTGTTTTATTTTGGATAGTTTATGCCATCAACTAAATTAATTTTTTTCTGCAGTGTCTAACCTGCCATTAATTCTATCCATCATATTTTACATCAAACAAATTTTAGTTTTCATCTCCAGAATGTCTACTTGGGTATTTTTATATATATTCTATGTCTCTACTTAATTTTCTGAACAGATAGAATATAGTCATAATGTCTATTTAAGTGTCTATGGCTCTTAATTCTAACATCTCTATCAGCCTTGGGTCAGTTCCAATTGTTTAATTTTCTCCTTGATATAATGTATATTTTTATGCATTCTTTTCATTCTTCATAATGTTTAATTAGATATTAGCCAGGCATTGTATATTTTACCTTGTTCAATGCTGAATATGTCTGTATTCCTTTAAATATTCTTGACATAGTTCTGGGACATGTTAAGGTACTTGGAAATACTTTGATCCTTTTGAGTCATGCTTTTAAGTTTTGTTATAGAACCAGAATAGTGTTCAATATAGGCCTAATTATTCTCCTACCAAAGCCACCTTTCTGTGTACGCTACCCAATGCCCAGTGAATTTTGAAGTTTTCTAGTGTGGCTGGTGGGAACAGGCATTGTTTCTGGCCCTGCATTCACCCCAGACACTTTTAGCTCTAATCCTTTTGGGTGATTCTCTACCTGGCCTTGAGGGTACTTTACTCAAATGCGTGTTCTGGTCAGTTCTTAGCTGAATGCTAAAGAGGAATCTTGGGGTGCCTGTGTGGCTCAGTGGGTTAAAGCCTCTGCCTTCAGCTCAGGTCATGATCTCAGGGTCCTGGGATGGAGCCCCGCATCAGGCTCTCTGCTCAGCGGGGAGCCTGCTTCCCCCCTCTCTCTCTGCCTGCCTCTCTGCCTACTTGTGATCTCTCTCTGTCAAATAAATAAATAAAATCTTAAAAAAATAAAGAAGAATCTTTGTAGATATCTGGGGTTTGACCTCTGTGCAGTTTCTCCTCTTTAGTACTCTCTCCTGAAAATTCTAGCCATCTAAGTCTTTCTGGACACTCAACTCTATCTTCTCAATGCAAGGAGTCCATCGGTCTTTTCTTCAATTCTCTCTCCCTGCACCATAGCCCAGAAAAATCTCTCAAGACAATAAACTAGGGAAATCTTTGAGCTCACCTCATTTGTTTCCATATTTGAATCTCTGGCTCTCCAGAGTCCTGAAAACTGCTGTTTCATATAATTTGAAACATTTTTTGTTGTCTCAGCTATGAGGGTAAATCTGATCTTTTTTACTCCATATTGCCTATAAGCGAAAGCATCGGTTCTTTTTTTTTAGTCTTTTAAATTGAGGTATTTTACAAGCAGTAATATACACTACTCAAGTGTGTACAGCTCAGTTATTTATATATCTGTGCAATCACCATCAAGATATTAAAATTTTCAAGTACTTCTAGAAGGCTCCCTCATCCCCCTCCATTACTGTTTTATCGGAAGCTAACCACTTTGTTATTTCACTTTGACCTTGAGGAAACTTACACTACAGTTGGGCTAAAGCAATGTAATTTTATTGCTGTTGCACTTCAACTATAAATCCCTGTTTTCTAGAAGTTGTCTCATTTCATACATTCTCTGTTTTTTTTTACAGATGGCCATTACAAAACGGAGTGAAATGTTTTCGCTTTATTTTTTATTGAGGTATAATTGACATATAACATTATATTGGTTTCAGCCGTACAGCATAATGATTCAGTACGCATATATATTGTGAAATGATCATCACAAGTCTAGTTAACATCCATCATTATACAAAGTTGCAAAAATTTTTAAGATTTACTCTTTTAGCTACTTTCAATGCAATGCAGTATTATTAACTATAGTCACCATGATTATATTATTATATCCTATAACATATTTATTTTATAACTGGAGATTTATGCCTTTTGACCCCCTTCACCCATTTTGCCCATGCCCTACCCTCTGCCTCTGGAAACCAGTATGTTCTCTATGTCTGTGAGCTTGGTTTTTGTTTTGTTTTAAATTTCACTGTAAGTGGGATCATATGGTATTTGTCTTTCTCTATCTGACTTATTTCACTTAGCGTAATGCCCTCAAGGTTCATCCATATTGTTGCAAATGGCAAGATTTCCTTTTTTTTTTGTGGCTGAATAGTATTCGTGTGTGTGTGTGTGTGTGTGTGTGTGTGTGTGTATAACATATCTTCTTTATCCATTTTTCCATTGATAGACACTTAAATTGCTTGCATATCTTGGCTATTGTAAATAGTGCTGCAATGAACACGGAGGGGAATAGATCTTTTCAAATTAGTGATTTTGTTTTCTTTGGATAAATATCCAGAAGTAGAATCCCTGGATCATATGGTAATTCTATTTTTAATATTCAGGGAACTTTCATACTATTTCCCATAGTTGTGGAACCAATTTACATTCCAATTACATAACAGTGCAAGAGAGTTCCCTTTTCTCCACATTCTTGACAACACTTTTCTCCCCAAAGTACTGGGCCTACCTAAATATACAGATTTTTCCAGTTTTATACTAAAACCCACCCCAATCTCACTGTTATCAGTTGTTTATCATTCACATAGTAGAATATTAAAAGATGGTAGCAAAAGTGAGTGGCGTTAATGGAATTATGATTATGACTTTGATCAGGAAAAAATAATGACTTCCTCTTTTTCATCTTTTTTTGTCTACATAATAAGTCAAAAACTATTTTTAAAGACATGATTTTTTTCTGAGCTTATGATTTTTTTTCTGCCAATTACCAATATTTCATGTTTCCCAGGCCTCAGCAACCAAGAAATAAAATAACAATTAAAAAGGAATATTCCTTTAATTCTGCTCTCACTTAGTCTTCAGAAATTTCAGTCCTTGCCAAATTCTACCTAAATGGCCTTGAATGAACCTAGGGCGATTTTTTAGGCCTCCACGTTTTCTCACCTTGATCATTATCAAAATTATCTTGGAATTATCTCAGATCCCATCCTCAAGGAATTGTTATGATTCCTTTTATTTTGTATCCTGCTTTTATTACCATAATCTTTCCTTAAAACTCAATCTTTGGGTCCCTGAGGCAGGGCTGGTGGACAGTCTGAATGACTGACTAGGTTATATCTATCATTCCTCTCTTCATGGCTTTGATATGCATTTTCCTGATGGCTAATGATTTTGAGCATCTTTTCATGTACTCATTGGCCATTTGAGGAATGTCCATTTGGATCCATTGCCCATTTTTTAAGTTGGGTTATTTGTTTTTGAGTTGTACAAATTCTTTATAAATTACATATACAAGTCCTTTATCAGATATATGATTTACAAACATGTTCTCCCATTTTGAGTGTTTTCTTTTCAGCTTGTTGATGGTATCCTTTGAAGCATGAACGATTTTAATTTTGATAAGTCCAAATTTACCTATTAGTTTTTTATTTTGTTATTTGGACATTTGTATCATATCTAAGAGGGCTTTGCCTAACTTGTAGTTACTCTTATATTTTTTCCAAGATTTGTATAGCTTCAGCACTTATATTTAGGCCTATGATCCACTTTGTGCTAATTTTAGTATATAGTATGAGGTAGAGTCAGGAGGCTTCATTCTATTTCTAGTTCGATGTTGTTGTTGTTGTTGTTTTTCATGAAAAAGTATTGGATTTTGTCAAGTGGTTTTTTTTTTCTGTGTCTGCCCAAATAATTATTTGGTTTTTGTCCTTTAATTTATTTTATTAAAATTAAAATTTATTTATTTTATTAAAACACTATACTGATATGGTGTTTTACTTTAATAGATTTTCAGATGTTATACCAACTTAGCATTTCTGGATATATTCCACTTGGTCATGGAGTATAATTCTTTATACATGTCAGTGGGTTTGGTTTGATAGTATTTTACTGAGAATTTTGGCATAAAGGCCTGTGGTATTCTTTTCTTGTCATGCTTTTGTCTACTTTTGTTAGCAGGAAAATACCAGTCTTAGAGAATTTGGAAAATGTTTCTCTTCTATTTTCTATAAAAATTTGTAAAGAATTGATATTGATTATAATTAGTTATTTAAAAGTTTGGTAGAATTTATCGGTGAATTTGGACATAGACTTTTTCTTGTGGCAAGTTTTTTAAATTACAAATTCCATCTCTATACTTGTTATGGGTCTACTTTGATTTTCTACTTCTTGAATTTGTTTCAGTAGTTTGTTTCTTTCTAGAAATATGTCCATTTCACCTAATCTATCTAATTTATTGGCAAATAGTTATTCATAATATTCTTTTATTTTTTTTCTCTTTCTTTAATGTCTGTAGTAACAACTGCTCTCTCGTTACTCCTTATAGTAATTTGAGTCTTCTCTTTTTTCTTGGTCAGTTTAGTTAAAGATTTATGAATTTTGTTGGTCTTTTCAGAGAAATAATTTTTTGTTTTGTTGATTTTCAATTTATTGAGGCTTATTTTGTGGCCTAATATATTGTCTATTCTGGGGAATGTTCCATGTGTACTTGAAAAGAATATGTATTCTACCTTTTCGGAGGGGAGTATACTATTAAGCCTAGTTTCTTTATATTGCTGGGTAAATCTTCTATTTCCTTTTCCATCTTCTGCTTTGTTGTCCTATTCATTCCTGAAAGTGGAGTATTAAAGTTTCCAACTATTGTTGAATTTGCCATAACACTTTTAAATTCTATAACTTTCTGTTTCTCTTCTTTGGGGCTCTGATTTTAGGTGGATATGCACCTGTGTTTGTAATTTTAACATCTTATAGATGGATATATGCTGTTATCATTATAAATTTTTTTCCTTGTAATAATATTTTCTGTTTTAAAGTCTATTTTTCTCTAATATTATAGCCACTCCAGCTTTACTTAATGCTGAAAAGTTGAGTGTTTTCCCTTTAATTTCTGGAAGAAAACAAAGAGATTCTTCTTATCACTCCTATTCAAGATTGTAGTGGAAGTCCTAAACAGTGCAATTACTTATGAAAAAGAAACAACATTAATACTAATTGGAAAGGGGAAAAAACTTTCCTTATATGCAGACAACATAATTGCCCAGGAAAAAATCCCAAGAAATCTACAAAACAAAACCCCTTAGAAATATCAAGTAATTATAACAAAAACTCAGGATATAAGTCAATACACAAAATCTATCATTTATCTAAAAACCAGTAATGAAATATAAAAAAATTTACAATACCTCTAACAATTAAACAAAATTGAAGAAAACAATACAATTTATGGTAACTCAAAAAAGGGAAACAATTAGGTGTGAATTTAGCAAAAAATAAACAAGATCTGCATGCTGAAAACTACAAAGCACTGATTCAAGAAATCTAGGAATATCTAAAGAAATGGAAAGACACCTAGTATTCATGGATTTTTAGGATCTATATACTAAGATGAAGGATATCCCCAAATTAATCTAGATTTAACACAATTTCCAGCAAAACCTCAAGATTTTTTATAGTTATAGAAAAGCTGATTCCATAACATATGGGAAAAATCAAAGGAATTAGAATAATTAAACCAATTTTGAAAAAGGAGAATAAATGTGAAGAAATCACACTACTTGAGATTAAAATTGACTTTAAAACCACAGTTATCAAGACAGTGTGGTATTGGTAAAAGGAGGACATATATATTAGTGGAAAAGAATAGAGTATCTAGAAATACACCAGTACAAATATGGTGAGCTGATTTTTTACAAAGATGAAGTTTCAACGGAGAAAAAACAGTCATTTTAACAAATAGTGTGCATATTAAAGCCACAGAGATTCTGTCTACCACATACCTATTTGAATAATTAACATTAAGAAAAGTATGAAGGGGCGCCTGGCTGGCTCCACTGGAAGAGAATGTGACTCTTGATCTCGGGCTTGTGAGTTTGAGCCCCATGTTGGGTGTAGAAATTCCTTAAATAAATAAAAAATTTTTTAAAAAGTATGAACAATACCAAGTGCTGGCAAGGGCATGGAGCAATTAGAACTCACACATTGCTGGTAGAAATGCAAAATGATTCACCCACTTTGGAAAATATTTTGGCAGTTTCTTATAAAGTTAGACATCCAGATACCATAACCATTTATGAGCAATCCTACTCCTAGGCCTTTCTTTTGAGATATTAAAACTATGTTCACACAAAAACCTGCATGTAAATGTTATAGCCTTTTAACTCATCATCTCCAAAAGTGGAAGTTGCCCAAATGTTTCCATTGGTGAATGGATAAACAATTTGTGATATATCTATACAATGAAATACTATTCAGAAATAAAAACTAATGAACAATCGATACATGTAACAACTTGGATGAATCTCAAAGGTGTTATCCTAAGTAAAAGAAGCCTGTCTCAGAAGGTTACTTATTCTATGCTCCCATATATATGACATTTTAGAAAAGTAGAAACTAGATTGAAAGAGAACAGGAGTTTTTGCAAGGGTTTTTGGGTGAGGAAGAATGTGTGACTAAAACATAGAGATTTTTGGGGGTTATGGGATTGTTCTGTATCCTGACTGTGGTGGGTTACATGAATCTATGCATGTGTTAATATTCATTAATACTCCATTCATACCAAAAAAGTAATTTACTATATGTAATTTTAAGAAATGACAAATCTCTTTATGTAACAAGGTGAAACACATGCCTACATATATAGTTAAGTAAAAAACGTCTTGGTGTAAAATAGTTTATATTATATGCTGTTGTTTGGTAAAAACGTACAAAATATATATACATGTGTATGCTCGCATATGTATAAAATATCTTTGAAAGAAGAACTAAGAAACTCACGAGGTGACTAGGGACCAGGTATAACGTGGAAAGTTTTAATTGTATATGATTTTCTGTCAGTTTGGGTAACTATTTAAAATTATTCTTTATATCTTTATTATAATATATGATATATACAAAATAATACATGTGGTTTTAATGGGCACACAGAGTTGAAAACTACTGCTTTTAAGTTCCATATTTATTATGCTATTTTGTTTATTGCTTGTCTTCCTCACTAAAATATAAGTTTTAAAAGTGTGAGGATTTTTTCCACTCCTTTGTTTATGCAAGTATCTCTACTGCCTTGAACAGTGACAATCACACAGTAGTTGACCAACATATGTTTGTTGAGTGAATGAAATAAAGTGATAAGAACAGGATATATGGTGGAAGCAGAGAAGAGGAACAGTTGTCTGGTTTTGGTTAAGGAGTAGAAGTAAGAATCAGTAACTCTTAATGAAAGAGTTAAAATATCAGCAAATCTATGGAAGGTGGATACTAGATAGCAGGGTGTGAAAGCACACATATTTGCAATCTCTGCACTTTCCAAATTGTAAGCACTTGTGTGAAACTTTGACTTAGGGTGGGAAAAGTTGAGTGGTGAGAGATGAGGCCGGAGAGAGAGAGACCAAGTTAGACTACCAAGGCTTTTGTATACCATGCTAAGGAGTTGGGATTTGGGGAGAAAGATGGAGCGTCTGAACTAAGTGATCCTGATGACTGAGAGAAATGGATAAAGTCTATAAATATTCATATATCACCCTTTCAGCTTTTCCATATGACACCCCCTCCCCCATGCATATTGCTATCCTACTTACTTGCTTTATTTCTTCTTAGTCCTTGTCACTTTCTGGCATGTATTTTCTTAAATATTTAATTATCTGCCGCAAGAATGTAGTTCCTGTGAGAGCAGAAATTTTTGTCCTTTTTGGTCATGGGTCTATCCTTAGAGCCTGGTGCATATTAACAGCTTGATAAATATTCGTTGTGTGACTTTTTCGAAATTTTGAACGTAGAGGAAGTCAAGGGAAAATGATCAGGTTTCAATGCCTCTGGATTTCTGATAATCCACTGGCTAATTTTTCTAGATCAATTCCCAAATACAATTAATTATTAATAGCATAAGCCCCTAATTTTCTGTATTTATTCATTGACTACCACAATATCCTCCAAATCAACTTCTCTGCCTCCAGATTGCACCAGTACAGTCCATTTTCTATATTCTGGTTTTAAACATTACCATATACTTTCTTGTTTAAAATTTTTCTGTTTTCCTCATAATTAAGTTCAAACTCCATGACCTGGCTTACAAGGTCCTTCCTTCTCTGGCTTCTTCTTACACTCAGCTTCATCAGTCATTACTGTTCCTTTCACACTATACTTCAATTTCACTGCCATTCTCCACTTTCATTCGTCCATTCAATAATCTAGTCAACATTAAACAAGTCTTTATTGAGCACCCTTTAGGAGAAAAGGTATATTTCAGGTTTTTAATATTCACCAATAAGTGGGATGGCCATAGTTCCTACACTGTCTCCTCTACCTATTATTTTGTCACATTATAGTGCTATTAGTTGTTTATCGGTTCATTTCCCCCACTGCTTGGATAGCCTTGAAATCCAGGACTGTGTCTTACTTTTCTTTATAGGGGAAATATCAGGAACAGAACCTTACACTGAGTGGTTGTTCAGAATCTGCTGGTCGAATGACAAAATATGAGTTAAAATGTTGAAATGAACTATAAAAATACCAGCAAAAGTAACGACTTGGTGCTGGCCCCTGTCATTTCCCTGACCACATTTTGGTTATTTATTCATCGGGAAAACATTGATAATCACCTATTTTATGCCAGGCTCTTATGTGTTTAAAATGTCACCTTTAGCCCCTAAGCTGTGGGGCTCCTACTGCAAAACCCATGGGTGTAGCATAGTTTTTGGGACATGGTGGATTCTCACCATGTACTTGTAGATTGACTGAAAATAACCACAAAAAAAAGAGAACTGGGGTACAGATTTGGGGCCCAGAAGAGCTTTCTGGAGGCAGTGGCAATAGGTAATTCAATACTGAACTTTTCACCACAGCGAGAATTATTCTTATTATTGAAAATTTTGTCAGTTGTCATTGTCTTGGGGGGGTATATACATATACAAGAATGCTTTCTAGATGAGTTTCCCTTACTTACCTGGAAATTGGAGTATGGTATGTAGCTCTTTAAATACCTTTCTGAGACAAAAAAATGATTCAGATTAAAGATTTTTTAAAATCTTGAAATCAAAGTATGCCACTAATAAAAATGAACTTTTTTTTCAACATGGTATGTCAGAAAACAGTAAAGCAGTATGACAAATACGTAACTGTTGACATCCAAGAGTTAAGGGACTAAGGGTTAGGAAGGTATTTCAAATCAACAAGGCGAGGTGACAAATTTGGGTACGTGAGGTTTGGCTGAAATAATGCAGTTCTTGGAATGACTGGAGCTAGGATTTGTAAAAAGTTACTGATTCCCCCTCCTAGCCGGTTTACATCACTATTCAGCTTCTGACAGGGTGAGAGGGCCAGAGCGATAAAGTATTGTAAGAGATTGCTAGAGAGGCACAGGAAGTTGCCTGGCAAAGGGGGCGTGGCGGCGGAAGCTAGGCTTCTGCCAAACGAAGGAAAATAGCACTTCCGGTCACACCATCGTTGCGTAGCGGCTTTCTTCAGGAAGGTGAGTGTAAAGAAAGAGGCTGATAATTTTCACAAGTGAGTCCCCAAACACCCCGGGGAAACTTTCCTCCTTGCTTCAACGTGGGGCGGAAAGAAATTTTCATCCCTAGAGTACGTTGTGTGAAGGATGTTTCTGACGCTTAGGTTCCGGTCGCCAATCTTCTTTCCCCGACTCTGAAGACGGCAGGCCGTCATCCTCTCCCCTTTCTCTCTTGCAGTCCTTTTTATCCCTGGTCATTCTTCACCTCTCCTCGTTATCCCAGATCCTCTTCCTGATCTTTCTGAGCCTGGGTCATTCCATCTACCACAGATTCTTTTCCTACCTCTTACCTCCCACCTTGTTCCCCGCCCCCTTTTAGCCTTAAAACTTTTGCATCCCCTTTCTCTCCCTCTTCCTTTTCCTTCTACTCCAGTACTTTACTCCTCTCCCTGCCCCACATGCCTTCTGATGCCTCCTGTTCCCCTCCTGCAGAGGCCATTGAATTATATACTTGCCAAAACCAGGTGTGACTTCAATTTCATGGTCAACGCTGCTTTTGTTCTTAAAAATGTTATTATTATTATTATTTATTTATTTTTACTCTAAACAGAATGATACATCATGAACTGCACTGATTTTAATCCTCTATTCATGACATATAAAAAAAAATTGGGCGCCTGAGTGGCTCAGTTGGTTAAAGGACTGCCTTCAGCTCAGGTCGTGATCCTGGAGTCCTGGGATTGAGGCCCTCATCGGGCTCCGCTCAGCAGGGAGCTTACTTCTCCCTCTGACCTTTCCCCTCTCATGCTCTCTCTCTCAAATAAATAAATAAATAAAAATTGGCATAGAACTCAATCCCCACTTTTTAAAGGAGCAAACATAGTGGGTTTTGCGTGTTACCTGGTGTCAGCTCTTGACGCTGGAAGCTTTCCCATCTCCTTTAGAACTTTCTGTGGAATAGAAATGGCTGACAGATATGACATTAGATCACAAATTTATTTTTTCATGTGAGTTACACTTATTATGCAAATCCTTTTCTGCTCTCTAGTAGCAACATTGAACAGCAAGCTGGCAGATTTTTCAGACAAAGTTTTCCTGGGAACTTTGCAAGTATTCTCTATTTGGTGCGGAAATGTATTTTTCTGTTCCATTCATCAGGTTCAGTTCGTCTTGTGAGAACGTTAGTTAACCACAATTTATTATTCCAGTTTTTACCCAAGAGAGGGGACATCATGATCATTAAACTTATGATGAGGGTCAGGGTTTTTCAGACTCTAAAAAATAATTTAACCAAGGATCTCCTTGAACAAGCAATTTATTTCTCTCCCCCTGTAACTACTGTGTTATACTTGCCAAAATAAGAGGTAATTCTTTTTTTCTGGGCCAGGTATAATTTTCAGTTCTTTTAGAAAAAATGAGGCAGAGATTTTCATGATACTAAAACACTTAGAAACTTTTTTGAAGGGTATTGCTGATGTCTCTGTATTCTTTATTCAAGTCATACTTAGAGGGCATTTAAATATCACATGGCTTCAATCCAGTGTACAACCATCATTTATTCATCCAAGAATTTTTTATTGAATAGCTTTCATGTGTCAGTGTTAAGCACTGAGGATAGAACAGTGGAAAATAGTTTATTAAACTGTAGTTGAGAGACAGTAAATGAATATTTAATAAATATGAATAGGTTGTGATGGGGAGGGGATGTACTATTTTAAATAGGATAGATAGGAAGGCCTCCCTGTAAGGCAACATTTGAGCAGAACCTAAAGGAAGTGAGGGCACAAACTATACAGCTATAAGTGGGGAAAACAAGATATATCTATGTTGGTGTTTCTATATTTTTTGTTCACTCTGCTTCCTACACACCCCCTTTGCCTGTGCACACTTTTCTGCATAGCTATAATACAGCACTCTGCATACTGAAATAACCTAATCCAAACACATACATTTCCCATATTCTTTTTATCCTGGCTAGCTTCTTGCTATCATTTAGGTATATTGTCAGTTACCAGCCCCACTAGGAAGACATCTTTATATCCATCCTCACTTCTCCCTCAGTCTGTGTATCTGTGGTGCATTGTGTGCTATCCCACGCATATTTGCTTACCTCTCTCACTGCTCTTATCACTGTGTGTTCATGATATGTTGCCCATAAATGTTTGGTATGTTAAATTGGAAGAATTTAGTACTTGATCTGTCTGTACAGACAACCTTTTAAAAATAGCTGGTCCCTTAATGTTCAAAACCATCCTCTAAGTCATCTTACTGAGGATAAAACCAAGACTCAGAGCTAGATAGTAACTTACTATTGGTGGTGGAGTTCATGGAGATATGGTCTTCGAAACACTCAGTCCTGGCCTGATTCTCTTTGTCTTTATGTCTGTCTCTCTTTCTCTGTTTATTAATGAGAAATAGAAAATACATGGAGTATTTTACTATTTTATAAGACATAATCTGGGAATAGAAATTTCATTTTAAAAATTTCCCTTCATAAATCGGATTATATCAGGTACTTGTTATAAATATTAAGAGCTGAGAGGCATGGTGACTCTTTTTACTTGAACATTTTTTAATTTAACAAGCATAAGTTGAAAGAAGAGTACAATGAATACTTCTATGCTCTGAACCTAGATTCAACAGTTAACTTTGCCATATTAGCTCATTTGTTCACTCACTTGCTCACTCATCCATCCATCCATCCATTTCGCAGTGTAAACACCTGTGTAGCCAGCATCCAAATTAAGAAATAGAACATGATTAGCATCTGAAGGCCCTTGAATGTATCCCCTACCAGTTGCATTAAACACCCCATTAGTCACAATCCTGGCTTCTGTCACAGTATAATAATTTTGCCTATTTTTGGACTTTGTAAAAATATAATAATATAGTATTTTTGGTTTGTGTCTGACTTCTCTGGCTTGAGATTTTTTTAAAGGGGCGCCTGGGTGGCTCAGTCGGTTAAGCGTCAAAAATCTGCCTTTGGCTCAGGTCTTGATCTCAGGGTCCTGGGATTGAGCCCTGCATTGGGCTCTCTGCTCAGCAGGGAGTCTGCTTCTCCCTCTCACTCTCTTCTGTGTGCATGCTCTCTCTTTCTCAAAAAATAAATAAAATCTTTTTAAAAAAAGATTTTGTTTTTGAGATTCATCCATATTATTGGGTGCAGTGGTAATTCCTTCATTCTCATTGCTATGTATGCCATTGTTTGAATATATCATAGTAGATGGACATTTTGTTTGTTTCCATTATTGGCCTGTAAATAATACTGTGAACAATCTAGTATGTGTCTTTTGGTGATATATGCACACATTTCTGTTGAGTGTATACCTAAGAGTAGAATTGCTGAATTATAGATTATGTATATGATTAGCTTTAGTAGATAATGTCAACTGGTTTTCCACAGTGGTTGTACAGACACACCTTGTTTTATTGCACCTTGCAGATACTGTTTTGTTTTGTTTTTTTAACAAATTGAAGGTTTGTGGCTATCCTGAGTCGAACAAATCCATAGGCACCATTTTTCCAACAACATTTGCACACTTGATGTCTCTGTGTTACGTTTTGGTAATTCTTGCAATATTTCAAACTTTTTCATTATTATTGTATTTGTTGATGGTGATCTGTGATCAGTAATGATGACTTGCCAAAAGTTCAGATGACGGTTAGCATTTTTTAGGAATACTTTTTAATTACAGTATATACATTATTAGACATAATGTTATTGCATACTTAGTAGACTACAGTATAACGTGAACATAACTTTTATATGCACTGAGAAACCAAAAAATTCATTTTACTTGCTTTATTGTGGTATTCATGTTATTGTGGTGGTCTGGAACCAAATCCACAATGTTTCTGAGGTGTGCCTGTATTATAAAACTCTCAGTATAAATCTTTAACAGTTCCACTTGCTCTAGAATATTGTCAACACTTGTCATTGTCTTTGCTTTTTAAGGAAAAAAAAGCCATTCTAGGTTATGAATGGTATCTTATTGTGGTTTTAATTTGAAAATCTGATGATAAATGTGCATCTGTTCATATGTTTGTAGGCCTGGATATATTTTTATGAAATACCTGTTTAATCTTTGACTTTTTCTCTTATTGATTTGTAGGAGATCTTTTTATATTAAGAATGTTGATATTTTGGGGGCGCCTGAGTGGCTCAGATGGTTAAGTGTCTGCTTTTGGCTCAGTTCATGATCTTGGGGTCCTGGGATCGAGCCCTGCATCAAGCTCCCTGCTCAGTGGGGAGTCTGCTTCTCCATCTGCCCCTCCCTCTGCTCATGTGCTCGCTCTCTCTCTCTCTCTCCCTCACAAAAATAAATAAATAAAATCTTTAAAAAAAGAAGTTTGGTATTTTGTTAGATATGTTTATTGCAAATCTCAGCTACTTGCATTCTCAGTTTCTTAATGGTGTCTTTTGATGAACTGAATATCGCAATTTTAATACTGTTCAGTTTCATAGTTTTTCCCCTTTATGGCTAGTGCTTGTTTTGTTAAGAAATCTTTGTGTTTCTCAAAGTCCTGAAGACATTTTTCTGTGTTGTGTTATTATTTAATCTTTCATTTGTATTCACAATTTATTTGAGTTGATTTTTGTGTATGATTTCAGTATGAGTAAAGCCATCCCCCTTTTGTATGTCAAAATGGACATTTAGGGGCGCCCGGGTGGCTCAGTCACTTTAAGCGTCTGCCTTTGGGTCAGGTCATGATCCCAGGGTCCTGGGATCTAGCCCCACATCAGGCTTCCTGCTCAGCGGGAAGTCTGCTTCTCCCTCTCCTTCTGTCCCTCCCCCTGCTCATGCTTGCTCTCTCTCTTAAATAAATAAATAAACCTTTAAAAAAAAAAAGAAATGGACATTCAGTCAACCCATTATCACTTATTTAAAAGATCATTCTTTCCCTTGTATAGAGTCATGTTTTTCATAAGTCAAATGACTAGATTATATATGTGGGTTTGTTTCTGAATTCCTTTCTGTTTGGTTTATTTCTCTATTCTTGTATAAGTACCACTATCATAATTAATGTCATTTTATAATATATCTTATATATAGTCATTTAGTCCTACAGTTTTGTTCTTTTTCTTCAATAATGCCTAGTTATTTTTGGTCTTTTGCACTTCCATATGTATTTTAGAATCAGCTTGTCAATTTTCACAAAAATGCTTCTTGGCATTTTGATTGAGATACCACTTAATAGATCAATTTGAGGAGCATGCATCATAGCACTTTACCCCTAAATATCTCATTGTTCATCTCCGAATATTATGGACATTTTGTAAATAATTTAATTACCATTATGTTACCAAGAAAAATTAAGAATAATTTCCTAATACCATCTAATACCTAATCCATTTTCAAATTTCTGTTTTCCCCAGTGAGCCTTTTATAGCTGGTATTTCTTGTTTTTAAAACAAGAAGACAAGCTGTGTTTACTAATTTTCCATCAGGAAATATATACATATTTAATCAAAACAAAAAAGAGTAAAGATATACATATTCTTCCATTTTATATGAAAGGAAAACAATTATACTTGGTTAAGAAATTTAATCATAAAACTTCAAAGGCTGTTTATATTCAGATGCATAGTTCTTATAATATGAAATCCCATGCTCTTATCACTGTATCATATCATATACAATAGAATAAAGGTAAAAATCAAATAATAAAGAGGTAGGGAGAGGAAGAAATCCTGGTGAGGAAACTATTAATTATAAAATGTAAAATACAGGTCTTATAGCTGGCTTTTAAAACCATCACCCAACCTACATTAAAGTATATTTATATTTTTTGAGAGGTCTTTGTTGTCATTTTCTCTATTTTGTTGAACTTGTGGCTATTTATATACTTAGTATTTTTCAATCCATTACAATCATCATTTCTTCTGTTGCTCAAACTGTCCAGTTTGGAAGGAGCTAGTTTCAACCCATGACATTGGCTTCTTTTTTCATTTATTACTGAAATTTTCAAATATATTTAAAGTAGAGGATAGTAAAATAAACCAGCATGTATCCATTTCTCAGCTTCAACAATTAATAACATTTGGCCAATTTCCTTTGATCTTTTCTCCTTACCCGCTTTTTTCACTGGTATTTTAAAGCAATCCCAGACGTTTTGTCATTACACGGGTAAATAACTCACTATGCATCTCTAGCTTTTTTAAAAGATCTTATTTATTTATTTATTTGAGAGAGAGAGAGTGAGAGAGCAAGCAAGAGCACAAGAGCAGGGGGAGGGAAAAGCAGACTCCCCCTGCTAAGCAGGAAGCCCGATGCTGGGCTTGTTCCTGGCCGCTGGATCATGACCTAAGCTGAAGGCAGACACTTAACCATCTGAGCCGCCCCACATCTCTAACTCTTAAGTGCATTATATTAAGTAACCACAAGGCCATTATACTTAATAAGATTAACAGTAATTCCTCATATTATCTAATGCCGAGTCCGTATTCAAATGCCCATGATTGTCTTAAAGATGTCTTTTTCGGGGCACCTGAGTGGCTCAGTCAGTTAAGCGTCTTGACTCTTGACTTCAGCTCAGGTCATGATCTCAGGTCATGATATCAAGTCCTCAGCATTCTTTCTCTCCCTCTTCCTCAGCCCCTCCCCCCTCACATGTGCATGCGTGCTGTCTCTCTCTCGCTCTCTCAAGTACATAAATAATCTTTAAAAAAAAGTATTAATAAAAAAGATGTCTTGGGCGCTTGGGTGGCTCAGTAGGTTAAGCGACTGCCTTTGGCTCAGGTCATGATCCCGGAGTCCCGGGATCGAGTTCCGCATCGGGCTCCCAGCCCCACGGGGAGTCTGCTTCTCCCTCTGACCTTCTCCTCTCTCTTACTCGCTCTCTCTTACTCGCTCTCTCTCTCTCAAATAAATAAATAAATAAAATCTTTAAAAAATAAAAAATAAAAAAGATGTCTTTTTATAGTTGTATTGTTAAATCTATATCTAACCAAGGGCCACTGTTTATTGACATTAGATATTTTTCTTTTAAGTCTTTTTTCCTAACCATCTGTAGTCGCCCCCCCACATTTTAAAGACCATTGGTTTATTAGAGAAACTAAGTCATTTATCCTATCAACAAATGGATTTAGATGATTGCTTCCTTGAGGTGGTATTCATTTTGTTTTCCCATCTGTATGTTTCTGTTCACTGGCATTTAGAACTAGAAGATTGATTAGATTCAGTTTCATTTATTTTTTTAAAGATTTTATTTATTTTTCAGAGAGAGAGAGCACAGCAGGGGGAGTGGCAGGTGGAGGGAGAAGCAAGCTCCCGCCTGAGCAAGGAGCCTGCTGTGGGACTCGATCCCAGGATGCTGGGATCATGACCTGAGACGGAGGCAGATGCTTAACCGACTGAGCCACCCAGGCGTCCCTTCAATTATTTTTTAAGGGAAAAAAATCATTGCAGGTAGTGATATGCACTTTCTATTGTATTTCATCATATCTGGTTTAACTTTTTAACTGATTCTGGGGTGATTTGTGTTTTCAGGTTTTGTCAGCCTGATCTGTCCATTGTAGTATCTCCTACCAACCTTTCTCCTGTTGATTTTAGCAACCATTGAAGATAATTGTCTAAATTCATTATTTCAGTAGTAGTTGAAAAAAAGAGTGGTCTAATTTAATCTTTCTGCGTTTATTGGCTGAAATTATTTTATAAAAAAGACCTTTTCTTTATCAACTCTTTTTTTGTTCCAAAATATATCTTATAAAAAGAAAGTCAAACAAACTAAGGGTTTTGGAGGGGAGGGGGGTGGAGGGTTGGATGAGCCTGGTGGTGGGTATTGAGGAGGGCACGTATTGCATGGAGCACTGGGTATGGTACATGAACAATGAATCTTGGAACACTGAAAAAATAAAATTAAATTAAAAAAAAGAAAGTCAAGGTGAATGCTTTTTTAAAACTTAAATTTTAGTTAACATACAGTGCAATATTGGTTTCTGGAGTAGAATTCAGTGATTCATCACTTACATACAACACTCAGTGCTCATCACATCACAACAAGAGCCCTCTTTAATACCCATCACCCATGCAGCCATTCCTTGTTTTCTGACGCAAGATATTTTAGGCTCATTATGTACATTCTCTGCCCAGTCCTGGAATCAGCCATTTTGCAAGGAGGCATGTATTTCTTCAGTATGTATTGGTACTTAGAAAGCAAGATGTGAGTGTTCGGGGGATTATTACTATTTTCTCAGTCATCCTATGTGACCTTTGTTGTGCCTTTTTCCTCACTATTTTGAATACAAGTGAATGACTCCACCAGCATTCCATTGAAAATTAAGCTAAGCATGGCTTTCATTTGTTTATGCAGTCATTCATTCAGTAAAAATTTATACACCACACTACCTTGTATCTGATCTTATGCTGGGTACAGAGGATGTAAAGGTAAAACTGACTGGTTTCTTGTTCTTGATGAAGATACATTATAATGGGGTCTGAGTAAATGAACAGTGTCTAAAGAGTATGATGAGTACTATGGTGGGTATAGGCAAGTGGGGGCAAGTGATAGGTTGTGGGGGAGCACAGAAGGGGCATCTGCAAATGCTTTGGAAAGGAAGATAATGTTTGATATTGGATTAATAGAGAAAGTATGAAGGTCGAAGAGCTATGAAGGGTGTTCCAGTCAGAGGAAACCGGAAGAATTGTGGGGGAGGGATCTTGATATAGTCAAAGAAAGGCATATGTGTAGTTGGTTATAACTGGAACATAAGTTTTATGTAGAGGAGGAGAAATGAAACTGGAGACATAGGGGCTAGGATGTTGAGAGCCCCAAAAGTCAGGTCAAAGAACTAGGATTTCACTCAGCCTGTGAGGAAGAAATAATGGAATTGTCCTAAGTGGATGAGATATACAGTTCTCTTTGTGATGTACTGATGATACACCGGGTGGGCCGATGGGAGTGGGACAGGAGGAGACAGATGAGGAGAGAGGTGTAGCGGTCCAGGAGAGAGAGAGAATGTCATGTTACACTGCACCGTGTATGGGTGTGTGGTGTATGGGAGAGTCGTGTTTGTGTATTACATATGTTATAATTTATTATAATACATAATATATATATATATACACAAACATAAGGTGCAGTGTAACATAACATTTTATATATATGTATTATATATGTGGTATATATTATATGCATATAAGATAGATCTGTGCATACACATGTACATAGTGTTGCATGTCTATAATTCTTTATGTGCATATATATCCAGGGGCAGTCTCATTGCAACAGGTCTAAAATAGAGAATATTTCAGTGAAGAAACATGCCCAAGGAAGCTGAAGAGTGGAAAAGGGCTAACAAATACTCCCACCTTCACCAAATGTGAGTCATGCTCCTTGGAGCCCTCTTTTTCAACTAGATATCATCTTTGGGCACTGTCTTTGGCCTCTTTATCTAGTCCAGGTTTTGAAAGAATCCTTGCTGAATCAACTTAATGAGATTCCCTCCTCCCCTTGATATGTGATCATCCTGGTCTGCCTTCAACAAGAATTCTAACTCTGTTTAGCAAGAATTCCCCTCTTCTTGATGTCTTAATTTTCTGTCCACTGACTACCACCCCCCACCATCCCCGCCCAAATCTACTCCTTGGCTATAGATTCCCAGCTGTCTTTACTGTATTCAGAGTAGAATCCATTTTCTTTTCCCTGTTGCAATAGTCTTGACACCTATCACAATAGTCCTTTTAATCTTATCATTTTAGCAAGTGTCAGGATAATTTTTTCTTTAACAGACCCCATGAGAACTTTTGTTTATGGTGTACTTTCTCTTCAAAGCTCTACCAGTTGGCACTGAGGCCCAGTTGTGTATCCTTGAGTAATCTGAGAATTCTTCTTCCTCCTCTTCTTCATGGGATTTAAGGGTATGATGAGGAGTGAGATGATTGCTCAACTTCTCCCAGAGGTTGGAATTTAGCCTTAACAGTTGTGTCTGGGAGAGTGGAATGATAATTGAAGATACTTATCTTCTTTTATGTGTTTCTGTGTGCCAGGCACTGTTGTATACTAATGAACATGTATTGTGTTTGTCTTTTAAGACTACTATCTTAAACTTTTTTTTTAAACTTTTTAAAATATAAAATGTGAAATTCCTGTACATGGTTATATAAGATGTAGACTGAGAGGGTTCTGTTACATTAGAGATTTAGAGGAAACCAGAGTAGTGAATATGTATGGATCGGTGTTAGTAAAGGCTAATGTGCTTAGGACTAATAATATAATTGATGAAAGTGTTCATAGAATGAGTGTAGACTTTCATGTCAAAGATCTTGTCTATGAAAAGTGAAATAGATAATAGGTGGTACATGTATATTTTTAGGATGAGTGATTTGAACATGTTTATGTGTTCTGCAGGGAGGAGCTGATAAAAACAGAGGTTGAAAATAATAGGAGAGAAAGGGGATAACTGGCGAAGCAAAATGTTGAAAAGATGTGTAGAGAAAGTATGAAGTACTGGCCACGAACTAGAGAAGGGGCATCACTTCTGACATTGGCGTTAAGAAGAGTCAGAAAGGGATGTTTTTAATTTTTATGGTTTTGGAAAAGCAAGAAATAGGGAGAGTTTCTTTCTTGGTGCCCCTATATTCTATGTGAATAAAATAGTAAGGGCATTCTGGAGTGTAAGAGGGGATGGCCAGGGGATAGAGGAAAGAGGAGGAAACTTTGCAACCTTCTTTAGGGAATGAAAGAAGATTGATGGGCAGTAATGAACACCTATCTAGATTGGAAATGAAGTGTTTGTAGTTTTGTCTTTTTTTCTAGGTATGTTCAGCTGCCAAGAAGTAGGAGCAAAGAAGACAAACATTGGGTTTGATTTTAGACTGTGAATGTGGTGGTGATGATTGTGGGTGGTGGAAGGTTTGAGGGGCTAATAAATTGTTGAGATTACTGATGAGATTTGTTCAGGTTATAGACCATGGGATCTAGTCTCATCAGGGAAAAGTATATTCTCAGGAGGATTCTATGGATCCAGAGAAAGAGAAGCTGTGTGAATATCTGCATGGGTGTGGGAGAAGTTGTATAGAAATTTCAAAGGTTAAAGAGTAGAAGTAACAAGGTGATATAGCAGAAAAGAAATTGTGGTCAGAGTAGGTTATTGGAGCTTAAGATTTCAGAGGAAAAGTAATTCTGGATGATGAGTGAGTTGGAGTAGAGGAGGTCAAAGGACTGTGAAGCTGGGGTGACGGACAAGTTAGCCATGGGATCATCAAAGATACTGCAGAAGATTAAAGGTGATAAAAAGAGTGGAGAGGAAGATGAGGAAGATGCTGTATTTTGTGGAAGGGGTGGGTGAGTATAGCTGTGAGACAGATGGCACTGAAATTCAAAGGAACAGATTTTCACAGCAAGGAGATGATTTAGGGAATGGAAGCAGCAATGGCTAGCATGAGTTGTTGCCCTTAACCAATTTAGCAGCAGATTTCCTTGGATGGCCCTGGCTTTGTTTGTCTCAGTTTTGTCTTTATCTCTGTCTTTGCCCTTTTTGGGGGGGAGGGGGAGGGCGGCAATAACCAAGGTTAGGGCCAAGAAAGAACTGGTGGTAAAATCTTGAATGTCAGGGGAGCTAACATAGCATTCTATATTGATTTCTATCTTTGGAGGGACTTAAACAACTGCCCTTAGCGACTTCAAGAGAAATGGTACTGCTGGTAGGACCCTGGCTTGCCCAGGTGTGTGTTTCCAAAAATCCTACTGCAAATGGATATGTTAGCCAGTCCCCCTATAGCTTTTATAGAGAGAGATAGATGCTTTTTATATAATATCATTCATCATCTCAGAAAGGTTGAGAACACATGCTTTAAGGGAATTCCATAGGAAGGCCCTGGATTCTTCCTTTTTTAAAAAAAAGTATTTTTAAATTGTGCAATATAACAAAATTATCGAAAGTTGCAGAAAATGTAAATGTACACTAAAGTGAATAATTATAAACACCCATAAAAGAACCTTCCAGAACCAAAAATAGAACATTGGAAGTTGTTCAGAAGCCTCCACTCGTAATCCTCTCTCTCCCCCAGAGGTAACCATTTATCCTAACTTGACTTTTATGGTAATTACTTCTGTACCTGTGTGTATAGACACATGTGCACATATACACCTATTTATACATTTTACTATTAATGGATATTTGGATTGCCTTCTGTTTTTGGCTGTTGTGAATAGTGCTGCTAAGAACATTCTTGTACACCTGTTGCATATGTGCATCAGTTTCTCTAAGATATATATCTGGCAGAGGGATTACTTGGTAATAGTATATGCATCCTTTCAACTTTATTAGATAGTGAAAACTTGATCACCACAAGGATTGTACCGGTTTTGACTATGAAATATATGTGGATTTATACCTTGGTTTTTTTCGTCCTCCACAGTTTTGAGGCCAGAGATCTATGGCTTGGAGATGATCCAGGGTAGCCAAGACCTGTGATTTGCTGTGGATATGGGGGACTTGGTTACTATTTTACATTTCTCCTGGAACAATTGCATTTAGCTGCTTCAGGAGGCTTCCACAGGAGAACCTTGGTTTGGTCTTATCTTCCCCAGAATCTTAAGGCCCAAGAATTGGGCTCCAGAATTGAGTGTGGTTGCCCAGCCTCTGAGGCCATTTGAGAATGAAAGAGGCTGCATCATTATCCTGCAATGCAAACAATTGATTTTAGCAATTAGCCAAGAGTTCCGTAGGGGAGCTCTGAGTCAGTTTTGTCTTTTTCAGACTCAAGGGTGAAGAATCAGAACCAGGAAGTTAATAACCAGCATCTGTGGAGGGCAGAGTATAAAGACTAGTATAGTGGCTTAGATGACCCTGTGTCTTTGGAGAGTCCTTGAACAACTATCTTTAGCCAGCTCTCTCCTTGTTCCTTTCTTTCCCAGAGTTTGTCCTTTAGGGAGCCCTTGCACAGGGCCAGGAGGGCCCTGGCTTGTTTATTTCTTTCCCAGAGTTTCAAGGTTTTACAGAAGTACACTTGTAGTGATTAAAAATTAGGACTTTATTAACTTTCAGAAAATTGACAAAATGTTCTATATGAAGATATAAAATATTATACATATATAATTGATTTTTTATTTTAAAACAAATAATGGAATAATAAATAATTCCAAACTTTAATTACAATCAGTATTTAATGTACCTTTTGGACCTGACTATATTTTTTAGTTATTTCGCAAAAATTAATATATTAGCATATTTACACTTAGAAGATACTTAGTTCATGTTTTAGTTCACTCTTTCTTTACTTTTTTTTAAAGATTTTATTTATTTATTTGATATATAGAGAGAGATCACAAGTAGGCAGAGAGGCAGGCAGAGAGAGAGGGGGAAGCAGGCTCCCTGCTGAGCAGAGAGCCCGATGCAGGGCTCGATCCCAGGACCCTGAGATCATGACCCAAGCCAAAGGCAGAGGCTTTAACCCACTGAGCCACCCAGGCGCCCCTCTTTCTTTACTTTTCACGACTATTATTATTTTTGCTTTCTCTATACATGTTGAGAATCTGAATTTTCTTTTTTTTTTTTTTAAGATTTTATTTATTTGTCAGAGAGAGAGCACAAGCAAGGGAAGCAGTAGGCAGAGCAGGCAGAGGGAGAAGCAGACTCCTCGCTGAGCAGGGACCCCAACATGGGAATCGATCCCAGGACTCTGGGATCATGACCCAAGCCAAAGGCAGATGCCCAACTGACTGAGCCACCTAAGCGTCCCGAGAATCTGAATTTTCAAGATACGTCATTGAAAACAGTGGCATGTTTGTTGTAGCTCTTCACTTGATATCCTTTCATCCTTTGGCTGTTGTTTGTGTCAAGCTGTTTAATGCCTTGACTAAAGCCCCTCACATATTCACAAGGCAAAGATATTCTAGAAAACATGTCATCTTTCTTTATTATTGGTTGGATACTGCATCAAACCTTTTAGCTTTTACATGTTGTGCTCTGCTCTATATTACATGGCAACTCATCTGAAGATGTCGATCTCACAGATACTGCTTGAATGGTATGTTATGCACAGGTTTGGCATACCAGTGTGCTGTGGTTTACTAGTTGGGAATGTTGGGACCAGACGTGTCCAAGAATCAGCAGGCTTATGAGAAAACTATCTCATCTATGGCTAGGTGAAGGGGTTTTCTAAAAATTACTGAAGGGTGTAGGTAAGCTTATTTTTCAAGGAGGGGGATTCTAGAGGTCACAAAGGACAGATTCCAGTTGGTAAGGAGCACAGTGAACTGATAGTTTCAGGGGGAAATGGGCATAGCTTGCTACTTTTCATTCCCTCTGTTTGTCTTCTTGGTTATCAGGAGAATATTTTCTCAGGGCCCTGGCAGATAAGAAGTGTGAGTGAACAAAGGGGGAAGTCATAGAAGGTGAGAGGGGAAACATACAGTCTAAGAATGTCAGAAGTGCTAGGATACCAGTGGGAAAGATAGAGTGGAAGCCTTAAAAAAGTTAGATGTACCGTTAATTAATCAATCAATTAAGTAAGCAAAAATGTAGTCATCTAGACTCTGCTGTATAACGAGAACACAGTTAAATTAGATGTGTTTTCTACTGAGTCTGGTGGATGAGATGGACGGTGCAACAGAGAGTGCTGTGATGAAGGGGAGACCAGGGTGTGGTACTGTCAATAGAAACGTGGAGGAGGGTCCTCTAACCCATCCTGGAGGCTCACTAAAGGCCTCCTGGAAGGCATCAGGTTGAGAACTTAACTTTGCAAAGAAGTAGCCATTTATCTGGTAGTGGATGAGAATCGTCTGAGTGTGGGGACCAGAGAGCAAGTGGTCATTAGACCATGTATCATAGCTGCCCAGTATGCCACCTAGTCTTGAGCTTGGGAAGTACCTGAAGAAATGGGCAGTTGAGAGGCCACTCTGGTTTAGTAGAGCTAGGGAAAAGGGGTCAAGTAGAAGTGAGTAGTTTCATAAATGGTTAAATTTATGATGTAATATTGATAACCTTAACCTTCATGAAAGAGCAACCTCTTCTATTTTCCTCACTGTGCCATGAAATTATTATCATTTTCTATATATGCCATGTGTTTTTCAATCTTATTTAAGGAATTCTTTCTTACCTTGATTTCATAAAGGTATTCTACTATATTCCCCCGTAAAAAATTTTTTTAAAGATTTTGTTTATTTATTTGACAGAGAGAGAGAGAGATCACAAGTAGGCTGAGAGGCAGGCAGAGAGGGGGAAGCGGGCTCCCCGCCGAGCAGAGACCCCGATGCAGGGCGCGATCCCAGGACCTTGAGACCATGACCTGAGCCCAAGGCAGAGGCTTTAACCAACTGAGCCACCCAGGTGCCCCTCCCTGTAAAATTTTTATAAATTTCTTTTCATGATTAGTTTCCAGTTGTAATTTATTTTCGTGTATTGTATGATGTAGAGAACTTACTTTTTTTTTTTCTGAGTGATTTATCATTGGTTCCAGTACTATTTACTGAATAGTCTGTTCTTTCTCCACAGATTTATAATGCTGTCTTCATCATATACCAAGTTGTAATAGATGTAAATGTCTGCTTTTAGACTTTCTTTTCTGTTCCATTGGTCTATTTGTATCTATACTAGTCCTACATTGTTAATTACTACAGCTTTGTAATGCATCTTAATATTTGGTAGGGAAAGACCCCTTCCTTAATCCTCTTCCTCAAAAATATATTTTTTTGCCCTTACTTTTCCATATGAATTTTAAGGTAAGCTTAACATGGTCTGTAAGAAACATTGAAATTTTGATTAGAACTTGTTCCTTTTCTCCATAAAGTGTCTCATTCATATTTTGTTAGACATATTTCTGTGTACCTGATAAGTTTTTGTTGTCCTTGCTGATATTTTAAAATTATATTTTGTAACTGATTGTGACTGGCGTATGGGACTGCTTGATCCTGGTGCATTGTTTTTAGATCTGTTCACTTTGCTTACCTCTTTCTCTAGGTCCAATTGTTGTTTATAGGTTTTGTTGAGTTTTTATATAAACTTTATATAAAACATACTTAAAGGTACATAAATCATAACTATACAGCTCATTGAATTATCACAAAGTGTTTTTGGCTTGTTAGTGTAATTTGTGAATAATTGTAATTTTTCCCCTTTCAGCCCTTGTACCTCCAAATATTGATATCGTTCTGTGTAAAATAAAATAGAATTTGTTTTCTAAAACTATTTTCACTGAAGCATTTCTGGGGCTTCATGCTCTAAATAGTGGTGTTTGATGTGTAAATACATCTGAAGTTATCAAAGAAAGGAAAGTACCTTTACTTGAAAATTCCCAGCAGAACTTAATAAAAAGAGCCTGTAGGGTAGTGGTATTTCAGTTAATTGACTGCAGTCTGGGATTTGGTGTTCTGCATTTGTGAAATGCTGAAATGAAACTTGGTGATAAACAAATATATACAAATTAATGTGCTGAGACTAAGATAGATATAGAAAGAAAAACACACCCATCCTACACAAATACATACTTTCTAGTGACCAGAACACTCAGGTTCTCTCTCCAGGGCATGTCAGTTCCTATATTGGGATACTTAGGAAATCAAGCTAAGAAGCTCGTTGCTTACTTTGAGCATGGAATTAAAGCAAAGAAGGCAGAGAATCTCACAAACATGGGGTCTTTTGTGCAGCTGTTGATCATTTGAGGAATTCAAATGCTCAAAAGCATTCAAAATGCTCTACCCTCTCTCTTCATCACACTCCAAGCAGTTTGAAGGGCAGCAAGATGTAGTGGAAAAATATTGGACTTTGTTTACAGTTGAAGGGACTTGAATCCTAGCTCTTTGCTTATTGATCTTAAGCAAGTTACTTCTCAGAATTTCATTTTTCTCACTGGTGATAAAGAATCATGACACTGTTAATTTAAAAGAAATAATAGTCTTTCAAATTATTTGTTATATAGTGAGTCCTGCAGAATTGTGGGTTTATATTTGTTTATCCATGCCTGTAGGTGAAGAGGAAAGTGCCAATGATCCTTTCTAATTTGTCAGAATGATCTTAGAAGTATTAATCTGTTTTCAAATATAGAGGTTGCTGTTACAATTTTATCACTAGGTGGTATTAGCTTCCTGTTGTTGCTGTAATAAATTATGACAAATATAAATAATAAACACATTTATTATTTTACAATTCTGGAGGTCAGCAGTCCTAAAAATCAAGGTGTTGGCAGGCTTGCGCTCCCTCCAGAGGCTCTCAGGGAGAATATATTCCCTTGCTTTTTTCAGCTTCTAGAGATCACCTGCGGTCCTTTGTTCATGGTCCTTTTCTCTCTCTACAGGTCCAGCAGTATAGCATCTTCACCTTCTCTGACTCTGACTTTCTACTTCCATAGTTATATCTCCATCTCTGACTTTGATCCTTCTGTTTCTTATAAGGACTCTTGTAATTACATGGAGCCCACCAGGGTAATCCTGGATAACTTCTTCATTTTAAGATCCTTGATCACTTGTGCAAAGTCCCATTTGCCATGTAAAGTAACATATTCACAGGATCAGGATATCTTGGGAAGGCTATTATTCCGTCTACTACACCAGGTTAATGAGTTAACAAGCAAGATACCCAGTTAGAATTACACATTTCTTTTGTAGGTTCTATTTTCATAGAACAAAGCATCAGTTTCTAAAGTCGTGGGAGTCCTACAAAATGTCTTTCTTTAAATAGTACTTCCAAGGAAAGATTTGTATTAACAGAGAATAGAGCTAGTTGGTAATAGTTATGATTATTCATAAGTCTCCATATTGTAAAAGAGAACTAGATTGACATTCTTGTTAAAATTTCTCAATTTAACATCTTTTAAATTTAGACTATTTGAAATAAGTGTGAAGCAAGATGGTTTCTACCCCTCCACAGCTTGAGGGAAGAGAGTACAGAACTTTCATCTCTCTTTGAGTTTCCTTTTGTTGATTGTGAAGATTTGTATTTGTAAAGTTAGGCTCTGGAATTCCATTCGCTAATTTTTTTTTTATTAACATATAATGTATTATTTGCCCCAGGGTCCATTCGCTAATTTTAAGTAAAAAGCACGTCTGGAGCCCAATTTTGCTTGTGGAAATGGACGAAGGGCTGAAAAAAATTTTATTATCAATGAAATTCTATATTTTGTGCCTCGTAAAGTAATTGTTAAGATTCGCTGTGATCACTTTACAAGGCCCTGACACCTGTTTAGTGAATGAGAGCAGTTTTAATACTCTTTTCTGTACTTTCCACCTTTTTGTCTCCTTGTAATGTACTCTAACAATTTTTACAAATTATTTTCTTAAGTTGTTGATTAATGCAATCCCTTGGGTTTTTCATTTGAGGCACTGTTTTATTCTTCCAAAAGTTTGATTAGGTTTAATTGTGATATATACCGTGTGTTAAAGTTTCCTGTTGCTTGAAAATACCTTCAAGTTTGTTATTTACTTCTTTATCTGTAATAAAATAATTATCTTACAGTTTGTGTTTGCTAACCTCAGTGTTAAGTCCTTTCTATTATTAGCTGATCCTGCTGTTTTGCTTCTTTATCTAATTCAAGGCTCAAGGATCTCTAGGGCAAGTCATGTAATTCAGCCTGAGCTGCAGAATGACCTGTTTCCATTCATCAACCCCTTGAGAGGGTAGCTTTTTGGGGTCCCTGCTTATTGTAGGGAGAATCTCCTATTAGTTTTCCTACTCTGTGTAGTTCTGGACTTTAATCTGTCTCTTTTGCCTTCAAAACAATGAAAATGAAAGTTAAATTTTTTTTTTGGAATGGACAAATGTCCTCAGGGCAGAAATTGCCTCCTTGCTTATCTGTTTCTCTAGATTTCCCTTTTCCCCTGCTGATTCCCTGATGCTTCCATTTTTTTATTGCCCTGTATTTTTATTGTTTTTAAGTAGATTTTATTTCTTTTTCATCAAGATTTTGTTTTGTTTTGTTTTGTTTTCAGCATAAGGATTTGTCCAAACAACCTTGTGGGCAATAGCCAGAAGTAGGAAAATTTCCTACAACTCTTTCCTACATTTTCTTTGAAATTAGGCTTAGGCTCAGAACTTCTCATTACCTTGTGGGTTTCTTTTCTTTATTTTATAGACGAAACATCCAGTGCTCAGAAGAGTAGATACTTGCCCAAGGTCACCTAGCAAGTAAGTAGTAATACTGGTTTTGAGCCCAACTCTGTCCAGTCCTGAAGCCTGTGTACTTAATCAGTTCAATGAACTGCATCCTTTGGATTCTGTTGTTCTTTGTTCCTGGAATATGGAACATCTTTCTTCTAGGGAGGAGAGTAAATGTCTCATTGTGTTTCTCTTACCAAGTTTTTATCCTTCAAGGTCAGCACCCTCTGGGGAACACATGCATTTCTGTGCCTCTTTCAGAAGACTGATACCTGTTTCTGAGACATCCTAATAAATAAGAGACCTTCTTCTACCATCTACCCTGTGCCTTTCAGAACTGAATTTATGGACAGTCAGTACCCCAGCTTTAACCACAAAGTTTTATTTTCTTTTCAATTGCAGGATAGTCCACTCGAAAGACCAAAATGCATTCCCAACTGAATTTAGAAAGAGCTAAGGACAAAGGGATCCAGGAAGAAATTCTCTTAAGTGAGCGAAGACGGGAGAATGAGACAGGTAGGAGCTTGAGAATTTATAGTTTTGTTAAATAGTGTTAAGATAGTTTTGGAATTTTGGTTGGTGAATGTCCACAAGGCACCTTGACATGGTGAAAAACACAGGAGCTTTGGAGCCAGATACACTTGAATTGACACTCAGTTCCCTTACTTATTAACGATAAAATATTGGGTAAATCAGTTCTCCTCTCTGGCTTCAGTTTCTTCATCTATATAATTTGAATAATAACACCTATCTCTCAAGGTTTTCATGTGAAATATAGGTAATATATTTTGGCGAAGTGTTTGTGCTTGGTACATGCTTAAATAATTATAGTAGTATTATCATTCTTGTTGCAACTGTAGGGGCAGAAAAATGTTCCCTTCTTTTTTTTCTAGGTGGACTATTTCATGTATTTATTATCTGTTTGCATTTCTTTTTTGTGAATGGTTTACTCATGTTCTTTGCCTGTTTCTGTATTTGGGTGTATCACTTAGGTGATAAGATTTTGACTGAGAATAATATCTACTTCAAAGAGGGAAATTTCAGAAAAAGTCAGAATTCTAAAGAATGTTAGAGATCCAGAATCCAAGGCCAATTCATCATAGTCTCTGCTGTGGCGAAGACTTGGCATGTGATGACATAGGTTGTAAGAAAGCTTGGCAGGGACAGATCTAACATACTCCCTTCTCTGCAGAAATCTGTTGTGGGCACAATACTGCCACTTACAAAAAATAATCCTACCGAAGAGACAGACTGTAAGTAAGTACATTGAGGAAAGACTCAGTCTTATATAGTACCCTGTGCTCATTACATCACGTGCCCTCCTCAATGTCCATCACCCAGGGATGGAGTAACTGGGTAACAGAGGTGTAGTTTATAAGACCATAACTCTGCAAAGGTTTTAGAATTTGTGAGGCACTAGAAAATTTCCAACGGGGAGAAGCCCTACATGTATGATTAATGCCTAAAAGCCTTTTGTTGGTGTTTAAGGTCAATGCCTCAGAGTACTCACAGTAAAGAGAGACTCTATGAAGGTAATGAATATAGAAATTTTTTTTGTCATGATGCTGAGCTTATTTGAGATCTGAGGATTCACACCTGAGAATTTATTAATTCATACCGCTATGAAAACATGAAGAGGCCTCAGGCCAAATTTAATTCTCTTTCAACACCAAAGATTTCATAGGGTAGGAAAACTTTCCCAATGTGAGAGAAATTACAGTGGGTAATCAAGCTTTTTCAATCATATGAAAATGCATAGAGAGAAACCCTATGAATGTATTGACTGTGGGAAAGACTTCAGGACAAGCTCAGACTTTTTTAAAAATTTAAAACATTTTTTTATTTGTTTTTAAAGATTTTATTTATTTATTTGATAGAGAAGAGGGGTGGAGTGGGGGGAGAGAACAAGCAGGGGGAGCAGCAGAAGGAGAGAAAGAAGCAGGCTCTCTGCTGAGCAGGGAGCCTGATGCAGGGCTTGATCCCAGAACCCTGGGATTGTGACCTGAGTTGAAGGCAGACACTTAACCAACTAAACCACCCAGGTGCTCCCAGACTTTTTTTTTTTAATGTAAGAGTGTTCACAGGGGAGGAGAACTCTATGTTTGCAATGCCTGTGGGAAGACTTGCAGATCCAGCTCAAACCTTGCTAAGCATGAAAGAATTGATGGTGCAAAGAAACCTTATGGTGTGTAATGAATATGGGAAAGGGATTTTGGTGATATCAGTCCTTATAGAACATCAGAAAATTTATAATGGAGACGGAAGGATATCCTTGTTTATCATCTATAAATTCATAGTGGAGAGAAACTACCTGTAATGAATAAGCCTTCATTTAGAGGCTAAGTTTTATCTATTGTCAAGTAATTCGTAACGGCAGGATCTTCTATGTTTATAAAAAATGTGAGTATGATTTCAGCAGGATTTAGTCTTATGTGACATCAGTGCGTCCATAGTGGAGAAGAATATTTCAGGTGCAATGAATGTAGAAAGGCCTTCAATTTTATTTAAAATATTTTATTTATTTATTTGAGAGAGAGAAGGAGAGAGAATGAAGCACAAACAGGGGGAGGAGCAGAGGGAAAAGCAGAATCCCCATTGAGCAGAGAGCCCGATGCCGATGTGGGGCTCAATCTCAGGACGCTGGGATCATGACCTGAGCTGAAGGCAGACGCTTAGCTGACTGAGCCACCCACGCATTCCGAAAAGGCCTTCAATTTGCAGTGTAGTTATATTCAGCATTAGACAGTACAGGCATCTTACTAATGTAGTGATGTGGGAAGGTCTTTGTGAGAAAATCAGATCATGGTAGAAATGAAAAAAAAAGATTCATAATAAAAGTTGATTAAAATACTTCACACTTGTTCCATATAATTATACACCTACCATGTGCCAAGCAGTATAAGAACTTTATGTAGTTTGTTTAATCATTTAACTCTTGGAACAGTCAATGTGATATAGGAATTCTTATCCTTGTTTTACATGTGAAGAAACTGAAGAAATGAGATGGAAGAATTTTCCTAAGGTCATATAGCTTCACTGGAAGAGCCAGGATTTGAATCCTACATAATTTAATTGTTAGGGGTTTATAGTGGCAATGTGTATATTTTCAGAGATGTGTTAGCCTTTATTCATCATTAAGGAATTCATTCCAGAAATTGGAATTCACTCTTCAGTGCAGTGAGTTTTGGAAGCCTTAAGTCAGTTTTGGAATCTGGTAGATAGTCCCAGAAATTCCACATTTGGCTCCATAAAATGGAGTAAGGGTTATAAAGAGTTTATCCTCTAACTCCCTTTGAATAGGGATTACCTCTAATCTTGGAAGATTTCACTCATAACAAAATTCTGTTCTCAAATGTCTATCCTCTTACCACTTCTCATGGTTTAGGTGTAGTATAGATAGCACAGACTCTGGGATTAACTAGGACAGCTTCATCATCAGGAAGTAAGGGAGAGCAGTCCGATTCTAAAAAAGACTGAGTAGGAATGGAAGACAGACAAATGTGCTGGGAGCTTTAGGAACAGAGCCAGGTCATTTTAGGAATTATAACTAGAGGAGCCAAAATAAACAGAATCTAGCCCATAAGAAATAGAGAAACTAGGGTATATGCTATGATTTTCTCCTTGGATGGGTATAGATACAGGTTGCTTGTTTGTTACCCAGTATTTAGAGGAACTGCTACTTGAAATTGCCACAGGAATGTTCATTGTTCCAGCACTCAAAAATCAGTGTGAGTGAGATTAGAGTGAGATTTTTGGGATTTGGAAAAAATGCTCCAGTAGGTTGTTTTTCATTTGAGAAAGAGGTTTTTGGTCTTTACTCTACTTTTCCAGGGGATCTGGATGCAGAAGAAATGAAGGCAATAAGTTGATCCATTGTTTCTCCAAGTGTGAAAGGCCTGTTACCTGGTCTTTCAGGTGTAGCACTTCGCTTGTTACCAGATTTCTGATCCTTAGAGATGAATATTTTCTGAATGAATTGACAAAACTGAAGTATAAATCAAAATGCTAATAATATATGGGATTTTGTCTTCTCTGATGACAAGATGTCTCTCCAATGGGCAGTGCTGGATGCACATGGACAGAATTTACCTCGCAATGCTGATTTTTGCTACAACATTCCTTTGTTACATGTGCCATTGCTGTAGTCATACTGTTGCAAAGGTTGTTTAGGAGATACTCTGCCTAATCCCATGTTAATTCTCTTAGATCAACTCTGATAATTATTGAGGCACATCATTGTGGCAGCCTGTGTTCCAGGAGGAGAAATAAATTGTATATATCGTGCCAATTCCAACTGATTGAAATAGGTTTTCATTGTATCCTGTCTTGAGAATGATTCTGAGGTACAGGGGAACAATATTGGGGTTGATTACTAATGTCTGCCATAGATGTGAGTTTGGTGTCAGACTGGCCTCATATATTACATCCTCATGATGACTCTTATTCATTCAGAAACATTTGTTAAACATCTTCTCTGTTCTAGGCACTGTGATAGATATTTTGAGTAGAGATGTGAATGCTTTTTTGCTCCCAGAGGAGCTAATACTAGTAGAAGAGGCATGTAAACAAATATACACAGCAGACTATTACACATGTTTGATAAAAAAAATACATATAGAATACATTAGAGACACAAAGGAGGAAATAGTTCATTTCAGTGGGTGGGAGAGGGTTACACAGAGAAATTAATGCATAAGTTAAATATTGAAAGATGTGTAGATGTTACCAGCGTTAACTGCTGGGACTGAGGAATAGCAGAGAGTCAGTCATTCCAAGCAGTGGTAGTATGAGCAAAGATACATCATATGAAATAACTCTGTGTTTACAGTATGTTTATGGTATGTTTAAGAAGCTAAGTGTAGTTGGAATATAGAGAGTGAGAAAGGATGTAATGAAAAGGAGACTGATTAGATCAGGGAAAGCTTTCAGTGCTATACTAAGAACAGTGGGGAGATATTTGGAGATTTTAATCAAAGGATTAACAGGATCAGATTTGCATTTTAGAACTATCCAGTCGATGAGAGTATAATAGACTGGAAAAGACAGAACTGGGTATAGGAAGACCAATTCAGAGGCTATCACAGAAGAGGAGAGCTGCTGAAGCCTGAGTTAAGGCAGTGGGAAGGAAATGAGAATACATACATGTGAGAAATTAAGAACTCAGTCACTGACTGGATATGGGGGGTGGTGAGGGCCAATGGAGGAGAAGAAATCTAGCGTGATCCTCCATTTTCTTTCTGCCTTAGGTGGTTGATATATAAAAGCCATTCCATGAGGGGTGCCTGGGTAGCTCAGTCGGTTAAGCATCTGCCTTCAGTTCAGGTCATGATCCCAGGGTCCTGGGATTGAGCCCTGCATTGGGCTCCCTGATCCACGGGGAGTCTGCTTCTGCCTCTCCCTCTGCCCCTTCTTCCCCTGCTACCGTGTTCGCTCTCTCAAATAAGTAAAATCCTTAAAAAAAAAAAAAAAAAAAGCCATTCCATGAGCTGGATAGCTTAGAATGTGGAGCGGATTTGGCGGTGGGTGGGGGGTGGTAGTGATGAGTTCAGTTTTGAACATGCAAAGTCTCAAGCACCTTCAGAGTGTTCAAGAGGAATTATCCAGTAGATAGTCAGGAATTGATTCCACTGCCATTAAGCAAGTAAGATTATACATAGATTTGGAAGTCATTAAACATAGAGGTGGTGGTTTTAAGGTATGAATGGGATTGCTCCAGGGGAGTGTATGGAGTGAGGGAATAAAAGGTGAGGGCGGGAGAGCAGGGCAGAATCCCAGAAACAAGGATTTTAAGGGAGGGCAAAGCAAGCTGAGAAAGACCTGCAGGAAAGGTAGGAGGGGAACTAGATGGGAGGGGAGGAGGGGAACTATTGCATTCTAGTTGTGCCCTCTTGTGGCGGTCTGAGCTTCTTTCTCAGAATAAATATCCCCTTTCCTATTTTCAGTCTCTAGGCTCCCCAGTTCCTGACTGATTTGGACCCATAATTCCCAGTCACACTCTACCTGTAAGCCTGGGGCTACCAAGTCCTCTGGCAGTCACTTCTCAAGTGTAAAACTCCTCTTTAACAATTTAAGAGCAATTTGGAACATCCCCTTATAAAAGAGTTGCAAAAGAATAAAAAGCAAACATTGGGGGCCCTTCGGTTTCTACATTTACAAGTTCCCCACCTCTTTTGATCTATTCTGTTGGCCATATTAATTTCAGTAAATCCCTGGTCTCATCACATCCCTTTCCTTTATAATTAAATGGCTCCTGTCATAACTAAAATATATTTTCTTTTGTATTTTTATTATATATATATTATAATAGCATAATATATATTATTTATTATAGTAAGACCTATATATGGCTTAAAAACCAAATAGTAACAAAAAATAGTATTGTTTACCTTCATCTTTTTCCACCCACCAGGCTCAAATACCTGAAGTAGCCTGCTTTGAAATATATTGGCTATTTCTTTTGGCTTTTATCTCAATAATGCTAAATAATATGCTATACCAGCATAGCTTGGAGATACTGTGGGTTAAGTTCCAGACAACTGCAAAACGGTGAATATTAGAATAAAGTGAGTCAAATGAATTTTTTTGGTTTCTCAATGCATGTGAAAGTTGTGTTTACACTATACTGTAGTCCCCTAAGTGTACAATAACATTATGTCTAAAAAAACAACATACAGACCTTAATTGAAAAATAGTTTATTGCTAAAAAATGCTGACCATCATATCATCTGAGCTTTTAGCGAGTTGTAATCACTGATCACAGATCACCATAACAAATATAATAATACTAAAAAAATTTGAAATACTGTGAGAATTACCAAAACGTAGCACGGAGACACAAAGTGAGCAAATGCTGTTGGAAAATTGGTGCCAATAGATTTGCTCGATGCAGAGTTGCCACAAATCTTCAATTTGTTAAAAAAAAAAAAATGCAACTATCTGGGGCGCCTGGGTGGCTCAGTTGGTTAAGTGTTTGCTTTCAGCTTAGGTCATGATCTCAGGGTCCAGGGATGGAGCCCCATGTTGGGCTCCCTGCTCAGTGGAGAGCCTGCTTCTCCTTCTCCCTCTGCCCCTCTCCCCGCTCTCTGTTTCTCTCTCTCTCGCTCACTCACTCTCACTGTCTCTATCCCAAATAAACAAATAAAATCTTTTTAAAAATGTAACTATCTTTGAAGCTTTATAAAGTGAAGTGCAATAAAACAAAATATGCCTGTATATTGTGTTATTTCAGATATTAGCTGTTGATTGCCCATTTACAGTAGATAAAGATTAAACACTTTTTCTCTTCCATTTTTCTTCTCCATCCTTTTACTATAATTATAGCATGTATTTTGGTTAATGGTAATGTTTACTAACATTGTGCAAACAGTGTACACTAAGGAGACAATAAGTTAATTGTGATTACATTTGTCTTGTATTTTTTTGTCATTTCTAGAGATAATAATTGCTTTTCACCTCCATATTTTAATATATTCCTATCCTTTCCATCAGATCTATCATGTCTGATTTTTTTTCCGACATGTTCCCAAGTAAGTCAGAGTATCCCAAAAATTTTTTTTCTGGAAATCCCCTTCCTAGAGCATTTTCTTCTGCTTCAATCTGGACTATTTCTATTCCTGATTCCTGGAAGCTTTTAGAATTTCCACTTTATCACTGATTTTTGAAATTTCGTGATGATGTGTAGATATTGCATCTATTGTGCTGGACACTTGGTAGACTCCCTCAGTTTGTATTCAGGCTCTAGAAATTTTTATTATTTCTTTTTATAATTTGTAAGCTCCGTAAGGACAGTGATTTTTATTTCTTATTTCTCTGTCCCCAGTGCCTGAGTAATAATTATGCCTGATACATGATAGGCACTTATTATTTGTTGAATGAATTGCTATTTACATTTAAAATAATATAAATAAAGTAATACCACTAAACCCACTAGCCAGGACAAGTAAGAGAACATTAGTGGTACCCTAGTGCCCACGCTCCCCATGTGCCCTTTTCTGGTCACACTCCTGTCTGCCTCCACCTAGAGATAGCACTGCACTGTCTATTGTATTAATAACCCCCTTGGTTTTCTTATAGTTTTATCATCTGTATGTTACAGGTGATGTTATAAACAACATATTGTTTAGTTTCAAAAAAAATGAAAAGCAAGCACAAATCTAGTTGCATGAGGAATGAGCGATTTGCCCTTGTTAAAGTCTTCCAAGAAAACAGGTTCTGGGTCAAAGACTGACTTCACCTTCCCTGAGAATTTAATCAAGCCATTTCTGGGAAAATTAGCAAATGACATCATGAAGTTTGGTGTTATGATGAAAGTCCTATGTCTGTCTAATTTATTTTTTCTATTGTAGGTAATGTTTTCTTTCTATCTGTAAGCTTACAGGATGTTTTCTTTATTCTTCGAGTTCAGAAATTTGATCAGCATATGCCTAAGTGTGTCTTAGAATGTAAGCTCCATGAAGGCAGGATTTTTGTCTGTTTTGTTCACTGATATATCTTAAGTGCCTAGAAAAGTGCCAGATACATAATAGATCCTTATTAAATGTATTGATTAAAATGACTGTATAGAAGCATAAATTAATAAATGGATGAGTGAAGGGATAGGTAAATCAATCTTGTCTGGAATTCAGAGGGCCCTTTTTCTTGTCATTTATTTAATGTGGCCTCTCTTGCCCATGTCTCTTTTCTCCTTTAACTCCCCTATCCACCCACCCATATTCGCATGGTATGTTCCTAAGTATCTTGTCCTTCATTGACTCTATTACTTTATAATAATAGTAATTATTATGATTATTATTTAAGTGTTTTGGTATAAATTTTGCATTTCATTTTCTAGTCCAGTAACTCAGAGCTCATTAGTGACCCATCATTTTTCATTTTATTATTTAATTGGAACGTTTTCAAGCTTTGAACTTTCAGAAAATTTTTGATATGTATGTGCTGAGCTTGACTTTACTTAGTTGTACTTGTTACTCTTTAGTCAGGTTTTCACGTATCTTATCCAACAGTTTTGTTTTATTTCTCTTTGACTGCTGAGATGTAATTTTGTTTGTATGTTTCTTTTTGTAAGTGATCACTTTATTAGCCCCAATGTAGATTGGAAAAGGCGCATGTGAGTCAGTACCTCTAGAACACCAACTATGTGTAAGTATGAAAAATGTTCCTATGCAGAAGTGGTCACATATGAATTCTAATCCTCACACTGCTGTATTTCCAGAGAAGAGTTGGCATTTCTTCACAACACTGGTTATTCCAGGATAGAACTGAAAATTTCAATATTTGGGCCTAGTCACCTTGGACACAAATTGTACTCTGAAATGGTGTTCTTTCAGTGAGAGCATACAAACACAGTATTTAAGTTTGTATGCAAGGGCTCAAAAGCTAGCATGAAGCTAACTAGTAAAAAGAATGAGAACTAAAATGACTGTTGGATCCAAATTTTTAGAGAACTTGTTTTTAACAAGAGCATCCTATCAGACTAAATTCTAGTTTTTTATTAAAAGATTTTTTACCCTTTAAGAAATGGTTCACATTGATCTTTCTGTAATAAGGCTTCCATACATCTGGATGAGTGGCTGAACCCCTTTCTAATATTCCATATAAAGGTTTGCCACCCACATCCCATGACAGAGCTCTTTTGGTTTTGTCCTCCTAGGACTTAACAGTATGGCCAAGGATGATTGGTCCGGTTGGTGCCTGCTCCCCACTATCCTGATTAAGTAGCACTTACTGTACAATGGTAACTCTACTCCTTCAGATTTTGGACTCCCTAATCCAGAGGAATTGGGATTTTAGGGGTGGTGGACACACAGTTTCCTTGTTTAGACCTATTCTTAGTTGCTGCCAAGTGTTTGTCTTAAGTGCTAATCAAAAACAAACTTCACTTAAAAACTTATCTGTGTTCAAACAATAAAGCCAGTAAAGAATTTTCATGATTTCAATGGTGTGGGAATTTTAAGAGACCAATAAATAACACTTTGTCTTCCCTGCCTAGGTTCAGACCAATTGAAATGTAAATTTAGGAATCAGATAGATGGAGATCAAAATATCATCTTCATTACTGATACATATGTTTGGAGAAGTCAGTTTTAGTGTCAACTTCCTAATGCTGGGCCCCAGCTGAAAAACCGAGAGACTCCAGGCCAAAAGTAGGCCCCTTATTGCATGGCAAGGAACTAGTCAGGATGCATGTTCTGCATAGGCATACAAACCCCTGGGAGAAAAGTAGAGAGCAAGGGCGTGAGCCAGCACACTCAGATATGTCTCTCAAACATGCTAATCTTATAACTCATTCATTCTCCTGTGGGCAGAAAAGCAAGAGTGTTAGTCTACTTGAAGTTCTTCCACATGGAAATATGAGAAGTAAAGATTAAGTGTTCCCTCTAACCTAGCTCAGTGATATATTCAGTATTGCCATTTGCTTGAAGCTGTCTGTCTCTGCAGGACCAAAAATATCACAATTTTGCTGTGACAAGAAAAGGTATTAGGATGTTTTGGGAAGACTTAAGTATAGTGCAAATAGCTTAACTGCATAGATCATAATTAAAAACAGACACATCAGTGAAGTATTTAAAAACCTCATCTAAATGCTGTAACAAAACATGAAGAAATGCTTCTTAAAGGCAAATATACCAAAAGGAATCCATTCACAACTATTTACCAAGTGAGAACATTAAATATTATACCTTTGTACCTTTTGAGCATGACATGCTCCTCTACTTACTAGAGCTTTGAAATGAAGCTTCAGGTGAGAAATTTCTCTGTATTATCTGGGTTCATGTAGTATCCACATATTGGGAAAGTGTGTGGGTATGGGTGGGGAGAAGAGAAGGGAAGGGAAAAAAGAAAATAAGATTTCAGGGGATGGGCACCATGTGTAAAATTGGATGATCTGGGCCACATGTTTGATGCAGAGATGGGGAGAGTATTGAGTGACAGTGGGATAGTGGGAGTGATATGAACAAGCAAGGTATGTGTGATAATCATGCCGTTGGGGACAGTGTCAATAATGGGGGGAATGGTCTGAAATCACTGAAAATGAAGGGGGGGCAATGTGAATGATAGTGATAGAACAAAATCAGAATATATGTGATAATGGTAGTTATGGACATGATGCATGTCATACTGTGGAAGATGAGAATTGTGCATGTGTGTATACTTATGTGAAAGAGTGAGGAGGGAGAGATAATGGCAAAGGACACAATGAGACAGTGGGATTATTATGTGTAAAAATATGGGTGGGTATTTCAAGTAGTCATAGGAGGATGTAGACAGTGGGTGGAATGGAGAAAGTTTAAGTGATGGTAGAAGATAGATTCATAGTAGAAGTGGTAGGGTTAGTGTTTGTATGTGTGTGTGATGCTGGGGGAAATGAGAAGTGTATCTACTTTTGGGAGCAGATAGACCTGAGTATGTGTGATAAGGGGGAGGAGAAAAGTTTTATGATAATTCGGAGTGTGGATATCATGAATGCAGGAGTGGGGTTGAATAAAGCATATGATGGGAAAATGCAGTTTCGAGTGTCATTGAGGAATGGGAAAAGTATGTGTGTGACAATAGAGGTGACGTGGGTATTGGTTGTGAATGTGTGTAATAGGGAGATGGCATGTGCATGTGGGAAAGTTTCAGAAGACGATGAAGGTTTTATAGTGGGGTTGTGGACTTTGTGATAGTGGGTGTGGTTAGATACTGATAATGTAGGGATTGAATGATTATAGGTATAGATATAGGCTGAGTGATGGCAATGGTATGTGTTGATTAGAACTAGTTGTATTTGACAGAGTCATGCATGGTACTGTATAGACATTGTGTGTATGATAACACAGGATAGGACAGTGGATGTGCAGAAATGGGAGTAATAGAGATAGCGTACATGCTAGTGGGATAGTTTGGAGAATTGGGACAGTGTAGAGATCATAAGTCATAAATCATAGTCATTATAAGTCATGGAGTCATGTGTGAATGAGATAATCTGTTAAAGACTGTGTGAGAGAGAGACAGAAATTTTTCATGTAACAAATCTGAAAATGAGTTGTTTAAAATGATTAGGAGATACCTTTGTTTATCTAAAATCCAATGGATTGAAGTCCAGGACCCCCATGATTTCTTCAGTGTCTCAGACCCCTCACATACATATATTTTTTTGTTTCATGACCTTTAGCATGTGGCTCCCATCTTTCAGGTGCCTCATGGTTGCAGAATGCCTTATATAACTTTATCCATCATGTCTGTTTCAGGTAGGAAGATAAGGAAGAGGAGAGGACAAAATACCTTGTCAGTAGAATTAGTTTGCTTTATACAGAACTTTCCCAAAAATCTTACCCAACAATTTCCACTTACATCCATAGGACAGAACTGACACATGGCCACCACTATCTGCAAGGGTGTCTGGGAAATGTAAGTTTACAGATAAGAACGCTGTCACCTATAATAAAAGTCAAGGTTTATTTAGTAAGAAAGAAGGAATGTTAGGTAGGATATAGCCAAGAGAGAAGGAGAATGGTTGCGGATATGGGAGAGAGGGTACCTGTACCCCTGAAACAAATAATACATTATATGTTAATAAAAATAAATAAATAAAATGTGCAATGTAAAAAAAAAAAAAGATCAAACTCCCAGAGGTAACAGATACAGGTAGGATTCAATGTACAGGGGCACTATAAGACTGGCATAGTTTGAGATGCTGGAGATATCATGGTAAACAAAAATAGATATGTTTTCTCTGCCCTTATGGAGCTCACTGTCTTGTAATTAAAGACAGACATTAATCACAGACCCAAATATTTGTGAGGTTGACATTGTAATAAGTGTTGTGGAAGCCAAGTGCATGGTTCTGCGAATAAATTTAAAGAGGGTTTGACCTACTCTGGAAGGCCAACGAAGGAGGGAAGTGACAATTGAATTGAGACCAGAAGGAAGATTCAGAATTAATTGGTTGAAGAATGGATGGATGGTTGGGATGGGGAAAGAGTGTTCCCAGAAGAGGAAAGGGCATGAACAAAGGCACTTCTATGCTCCTTTTATTTTTAAAATGTATTTTATTTTTATTTCGTTTAGAATATTTGCTTCTGTTATGTCTTCAAGTTCACTAATCTATTTACTAGTTAATTCTACCCAGTGAATTTTTCATTTCAAATATTATGGTTTTTATTACTAGACATGACTTGCACCTTATTAAAAATGTCTCATTTCTCTACTTAACATGACTATTCTTCTAGCTTTTTGCACATAAGGAACATAGTTATAGTACTTTTTTAGAGAGAGAGACAGAGAGCTCTCATGGGGGTGGAGGGAGGGGCAGAGGGAGAAGAGAGTATCTTAAGCAGGCACTGGAGCCTGAGGCGGGGCTCATTCTCACCACCCTGAGATCATGACCTGAACTAAAATCAAGAGTCAGATGCTTAAATCAACTGAGCCACCCAGGCACCCCAATTATAGTAACTTTTTAAATGAGCTTGTCTGCTAAATATAACATCTGTGTAAGTTGTGGGTCAGTTTGGATTGATTGATTTTTTTTTTTCCTCACATTTTTCTGCTTCCTTGCATGCCTGGTTTTGTTTTTGTTTGCTTGTTTTTTGAATGCTAGGCATTATGAGCTTTACCTTTTGAACTTTACGTTTTGGTGAAATTTTGGTAAATTTTTTGCCTTTGGGTGCTAGATTTTTTTTTTAAAGATTTTATTTATTTGACAAAGATATAGAGAGAGAGCACAAGTAGGCAGAGTGGCAGAGGGAGAGGGAGAAGCAGGCTCTCCACTGAGCAGGGAGTCTGATGCGGGGCTCAAACCCAGAACCCTGGGATCATGACCTGAGCTGAAGGCAGCCGCTTAACCAACTGAGCCACCCGCCCCTAGATATTTTTGTATTATACATCTTCTTGAAGATTTTATGAGATGCAGTTATTTGGAAGCAGTTAAATCTTTTTTTTTTTTTTTTTTTTTTGAGTCTTGCTTTTAAGATTTTAGGCAGGACCACAGCCGTGTTTTGCATAAAGCTAATTATCCCAGACTAGTGAAGCAAGGCCCATCTGAATACCCCGTGCCTCATGAATTATGAGTTTTTCTGCTCTGGATGGTAGGAATCGGTGGGAACAGGCATGATCCCCAGACCTGTTTGAGCTTTTGACGTTTGTACCCTCTAAACTTTTCAGGTGGTTCTTTCCCCGGCTTTGGGTAATTTACTTATATGCATTAACTGATCAGTATTCTGCTGAATACTTTATGACAATCTTCCAAAATTCTTCAGAATTCTCCTTAAGTGCAGCTCTCTACTTTTTGGTATTCTGTTCTCTGAATTGTAGCCACCTTGTTCTTTCTGATCTCATCTCTGTTACCTCGACGAAGGAAATCCTCTGGGCTCCAACTGCATTCTCCTTCATTGCACCATGAACTCAAAACCCTTCCAGATTGTAAAGGCTCACCTCATTCCCCACCCCCTCCCCACCACGACCATCTCCCAGGGATCACTATTTTTCACTGACTGATGTCTGATGTCTTAGAAACAGTGATTTCATATGTTTGTCCCCCACTTTTGTTTCAGTGTTTTTGTCAGGTTGGAGGGTAAATCCAGTCTCTGACTTGCCTCTTGGGAAGCTGTATGGTGAAGACTTGTTAGATAATCCTTTCCTTTTCCTTTTCCTTTTTTCTTTTTCTCTTCCTTTTCTCTCCTCTCTTCTCCTTTGAGCTTGTTTCTTCAGTACTGCCAAGTATCAGATATAAGTGACAGTTGTACTTCTAAAATTTTTATTATCAAGATGAGAAGGAAGAGTCTGAACAAAACAGGAAACATATTGAAAATCAGGGGTTTAAAGAAGATTTTTGGATCACAGGGAATATGACCACATATTCCAAGGGTAAATCTTCATGACTTCAAACTTAAGAAACTTCTGAGTATAAAGTCACATTAAAGAGGCAAATTAACTTCCCTTGAAAGGATAGATGTTTAAGGCTTGGGATAGATACAAGATTGTAAACAAGACTATAGTAAGTGTTAGAATAATTGTGCTCTAATCTCAGACACTGTCATACACGAGGATGAACCCATACATAGGACAGGCAGCCCATGGCGTGTGTGGGTCACAGGATCTTACCTTTCTTTATCCAATTTCAATTTCAGAGATCATAGGTCACCAAGAAGGTTATGATGGTGAGAAAACATGTATAAAGAGCATTAAAGAGCCTTTAGCCAGGCTTCAGATTTTGTTAACATCAGAAAATTCATCAGAGATAAACCCTATGAATGTAATGATCATGGGTCTTTCAACCAGAGTTCAGATGTTAATTCGGTATAGTTGAATACATAGTGAAGAGAAGCCATAGGAATGCAGTCAATGTAGAAAAGCCTTTAGGAGCGAGTCAAACTTGAGTAGTCATCAGAAATTTGAATCTAGAGAGAAACTATTAAATATCTAAAATGTGATAAAATATGCCCTTCTGTTCTTATCCCATGCAGGCTCCCCCAATCTCTATAAGTGATTCTTTGGATTGCTGCTCCCATGGCTTTGACAAAGGAGGGAAAATACTTTTTCCCAAGCCAAAGACTTAAAACACTGTGAATTCTTCTCTAACTTTTTCTAGTCTCTAAGTATATTTGGTCAGAGAAGGAATAGAATAAGTATCAGTAGGGCTACTAGTCTGCTATTCAACATAAGTCCTGTAGGAATGTGTTCAGAACTTCTTGGTGGCTCCCTTTAGAATAGGGAGGTACTTGATATCTTTTTTTTTTTTAAGCTATGTGGCTTTAACTAAAATACTGAGGCAACTTTAAAAGTCACATTCAATATCCTGCTAAATTTGTATTGTGTTTTCTTCATACTATAATAGAAATAGGCTTCTGTCATTGTTTAAACATCAGAATAATTTAGATTTGTATAATTTCCCCCTAAGAACCAAGTCTTGATAGATTAATTACTAAGAAAGTATAGATTATTTTAGGTGCCTAAGTATGCATTTCTGATTTATTTTCCTCAAAAATGAATATTTACTTGGCTTTTGAATGGGTAAGGACACCCATAGTATTTTTTTTTTTAATGGAGGAAATGATGGTAGAAAAGAAAGTAATAGTTTGCATGTTTTCCTGGATCAAGAGTTCAGGAACAAAATTAAGAGGCAAGCCACAAACCAAAAAAAATGTATTTGCAACAAATATGAATGACATAAAGTTAATATCCTTAATGTTTAAAGAACTTTAACAGAAGTAGAAACGACTAAAAAACACTGAAAAGTGTGTTGTCTTCATTAATGATAAATACAATTTAAATCAATAAAATATCTTGTCTATCAAACCAGAAAAGATATTTTTAAAGCAAATACTGAATATGATCAAGGGTACGTGAGAACTGTTCTACGTTACTAGTGTGATAAAACTTTCTGGAAAGCATTTGGATATTGAGTAATAGCCTTAAAATAGTTCATACCCCTTTCACCTAGTAATTCCATTTCTAATAATATATCCTGTGGAAATAGTTGGAGATATGCAGAGAGCTTTGTGCGGAAAAATCACCACAATGATAATCCAATGAACAAAAATAAGTGGAAACAACACCCTTTGTTAATTAGTTCAGTAGGTACATTTATATAATGGTATATTATATAATTATAAAGAAGTTTACAAAGGCTTTTTAATATCTTGGAAAATGTTATAATATCAGAATAATTGTTATGTAACATTATGTTCTAAAAGCAGTCTCAGATTCAGTATAATTGTGCATGTGGGGGGATGTGTGTGTGATATTGGAATTGATATGGATCATTTTTCCAGTGTTTTTCACATGATCCTTGTTTTGTAAAATGAAAGCAAAAAATGCCATAAGCTGAAGTATGTGATGACTTAAGTCCAGCTCTGTATCTGTTATAGTTGTTAATGCTTCATGATTCTCAAATTAGGTGGTTTATAAGTTTTATATTGATGCTGAACATTGAGGACACCTATGGAGCTAAATCATATCCCAGGTATCTAAGAACATTCAGATATACCTGTGAATTTTCCAGTGCAAATGACAGAGGGTCTCTAAGTCACAAGATACCAAAAGCCCATATGGTAAGATTATCTGATGAGATATCAAACAAACATCCTCAAACTGCCTGAGGTTCTACTTGCAGACTTCCTCTTGTCTCTTCTGATAATCTTCTCCTTATTAATGGAATATTAATTGCTGTGGAGATGGGAGTGAGGAGTTAATTGGAAGGGAATAGGGAATTGGTCAGTGTGAAGGAAGATGTAACCTATTTAAGTTTATGCCAAGATCATTGGAGATGTCACTTTGCCTGCTCTCAGGCTGCAAATTGGCATCAAAAACTCCATAAAGTATCTCAAAATTGTGCAAGTCTAACTGGACTCAGTTTTGTTTACATTTGACTGAGATGCAGTAGTCCTTGAAAAGAGGTAATACATGTGTTTTTGCTCATTATTGTTTCCCCAGCACTTACCACAATGCATAGCATCTAGTAGGCATACTTAAATTTCTTTTAAAATTCTTACACAGATAGAAATAAAGGAGGTAAAATCAAGTTAGCTTCTATCCAAAAACGTGGAAGGATTTAAGAATTCTATAGTGCTCATTTTGAGGCACCATAATGGTTTTTTTTTTTATTTTTTACTTTTTAAATTCCAGTATAGTTAACATACAGTATAATATTAGTTTCAGGTGTACAATATAATGATTCAGCAATTCTATACATTACTCAGTGCTCATCATGATTAGTGTGTTCTTTAATCCTCATCACCTATTTCACCCATCCCCCCACCCACCTCCTCTCTGGCAGCCATCAGTTTGCTCTCTGTAGTTGAGTCTGTTTCTTGGTTTGTTTCTCTCTCTCTCTCTTTCGCTCTCTCTCTCTCACTCTCTCTCTCTCTCTCTCGCTTTTCCCTTTACTTGTTGGGTTTCTTAAATTGCACATACGGTATTACCTTCTTCTGACTGACTTTGCTTAGCCTTATACTCTCTAGCTCCATTCATTCTTTGTTATGGGTGAATAATATTCCATTGTATATATACACCACATCTTCTTTATCCATTCCTCTATCAAGGGGCACCTGGGCTGCTTCCATAATTTGACTTCTGTAAATAGTGCCGCAATAAGCATAGGGATGCATATATCCCTTTGAATTAGTGTTTTTATGTTTTTGGGATGGATACCCAGTAGGAAGCATCCTAATGTTTTATGTTTGGGTCTCAATGTATAGCACCTATGTAGAAGTTTCAAGAAGGACCCATTATTTCATATGATTATTCTATCATTCACTCCACTATGATTTTGGTTTTATTTCTTCTTGCATGTCTGTTAAATTATGATTTGTATATTATTTATATTATGCAGTGAACTTTTCATCTAAAATAATGTTTTACCTTAAAGTACTATGTCTGATATTAATATATCACTTGTTTATTGTGTGCCATACCATATTCCATCCTTTTATTTTTATCCCGGATATATGTTTATGTTTGAAATGTTTCTCGTATGTATTGCATGCAATAATGGAGAAATGTTTTCCGTAAATTTCCTTTGACTAAAGCATCCCAAAATATCTATAATTGCAGTTTTGATTTCTTCTTTGAAGGAAAGCTTCATTTATTCCCTTTCCAGGGCTCCTGTCTTTATGTAGTTCCAAGTTTCTGCTTATATTATTTTCCAAGAAAATCTTTTAACATTTCTTGTAGGATAGATCTACTGGTGATGAATTCCTTCATTTTTGTTTGTCTGAGAAAGTATTTCTCCTTCACTTTTAAAGGATACTTTGCTAGATATAGAAATGTAGGTCAGTGGGTTTTTTTCTTTAAAGTCTTAAATATTTTACTCCACACTCCACTTGCTTGTGTGGTTTCTGATGAGAACCCTTCAGTAGTTCTTACCCATATTCCATTAGAAGTAAGATATTTTTTTCTTCTAGCTTCTTTCAGGATTTTCTCGTTGTTTTAGGTCTTCTAGAGTTTGAAAATTATGTGCCTCAGTGTAAATCTTTTAGTATTTCCCTGTTTGATGTTCTTTGAGCTTCCTGGATCTGTGATTTGTTGTCTTCATTAATTTTGGAAAATTCTTAGCCATTACTATTTGCAGTATTTCTTCTGCTTCATTCTCTCTCTGTGTTCCAGTTATGCATATATTTCATCTTTTGAAATTGTCCCACAGTTCTTAAATGTTCTGGTTTTTTAAAATTATTTTTCCTATTTACCTTTCAGTTTGGGAAGTATCTCTTAATCCACCTTCCAGCTTTCCTCAGCTGCGTCCAGTCTACTGATGAGTCCACCAAAGGCTTTCTTCATTTGTTATGATTTTTTTCTAGCATTTCCTTTTGATTTCTTCTTAGAATTTCCATCATTCTGCTTACTTTACCCATATCTATTCTTGCATGTTGTTAGCTTTTTTCATTAGATCCTTTAATGTATTAATCACAGTGTGTTGAATTCCCTGTCTGATAAGTCCAACACTCTTTCATATATGAGTCTTACACTTCCTTTGTCTCTTTAGACTTTTTCTTCTTGCTTTTTGGTGTGCCTTCTAATTTTTTTTTGAAAGCTAGACATGATGTATTAGGTAATAGGAAACGAGATAGATTGGTCTCTAGTGTGAAGATACATGTTAATCTTGCCAGGAGTGGGCTTTGTTTAAAGTTTCCTTTGGTATTAGATGTCAGAGGCTCCATATTCTTCTAGCATCCTTGATTTTGTTTCCTCTTTTGACTTTGATCTTCCTTAAGTCCTCTTCCTTAGTCTGTCTTTGCAGTTCATTCAGTTATAACCCATTGTTAATGTAGTGGAGTCCTGTTGCTGTGGTGGTATGGTATGGGAGAAAAGGGAGTGTTTTGTAATATTCCAGTTAAATGTCAGAGTTTTAGTGGGCCTGTGACCATTACAGGTATTTCTTCTTGTGTAGTCCCCTTCTGTGTGTCCCTGCCTTAGGTGAGATAGGAAAACTAGAGGGGGTTGGAATGAGCAGGATGTCCTTCCTCCATGGCTCTGGAACAAGGCTCTGGTAGTCTTTCCTCCTGGAGAGTAGGCCTTTGTTGTGGAGAAGGCTCTGGGCATATTTCATTAGGATATTCACAAGGACTCTTCCCCCCTTCCTGCCAGGGCCACAAGGGTGTCTTTCTTGGATCTGCACTCTGAGAACCTGGTGAGATTCCTGGAAGTAAAGCCCATGAAAGTGTGCCTCCCCCCAAGACTATCACTCCCAGGAGTTTCTCACTTTCACTCTAGTCCACACTCAGCCTCCAGCAACTTGTCAAAATTATCAGTTAAGTGTTTCTACAAGTTTATAGCTTTAGTGGCTTCGGTTTCAGGTAAGTATATCTCATTTGTGATTCTGAATTTGCCTGTTCTTCAAGATTTCAGGATGGTGGTTTGTTCTGAAACCTCATTTCTCTGTCAAGTCCAAGAAAAGTCACTGATTTTTAGTTTATTTAGCCTTTTGTTGTTTTTAGCACTTCTTTTCAAGGCTGTACCTCCAGCTTCACATTGATTGTGTTGAGAAGAAAAGCAGACAAGAAGCAAAGAGTCAGTAGGTATTGTGGGTACCTGAAAACGGAGAAACCTAGGCCCTGTATTTCAGGGATGAGAAGAAGCACCAGGTTGGTTTGTGAGATCCTCTAGCAATGTGGCCTTGTGCCTCACTTTCTGGGTAAGGGTAGGAGAGCTGAAGACTACAAAATAGAAATGATCGTGTGGTGTCTATAGGGATTTTGAGCTTTAAGCATCCTCACATAGTTTCTCTTAGCTCAGGGTATCATGAGAGTATAAAAATATGTTAGGCAAAGACAGCCTCACAGAGATGAACAGGCCCCATCATATGATAGGAGCAGCAGAATATTTCCCATGTATATGAGTGGTATATGACACCCTCAGAGAGAATCAGACCCCAAGAGGGTTTTGTAGTAAAGAATGAGGCTCAAGTCAACAGCTACCTGCTTGGACAGACATTGGTGAACCAGATATCACATGAATGTCAGAGTGGATATTGTATACTCAACAGAACCCATTCTGATGTTTTGATGCTAAGGTCTCATAACTTAGACACAACCCCAAAGAAGAGGGGAGGAGAACTCCATACTGCTGGAGATTTTCAACCACTCAGTGGATTGGGAAGTTGACATAGAATTTATAAAATGAGTTGCAGAGAAGAAGAAAACTTGTATTTCCTGCATACTTGCATTTGTCAGATAATATCCATACCTGATGAACAACCAGCAGCAGAAAGTATGTGATAAAAGATGAGTATTGCAAACAAATTTATCTTTCAAAATGTGGGCACATGGTTCTTACTAGTTGAAAACCACAGTGGTCTTACCTCAAGGCAAGAGTGACATCACGTGAGAAATGACCTCCGGCACGTGGCTGGGTACCAAATATAAAGGGAACTGGGTATTTGAGGAGAAAAAAAGAGGACCTTCTTACATTCAACATTCTTCTCTCTGCAGAATGAAATCTGCCATTTGGGAGGTGTGATTCCACATCATTTCTTCTTCTTGTCCCTGTTCCTCTTACTTCAAACACTTCTCTTTTCTCCCTTATTATTTCCTCTACTCTCTTCTTCCTCATTTCTTCCTTCTCCTTTTTTATTTTCCTTTCATCTACTTATTAATCTGACTCTTCCTGTCTCCCCCTCATACTCTTCTATCCTACATCTCTTCTTCCTTCTGCATTCTATTTCCTAACTTTTACTGCTTTTTCTGTTTCAACTTAATATCTATTCTTTCTTCACTCTTATTTCTCCTTATCTTAATTATTCCATTTAGTTGCAACTATTTTCATTCATCCTTTCTCTGATCCCTGTTTTCTTCTTTCTTCTTTCCTTCTTCCATCTAATCCTCTTCTCCACCTTTTCAATTTTTCTTTCTCCATTTCTCCCTCTCTTTATGCTCCCTTCTAACAATAAGATAGAATAGAATGCAGTTAAGGTGTACTTAAAATGGTAGACTCAACAGGAATAGGTGATGGATTAGATTTGTGAATAAGGCAGAGGAAATATTATGAATAAGTAAAATAGAAGAGAAATTACTAAATATGATTTTTAAAACTACTTGTAAAAAAGCAATAAACATTCTAAATGGTGAAATGGTAAAGTCATTTCAGGAAAAAGAAAAGGATGTTACTTATTGAGATTATTACCCAAAATTGTTCTTGGTGTTTTAGCAAATCATCTAAAACAACAAAATAAGTGCTGTATATTTTATAAAATAAGAGATCAAATTATTTTTCTTACAGTATGACTGTACATTAGAAATTCCAATAGTTGCACGTTTTTTAAAAGCATCAAAATTGAGGATTTCTGCTTCCAGCAGGAAGAGGTAAATGGTGTAATACACTTTTCTTTATTGATCCCTGGGCATTGTATATAAACCAAACATGAGAAGACCTTAAAAGTTAGAGATAAAATGGCACACCTTCGATGGAATTTGGATCCCAAGTAATGACATGGTGGTAAGTTCCCTGGGTTTTCTTTTGGCCTCATATATCCCAGACGAGATGCTAGAGAAGCTTGCAAACTGGAAACACCAAAGGACATAAACCAAAAAATAAAAAGCCCCAACATAAATCTGTTCTTTCCATGTCTAAAAGACAAAGACAGCACTGCAAGACAGAATTTTTTTTTTTTAGACAATAACTGCCCTACTCTAGCTAAATGCCGGAAGGGAGACTGTGGCCCTACACTTACCAGAAAAAGCCAGCTAGAGACCCTGTACCTCCACCCTTGCCAGGTTGTAATGAGGTCTTTAATCTCCTTTAATGTCAGGGAAGGGCAAATGGGGAGTGGGAATAGCCGAGTCCCCACAATGTCAGAAAGCATGTGGGGAGCCTGGATCTCTATCCCTAAAGATGATAATGAGTTGCATCTCCCCCTAACCAATGAAGTCATGTCAAAAGAAGGTGTAGTGGACAAGTGGGACTTTTATCACCACCCAACACTAAAAATGATACACATTTACTGTGTAATTAGGTACCCAGGCCCGTCCCAGTCAGGCTGATACCAGTAAAACTTTAATATGGAGCTGGAACTCTCACTTAGCCCTTAATAAAAAGGAGCCCCTCTCTGTCAGGTGTCACTGAAGGCCGAGTGGGAATATGGACTCACCTACATGTGATAAAACAGAAGATTTAAATAAGATTCACATCCTGGGGCACCTAGGTGGCTCAGTGGGTTAAAGCCTCTGTCTTCGGCTAGGTCATCATCTCAGGGTCCTGGGATCCAGGCCCACATCGGGCTCTCTGCTCAGCAGGGAGCCTCTTTCCCCCTCTCTCTCTGCCTGCCTCTCTGCTTACTTGTGATCTCTCTCTGTGTCAAATAAATAAATAAAGTCTCTAAAAAAAAATCACATCCTCATAACATACTATGCAAAATATCTAGGATTCAGTTAAAAATAACTAGTTATATCAAGAACTTGATAATTACAACTTGAATGAGAAAAGACAGTCTACACACACGAACACCAAGATGACACAGATATTAGAATCATCTAACAACAATTTTTAAATAGACATCATAAACATGTTTCAATGAGCAGTTGTGAGCATTCTTAGAACAAATGGAAAGGGGCACCTGGGTGGCTCAAATGGTTAAGCATCTGCCTTTGGCTCAGGTCATGATCCCAGGGTCCTAGGATCGAGCCCCACATCAGGCTCCCTGCTAAGCAGGCTCCCTGCTAAGCTTCTCCCTCTCCCTCTACTGTTCCCCTTGCTTGTGCTCTCTCGCTCTCTCTGTCAAATAAATAAAATGTAGTGCATGAACAATGAATCTTGGAACACTGAAAAAATAAAATTAAATTTAAAAAATAATAAAATACAAAAAAATAAATAAAATCTTTAAAAAAAAAAAAAGAAGAAATGGAAAAATAGAAAGTCTCAACAAAGAAACAGAAAATCTTCCAAAGAGGGCTGCCTCGGTGGCTCAGTCGGTTAAGCGTCTGCCTTTAGCTCAGGTCATGATCCCAGCGTCCTGGGATCAAGTCCGCATTGGGCTCCCTGCCCAGTGGGGAGTCTTCTTCTCCCTCTCCCTCTGCCCTGCTCGTGCTCTCTTTCTCAGTCTCTCTTGCTATTTCTCTGACAAATAAATAAAATCTTAAAAAAAGAAAAAAATATATATATATGCAATTAGACACCCAGATTTCTCCCAGTCAGGCCAATATCAGTAAAACCTTAAAATATATGTATGTCGGGATACCTGGGCGGCTCAATTGGTTAAGCATCTGCCTTTGTCTCAGGTCATGATCTCAGGGTCCTGGGATTGAGTCCTACATCAGGCTCCTTGCTCGGGGGGAGAGCCTGCTTCTCCCTCTGCCTCCTGCTCCCCCTGCTTGTGCGCGCTCTCTCTCTCTCTCAATCTGTCTCTGACAAGTAAATAAAAATCTTTAAAAAGTAAAAATAAAATATGCATGTGTATATACACACACATATATATACACATACATACATATATGATATGATAATATATATGATAATATATAATGTCATACCTATAGCAATCACTATAAAAGTCTATTTAAAGTTTTATGCTCAAAAACATTATAGATAAAATAGACTTTGTCTTAGTCCATTCGGGCTGCTGTAATGAAATACCACAGACTAGGTTGCTTATAAACAACAGAAATTTATTTATCACAGTTCTCGAGGCTGAGAAGCCTAAGATCAGGGCACCAGCATGGTTACATTTGGTGAGGGCTCTATTCATAGCCCTCTTTTCATGGCCTCTTCTTGATGTGTCCTCACATGGTGGAAGGGATTAAAAATATCTCTGGAGCCTCTAAGGCACTAATCCCTTTCATGAAAACTCTACCCTCACAACCTCAACACCTCCAAAGGCCCACCTCCTAATACTGTCACCTGTGAAGAGGTTAGGATTTCAACATATGAATTTTAGAGGGATACAAACAGAATAGTGGAATTCTACAAAAAAGTTTAACTCATCAGAAGGCAAGAAATAGAGAAATGAAAAAGAGAAAAAGAAACCAATTAGAAAATGGGCAAAAGACATGAAGGAACATTTTACCAAAGAGGATATATGGATGGCAAATAAGTACAGGTTAAAAATGTTCAACATCATTAGACATTAGGGAAATGCAAATTAGAACCACAGTGAGTTATTAGTTCACATTTATGAGAGTGGCTAAAAAAATACAACAGGTTGCTGGCAAGGATTTGGAAAAAATGGATCACTCACACATTGCTGGTGGGAATGTAAAATGATACATCCACTCTGGGAAAGTTTGGCAGTTTCTTATAAAACTAACATGTTCTTATTATACTACCCAGCAATTGCAGTCTTGAGCATTTATCCCAGAGAAATGAGGACCTGTGGTCACAGAAAAAAAAAAAAAAAACTGTACACAAATGTTTATAGCAGCTTTATTCATAATAGCCCCAAACCGAAAACTACCCGGATATCCTTCAGTGGGCGAATTGTTAAACCAACTGTGGCACATCTATATCATGGAATAGTACTCAGCAATGAAAAGGAACAAACTATTAATACATACATGTATCCAACTGGGTGTATCTCACAGGCATTATGCTGAGTGAAAAAAAATCACAATGTGACATATGATTCCAATTTTATAACCTTTTGAAATGTTGAAATTATGAAGTTGGAAAACACATTAATGGCTGCTAAGGGTTAGGGTTAGTGGAGGGAAGGATGATGAATGTGAGTGTACAGGGAAATCTGTGGGGATGGTATAATTCTGTATATTTGTTTCTGTGGTGATTACTATAGAAACCTCCACATGTGGTAGAACTATACACATATATCATACCAGTGTCAATTTCTTGGTTTCGATATTGTATTAAAGTTTCACAACTGTGCCCATTGGGGGAAGTGGCTGAAGGGTACATAGGACTTCTCTGTACTATCTTTGCAATTTCCTGTGTATCTCAAAATAAAAAGTTAAAAATTTTTAAAGTAAAATTAATAAAATTTGTTTTTTCAAAAATCGTGCCGTAAGTGTTAGCTGGTTAGCTACCATTGCTGCCACCACTGAACACTGGATACTACATGCTGCCCTTAGCCCTGCTACCAATGCTGCTCCTGGAAACTGGATTGTAGAATTGACTGCACAGGTGTGTGGAGTCTGTAAACCCTGTGATTTCCAAAATATGTCTGTACATTCCAAAGATAGGTCTGGCTTTTAACAAGCTCCTGGGAGATAATCTCCAAGCCCTTGGAATATTCAGCCTGATTAGAGTGTCTTTTTGTTTACTGGGAACTTTAGGCCATACTAGGTTGTTTATGTTAACAGTGTGATTTATACTAGGCCTTGGCCCTTTTGGTATTGTATATTACATATACGGTGGGCCTGTGGCCTTGTGGTACCTTTGCACAGGCTGGAGACTGAGTAACTAAGGTCAGCCACACGAGTGTCCAGTGCCTACCTGACTGACCCCCAGTAAAATCCCAGCTCAGGCAAACTTCCCAGGTTGCCACATATCTTGCTGGGAGATTTAAGCACCGGCTGTACAACTCCACTGAGAGAAGACAACCAGAAGCATATGCCTGGTTTCTCCTGGAGTCTTTCCTGTGTACCTTTTAGTTTTGTTGATTTAAAATCAGTATGCTTTTGCTGTAATAAACAATAGCCATGAGTTTAACACCTTTTCTGAGTTCTGTGAGTCCTTCTAGTGAATCATTGAACCTCAGGGTAGTTTTCAGGACCCTGCCACACTGGTAAATCCTAGATCACATTCTTTTGGATGCTAAGGGAATGTGAAAAAGTGAATATCTGGCCTTCATAAAGGCTTTTGCAGTTTCAACTGTTATGTAATATAGAGTATATACATAGTATTCCCTTACTAAAATATGAAAAAAAATAATTGAACTATATCTAGCCCCAAGGGTTTTCTTTTTTTTTTTTTTTGCCCCAAGGGTTTTCAATAAGCATCTGTACGACTGTAGAAAGAGTCCTAAAAATAAGACAAAGAGACAACACAAGATAAAAGACTTGCACAATTACTTTACAAAGAAATCTAATAGGTCCATTAATACATGAATGTGTGTTTCACTACTTACATCAGAAATGTAAATTAAAACCACAGGAGATATCAACAAATACACATCACATTGGCAAAAGGTTGGAAAAGCTTTTATATTACCAAGCACTGTAGAGTATGTCAGTCTTATTCTTGGGCATCTGGTGTCACAGAAATGAAAAACATTAAGCATAAGACACAAGAATATATGTACAAGTATTTTATTGCAGTGTTGTTTGTATGTATTTGCCCCCCAAAATGTTGAAATTAGATGACCATCAGTGGGGAAATGGTTGAATACATTGCAGTACATCCCTATCATGGAATATTATGCAGCAGTGTAAAAGAATGAGTCAGAGGTAGATTTGTGTTAACTAAAATAAATCTGTTGCATTAAAGTATATATGATCTTAATTTTTGTAAAGTAGTAAAAAATAAGATGACTTTTTAAACATGGAAAGATACAAAAATAGTTGTTAAAAGGCATGTTTGGCAGATGAGGGTTGAGGTGGAAGAAAGGAGTGGGAGGCAGTAAGCGAAAGAATGCAGTTTAAAATATGGCATGTACATAATCCCGTTTGTGTAAGCATAGTATGCACGAAGTATTACATGAAAAGGTAACATCAAAATTTTATTATCAGTTATCTCAGGGTGGTATGGTGCCATTTGGAGTGATGTTTACTTAATTTCTAAAATACTTAATGTTATTTAAATTTTTATTTATTTATTTACTTTTTAAAGATTTTATTTATTTTGTGTGTGTGAGTTGGGGTAGGGACAGAGGGAGAGAAAGAGAATCTCAGACTCCACACTGAGCATAGAGCCTGATGCAGGGCTCAATCTCACAACCCTGAGATCATGACCTGAGCTGAAATCGAGAGTCAGATGTTCAACCAACTGAGCCACCCAGGCGCCCCAATGTTTAAATTTTTAATGACAAATACGCATTGTTTGTATAAGGAAACACAAGAAGGAAAAAAGAAAAAATACCTCTCAGGTTTCTGGCTTGAGCAACAGGGTGGATGGTGTGATTCATTCATTCATTAACAAACATTTTTGAGCATATATAATATGCCAGGTATCATTGTAGGTACAGGGTATACAGCAATGAATAAAACAAATAAAAATCCATCTCTTTAAAAGGCTTTTTATTCTAAGGGGAAGAGAGTGGCATGACTAAAGTAGAAACACAGTATTGGTGAGGAAGAGGATATATACAAAGGAATCAGTTTGAGACCTATTAAATTTGAAAATATTGAGGAATATCCAGTTGCAGAAGTGAGGCAAGCAGTTGGATTATGGATCTAGAATTCATAGGCCAAAGCAAGACTGGAGATACAGATACAGAAGCCAATAGCATATAAAATGGTGTTTCAGACCTCCTTTCCTGAGTCTGATCACGTCCTACTGCAGACACTTTACAGAGGAAGCGCTGAGGAAAAACAGGCAGCTGACAGGGGAGGTTGCTATGCAACAGATGAGGAAAGTCATTCAGCCAGGCAGAATTGATGTTGGCCCTTGGGGACCAAATGCTGCCATCCTTCCTAGCATTAGCTTACTTTCATATGCAGACTCCTGGCAGGAAGTGATGCCAGAACAAATGTGAAATGTACCAAGGTCTGCCTTGTATTTTTGGAAAGTATCAGTTCAATTTGAGTCATTTCACATCTGTATATGATTTTCTGTCTGAGTCTCCAGTCATCTGGAAGCATAGCAGCATGTGTGTCCTTGGGTCGGACTCCAGTCAGTGCTATTTGTGCTTCCCATTTTGTATGTTGAGAATCTGGCTCAGAGAAGCCAGCTCACACAGCTAGGGGTAGAATGGCCCAGCAATTCATCCCAGGAATTGAGGCCCAAGCCCTGGAAGGAACCAGGGTAAACATTTACACTGAATCCGGGCTTGCCATGGTTCAGGCACATAAGTGCCCGATTGTCCTGGCTTCTCAAGCAGGCACCAGGAAGGCCTTAGGTGCAGCGGTGTTTGTGCCACTCACAGGGAGAGAACTGACAATTGGAGCAGGGAGTGGACCCCCAGGAACAATTCCCACACCTGGATGGACCCACACAGAGGGGGTGGGGACTGGGGGTCTCTATCTATGTTCTCCTAAGTGCAGAGCATGAGCTTAAATCTCGAACACAAACCTTGCTTGTTTGGAATAGGTGTTGACAGGGCACAGGAGGTGTACGTGTGGGATCTGTCGCTCAAAACTGAAGAGGGGAGGGTGCCTCAGTTCCCAGGCCAGCACTAGTGGAACACGGGTTTTGGAGTCAAGAAGACCCAAGGCCCACATTTTGCATTTTCTGTTAACTGGTTCTATGGCCTAGTTCTAGTTCATTCAGTGTGTCTGTGCTTTAGCTTTCTGACCTGTAAAATGGGGATGGTGACGTCCATCTCCCAGGGCTGCCTGAGAGAAAACACAAGCCCCAGCACAGATTGCGCTGTGATGTTCAAGCTGTTCCCTTCCCTCCCCTCCTCATCTGCACACAAAATATGCGCATGGCTGGAGCTGCACAAAGGGCAGGAAAGAAGCTAATGTTTATGGATCTGGGATCTGTTAAGGGGCATCATATGGATTCTTGTGGCAGGTGCAGACTTCTACCTCCAACAGTGTATTCTTTCTGGCCATTCCTTTTCCTGGGTCCCAAAGTAGGTGAGTTTAGCAAGAGCCTAGCACTTGTTGCAGTAGAGACCCCACACGGACACTTCCTTAATAGTGACCTAAGTGGTGCCGGGGGGTGGGGGGTGGAGATGCTTGCCGACTGGACAGGAGGGGCCACAAGAGGGGAGGGATAGAACAGAGACGCATTGCGGAAAAGGTAGGGGGCCAGTGTGCGGGGCAAGGGGTGGGACCTAAAGGCACAACGCATCTGTTTGGGGGAGGGGATATTGATGAAGGAGGTGGGACCGTGGTATACTGTCGACCTGGTTGGTGGTGGGATGGTGTGTTGGCAAAGGGGCGGGATTGCCTCCCACCGCACATGCGCACCGTGGTGTTCGGGACGAAGCTTTTGTTGGGGAAGCGGGCGGGACTTTTATTTGGTCGGTCAGTTCTTGCGCATGCGCACAACTATCTGAGGCGGTGGGTGGTATATTAGGCGGAGAGGCGGGGTCCTCCTAGCTGCCGCGCTGGCATTTTCTCCTGGACAAGGAGAGGGTGCGGCTGCAGAGAGCCGAGCACTGCAATCCCGATCCTCTGAGTCGTGAAGAAGGGAGGCAACGAGGGGGTTGGGGTTGGGGCCTGAGGCAAGGTGAGATTTAGCCCCCAGACAGGGCATCTGCCCCCTGGTGCGGGCCCCCCATTTTTCATTTCGATCCCTTTACCCCAGATTCTGATCCCCCTTCCACTCCCCGAACCCCCATTCACGCCCCTCACCCGATCCTCCCTTACTCAGAACCCCTGTTCGTTCTCCGAACCCCTCCCATCGTTAAAAATCTCCACAGATTTCTCGACCTCAATCTGTACTGTCATACGATTCCTCCCGATTCGAAACCTCCATTCAATTTACCATATGCGAGTCCCAACCCACTCTCCCTGGATTCAGAACTGTTACTGGCTTTCCAAACCCCGATTTGAAGCTTCTCCCGTCAATAGCTTCTCGGGATTCAGAGCCTCCATCCTGACACCCATTCACTTTTCCCACTCTGATCCAGCCCGTTCCCCTCACATTCAGCGCCTCATTCGCCCCCACAGTCAAACCCCAGACACCCCCCCCCCCAAATTCGGTCCTTCCTATTTCTCCTCCGTAGTATAACGCCCAGCTCCTCCCCCACACCCCCAGGCTCTGCTCTTGCCAGAGGGACAGGAGCCATGGCTCAGAAAATGGACTGTGGTGCGGGCCTCCTCGGCTTCCAGGTGAGATATCCACTCCCTACCCCACCATTTCCCTAGCCGACAGTTCCCTGGGGCCCCTTTGGCCTCCCAAAAGCCTGGATCTGATTTTGCTCTCTTCGTGCCTAGGCTCCGTCGTCTTTCAAATTCCCATGGTTTATGGGGGGAGGGGAGGGGCGTCCCTTTTCAACCATCAGTCCCTGCTTAGAGAAAGGGGAGACCCTGTTCGTAGTCAGGGCAGTCTGCCCAGAGAATGCGGGTTGGGTAAGGAACCATTTTTTTCCACAGTCCTGACGCTTTTAGAGCAGTCTGCCACCCCCTCCCCCAACCTCCCGCCACCACCCTCCCTCTCTCCTTCATTCCCCACGCCTGCGACCCCCCCCCCTTATTCTCCTCAACTCCTCGAGGCGGCACCCTTGCTCTGGCTCGCCTCACATCCATAGCTCCTGCCGCACACCGCAATTCTCTGCTCTAACCTCCTCCATCAACCCCCACCGCCCCCTTCATTCTACTTCGTCCCTCTCCTCATTCCGCCCCACCCTTCATTTAGTCCTGTCCCACTCCATCCCTACCACATGTTTTGTTACCATTCGGCCTCCCATCGCCCCTTGCTGGTGGTCTAGATGTGCGCCTCAGCCTTTTTGCACCATCCGCCTGCCTGCACTTCCCCTGCACTGCTCCCCCAACCCTCCTGCTTCCACTTCGGAGGCCCAGAAATTTCATTTTCTCCCCCTGTATTTGCAGGCTGAGGCCTCCGTAGAAGACAGCACCTTGCTTATGCAGACCCTGATGGAGGCCATCCAGATCTCGGAGGCTCCACCTACCAACCAGGCCACAGCAGCTGGGCCGAATGCTAGTCCCCAGAGTTCACAGCCCCCAACAGCCAGTGAGATGGCTGATGTTCAGGTTTTAGCAGCTGCCGCTAGGCCCAAAACAGCCTTTAAGGCTCAGAATGCCCCCACAAAAGGCCCAAATGGTGCCTATGACTTCTCTCAGGCTCTTAATGCCAAGGAGAGGCCCAATGCACCACCTAAGGCAGCCTTTAAGTCGCAGAATGCCACCCCAAAGGGCCCAAATGCTGCCTATGATTTTTCCCAGGCAGCAACCACCACTGAGTTAACTGCTAACAAGTCTGAGACGGCCTTTAAGGCCCAAAATGCCACTACTAAGGTGGGCCCAAATGCCACCTACAATTTCTCTCAGTCTCTCAGTGCCAGTGAGATGGCCAACACTCAGCCTAAGGCAGCCTTTAAGGCTTGGAATGACACCACTAAGGCCCCAACAGCTGATACGCAGACCCAGAATATTAGCCAAGCCAAGATGGCCACTTCCCAGCCTGAGGTAGAGACCAACCCAGGTATCCCTGAATCTGATGGTGCAGCTGCACAGACATCAGCAGATGGTTCCCAGGCTCAGAATCTGGAGTCCAGGACTATAATTCGGGGCAAGAGGACCCGCAAGGTGAGATCCCTGCTAACTCCACTTTGCTTTGGGCTCTCTCCTTTCTTCTCTGAGGTTCATTAATTCTAAACTAAACAAAACAAAACAAACATACATATATAATGGCCTGTATTCAGTTAGGTCATAGGGGATGATAAGGTGAATGTGATAATTTCTGCCCTCTGAATATCCACAGACTAATGGGGAGATGAGACATGAACACATAATATATACACTATGTAATTTAGTTTACATTTTCATAATAGCCACCGTGTATTAGGTCTGGAGCTAGGCACATTCACACAGGTTATCTCATTAAATCTTCAAGATATTACCAGCTAGGGGTCATAGTCTCAGTTTTACAGAGAAGGAAACTAAGTTCCAGAGAGGTGAAGTGACTTGAGTGATTTGTCCAGGGTGGTACAAGCAGAGCCAGTGTTGGACATAGGAAGAGGAGAAGCCTCAGGCCCCACCCTTGGGTTGCACCTGGCCTGATTCAGAGATGAAACTCCTGCCTGGAAGACAGTGAATGACAAGCCCAGGACTTAGGGTGACCATTGGCTAGTGGGTCAGGCTGTCACTACAGGTGAGGGTTTTAGGGGACCTTCCTGGAATAGATAGGGTGAGGAAACAGAAACATCTGGTGACCCTGAACCTTCCTTCTCTCTAATAATGCAGATTAATAACTTGAATGTGGACGAAAACAGCAGTGGGGATCAGAGACGGGCCCCACTGGCTACAGGGACGTGGAGGTCTGCACCGGTTCCAGTTACCACTCAGAACCCACCTGGCGCACCCCCCAATGTGCTCTGGCAGACCCCGTTGACCTGGCAGAACCCGTCAGGCTGGCAAAACCAGCCAACCAGGCAGACCCCACCAGCACGTCAGAGCCCCCCAGCTAGGCAGACCCCACCAGCCTGGCAAAACCCAGTTGCTTGGCAGAACCCAGTGATCTGGCCAAACCCAGTGATCTGGCAGAATCCAGTGATCTGGCCGAACCCCATCGTCTGGCCTGGTCCGGTTGTCTGGCCGAATCCACTGGCCTGGCAAAATCCACCTGGATGGCAGACCCCACCTGGATGGCAGAACCCACCAGGCTGGCAGGGTCCTCCAGATTGGCAAGGCCCTCCTGACTGGCCTCTACCACCTGACTGGCCTCTACCACCTGATTGGCCACTTCCCACTGACTGGCCGCTCCCACCTGACTGGATCCCCACTGATTGGCCCGTTCCCCCTGACTGGCAGAACCTTCGACCCTCACCAAACCTGCGCCCCTCTCCCAATTCGCGTGCCTCACAGAACCTGGGTGCCTCACAGCCCCGAGATGTGGCCCTTCTTCAGGAAAGAGTAAGAACTGTTATTCCCAGTCACTTTTCCCTTTCTTCCTCCTGTCTTTGTCATCCTTTTATCTATAATTCAATCAAGTTTCCTGTAACTATTTTAATAACTTTAATGATTTCCTTTTTCCCTCACAGGCAAATAAGTTGGTCAAGTACCTGATGCTTAAAGACTATACCAAGGTGCCCATCAAGCGCTCAGGTAGGCACCCAGTGCCCTCCCCCAGCACTCCGCCCTTCCCCTCACCCCATGCTCTGTGGACATCCCTTTGCTTATATGTCCCCTCACCTTTAATCCCCTCTTTCTGTGGCTGATTCTTCATTTTTCGTCCTTGAGGGCCCTGACTCTGTTCCCTTTAGCAGAACTGGCAAAGGGGCTGTAGCTCTGTGGCCCCCGCTCAGCTCAGGTACCCTGTTCTGTCTCCTACAGAAATGCTGAGGGATATCATCCGTGAATACACTGATGTTTATCCAGAAATCATTGAACGTGCATGCTTTGTCCTGGAGAAGGTGAGAAGGCAGCCCTGAGGAACAGGGATAATGAGGGAAGGTTTTTTATCAAAGATTCATTGGATTCCTACTGGGAGTTTAGAGCTGAAGTCTCACAGGGAGGTGAGCAACAGTATGGGTAGCCGGTGCTAGATATTGTAATTTCACAGTCTATTTTCTTGTCCCTGTAGAAATTTGGGATTCAACTGAAGGAGATTGACAAAGAAGAACACCTGTATATTCTCATCAGTACCCCCGAATCCCTGGCTGGCATACTGGGAACGTAAGATGGGAAAAGAGGTGGAACATTGCCTTTCTCGGTGCTTTTTTCCTGGGAGTGTCAAGTAGGTCAGGGTCCAAGATTCAGAATCACATACCAGGTCATGGTCAGAACTGAGGTAGAATTACTGAGGAGTACTGGGGAAGCTAGATGGGTAAGTTGCCTGGGGTGTCTAATACAAGTGACTGCTGTAAACATATTTTTTGTACTCCTTTAGGACCAAAGACACACCCAAGCTGGGTCTCCTCTTAGTGATATTGGGCGTCATCTTCATGAATGGCAACCGTGCCAGTGAAGGTGAGTGGCTGGACCTGCAGCTGGGGGTTGGCTACAGCCTGATTTCCATGCTCATTTTCCGTGCCTTGTCTCCCCTTGCCTCCCATTGCAGCTGTCCTCTGGGAGGCACTACGCAAGATGGGACTACGTCCTGGGTATGATTGGGCTCTTTCATCTCTTGCCTGTTTATATCATCCTTTGGCAACAGAGGATGGTCCCAGGATTGCATCAACCTGGTGGTCTAGAGGAATTGGTTTGGGGAGGTACAGAGCCCAAGGATGTAACCTGGGTAGATGGACAGATAGTTCTGAACTCTATGGCTCTTCTCTCGTCTCTGACCTCTGTGCTAGAAAGCTCTTTTCTTTTCTTTTCTTTTCTTTTCTTTGGGCAGTGTCATAGTCTCTGATTATGGGTTTGTTTTTTTATACTATCAGGGTGAGACATCCTCTTCTTGGAGATCTGAGGAAACTTCTCACTTATGAGTTTGTAAAGCAAAAGTAAGTGCTATCTGAGGGATTTTGTCTGGTCCTCATGAGTTCTTTGTGCTGGTCAGCCTCAGACAGTCCTTCCTATGCTCATTTCTTACAATATACATATACACCACATAGAAAAACATATATGTACTTGGAAGTGTTTATTGAGTATCCCTGCTTGTGGTTGGATTTTTCTGCAGTATAGTTATCTTGCAATAAAGCCTGTTCACTATTCCCACACTTGACATTTCCAAGGCTGAGATTTACACTGTATAGTAATCATTGCAATGGGCCAACTGTGGCTCAATAACAAGATTACAAGAATGTGGAGTGAGAGCTGTGACACAAGGGGTGAGATTAACCGTTGTCCTTTCTATGACCTTATATAAGCCACCCTGCAGTTCTAGGTGAGTGCTTAATGTAGAAGCACTGGTACAGGAGTTTGAAGACCTGGCTCTTAGATATAATTAAGCTAGGTTTATGGGGTGCCTGGGTGGCTCAGTTGGTGAAGCGTCTGACACTTGATCTCAGCTCAGGTGTCGATCTGAGGGTCGTGAGTTCAAGCCCCGCATTGGGCTTCACACTGAACATAGAGTCTACTTAAAATAAAAATAAAAATAAATTTGAAAAAAATAGAATTAAGCTAGGTTTAAGAATGAGTCTGGGGGGATTGGTGGTTGCTACCTGAAACTGAGGGTTTCAAATGTAGTATGATGCATTGTTGGACTACCATTCTTGCCTGGGTAGAAACAAAGACCTTTTTGCTCTATAAGGTACCTGGATTACAGACGAGTGCCCAACAGCAACCCTCCTGAGTATGAGTTCCTCTGGGGCCTCCGTTCCTACCATGAAACTAGCAAGATGAAAGTGCTGAGATTCATTGCAGAGGTAACTGGGGAAATGTTCCAGAGTTGATAGGTCAAGGAATGAGGTATGACTGGCTGGGAAAGGTCCAGAGCAGGAATAAGGCCTCAGATATTGCACATGGTAGGTGCTGCATTACTGGTGGTATTTACTGTTGCTGTTATGTAAACAGTAGCACAAAGTAGAGTACTAAATATATAGCAGGTGCTTCGTAAATATTGACTTCTGCTATTATGGGTTTTGTTTTATTTTCTATTCTTCATCTCAGGTTCAGAAAAGAGATCCTCGTGACTGGACTGCACAGTTCATGGAGGCTGCAGATGAGGCCCTGGATGCTTTGGATGCTGCTGCAGCTGAGGCTGAGGCCCGGGCTGAGGCGAGAACCCGCATGGGGATTGGAGATGAGGCCGTATCTGGGCCCTGGAGCTGGGATGACATTGAATTTGAGCTGCTGACCTGGGATGAAGAAGGAGATTTTGGCGATCCCTGGTCTAGAATCCCATTTACCTTCTGGGCCAGATACCACCAGAATGCCCGCTCCAGATTTCCTCAGACCTTCGCTGGCCCCATTATTGGCCCTGGTGGTACAGCCAGTGCCAACTTCGCTGCCAACTTTGGTGCCATTGGTTTCTTCTGGGTTGAGTGAGATGTTGGGTAGGTATATCACTTTGGTTTGGGCAGTTAGGGTCATTGGGAGATAGAGGGTATGTGGGAATGTATTTATGTGCACGATCTGCGAGTCCTAGGAAACCCATGGTGGGAGATGAGGAAAGTATAGGGAAGCACTATTTGGTATTTATATTTCTTACTATTTGAAATATATCATTGATTGTTAATTTTTTCTTTCTTATGTCCACAGATATTGCTAATCAGTTGCAACAGTCTTTCCCCTGAGTGAGGCTGAAGCCTCAGATTCCTTCTAAACACAGCTATCTAGAGAGCCACACCCTGTTGACTGAAAGTGGCATGCAAGATAAATTTATTTGCTGTTCCTTGTCTGTTGCTTTTTCTCCCCCTTGTGTGCTGTCAAGTTTTGGTATCAGAAATAAACGTTGAAACTGCAAAGTGAATTAGATGTGCTCTCTGGTTTTTCCATGTTGGGGAGAGATCAACTTGTTTATATGGGAAAGAGAGGGCCTCAGTTCTAGCCTGAGGGGCAGATTAGCTTTCAACTAGTAAAAATATGGGTAGATCCTGTTAATGGATTGGGAAACAAAGGAGGAAGTAATGAACACAAATGTTAATAGGTCCAAGAATGAGTATGGTTTACTTTATAAATACTACTTAGGTGACTCATATGTGATAGACATGCTGCTAGGTGTCCTGGAGTGACATTAAAAGAGATGAAATAATGAGAGAGGGTGCAGGTGGTCAGATAGTTGCATTTAAGAAGACAGAGGAGGTAGAACTCCAGCTAATGACAAGGCCCAGAGAGTGGGTGGTTGAAGGGGAGGGAAAATAACTGTTCCTGGAGATGATGTCCCTGGGATTCCAGGGTGTTGGTTGTGTTATCCATGTGGAAAGTGAAATAACCAGGGTGGGGGCAGGAGTAGGAGCAGAGAACACTATGATCCAGGTACTAGAGTCTCCTTTGTGAGAAAAAATCTCATACCCTTAGCCACATTGTCCATAAAGAGATGGGTTTACGAGGCCCCCCTTTTCATCTCTGGAAATGCTGCCCAGGAACCTGTCCCTCTAGAAAGCCCTCACAATTACCCACCCCAACAGGACCAGTGCCTCATCACAGAGACAAGTTTTTATGGATAGTGAAGGAAACCTCACACTGGCCTCTTCTCCCCTCCTGCAAGAAGAAAGAGTAACCTTTGTTGCTCAGAGAAAAAGAAATGAGAAAGTAAGACAAGGCTTTGTGTAAAGCTAGACTGCATTGTGACTGAACAAGGACCTGGTTTGAGCTACTGAGATCTTCACTGGAACTCTCACTGAGGATGAAATTAGGCCTAAGCCATAACTTCCTTAGAGGCTTGGTGGTACCTAAGCATGTGGGCAAGGGCAGAAACAGGAGCTCCCAGGGTAGAAAAAAAAACAAGAGCAAAGGCAGTTTAGCCTCCTGGAAAGGGGTCAGTAATGTGCAGGGATGGTGTCCAGGGCTTCCTCAGGTTCTGGAGTGATACCCACATTCTGGAGGGAGAGAGCCCAGGATTAATAGGTAGAAGCCAGCACTGTGGAGCCCTAGCTCCTCCCCTGCCTCTTGTCCTCACAGCCAGGCTCTCCTCCTTCAGCCAGGCCTGGATCCTGACCCTTTTCTCAGGCACACCTCTGGGGAATCTCAGCCTGAGGACTTTGGGGATAAGGGTTGCTCTAGCCCTGCATCTCTGTGGCACCTCAGGCCTGGGCCACAGTTCCTGCATTTCTGGTGCTGGTTATTCTTGTTGGTATGAAACACTCATGCTCTGTGAGATTGGGGTGGTCTTTCTGTGCAGGTTGGTGCTTTTACCATGTGCCAGCTTAGGCCACAGAGTCCCTCACCTACCTCAGGTTTCTCCCAGTGTATGTTTATGGCTCCCACATTTAGGTAGATGGACTCCACTTTGCAGTCTCAGAAAAGAACGACCTGCCCATCTCTAAGCTCCCCAAGGTAAGTACAGGTCTTCCTTGAAGTGTCATTCACTCCCACACCCATCACCACCCACACCCCCAGCTCCATCCTGTGTGCAGATTGTGACTGTTCCGTAGGGAGGGGAATGTGGACCAGCTGTGTGATGTATGGGGAAGGCACCAGGTCTAAGAGAAGCCAATAGGATGTTCTCCCAGCTGCCCCTAAGAGTCTCAGAGTTCTCTGAGCCTCAGTTGCTCAGTTGAGAATGGGAAGATGAGAACAGATGATTTCTGGGAATTCCCCCAACTCTTGAGCTCTGTAAGACAGTAATCTAATCTATATAATAGTGATGAAGCCCTGTGGATCTTCTAAGCTGTGTTAGGTGCTGAAGTGGTGGAAGAGTCTTGGAGCCATCAGTCTCGGGTAAAGTTTATTTAAAGAACAATGTAGTTATGGAAACACCAGAGGTGTGGAAGGTCACAAGGGAATTCTGGAAGCCTAAAGAGAGGAAAAGTTATATATATATATATATATATATATATATATATATATATATATATATATAAAAGAGAGGAAAAGTTGTATCATTGGAGCCTGGAGATGGCAGAAAGGCCTAATACCCATGGAAGCTCCTTTAACTCAATCTGTGGATTGTACCCTACACTGGGCTTCAGTGCAATGTATGCCCTTTTCACACCCCAGAAGAGATTTGATTCTGTCCCTTCCTTGCTCACAAAATTCTAGTGCAATTTGGACAGCTGGCGAAATCTGCTGAATAAAGTCTTTAAATTAGATAATAGTAATATCAATGTTAGTGGTCTGATTTTGATTATTATACTGTTTTCTGTAAGAAAATGCCTTTGTAACTTACACTCAAAGTATTATAAAAATTTGTGTGTGTGTGTGTGTGTGTGTGTGTGTGTGTGTGTGTGCAGAGAGAGAGAGAGGATAAAATAAATACGGTAAATGTTAACATTGGGGAATCTAGGTTAAGTGTATACAGGAACTATTTTTACTATTCCTTCAACTTTTTAAAAAAGATTTTATTTATTCGTCAGAGAAAGAGCGAGAGAGAGAGAGAGAGCACAAGAAGGGGAAACGGCAGGCAGTGGGAGAAGCAGGCTCCCTGCTGAGCAAGGAGCCCGATATGGAACTCGATCCCAGAACCCTGGGATCATGACCTCCTGAGCTGAAGGCAGACGCTTAACCCACTGAGCCACCCAGCTGTCCCTCTTGCAATTTTTTTGTAAGTCTTGACTTACATCAGAATAACAAGTAGGAAATAAAATTATTTTTATTTTAACAAATATTCGCTAAAGTTTACTTATCTGTCTATACACACTTCTTCCTATTGAATCCTTTGGAAAAAGGACACTGTAACATGATGCAGTTATTCTTCATGCAAACAAAAGTGCCTTCACTCCTCTCTAAAGAGAAAAAAACCTAAGTTTCATAAGTTGCTGCATCCAGATCCAATAATTGTTCATCCTAATTAGCAGAAATTTTGAATGAAGACATTTGGGTAATGCACACAAAACAGATTTAGGGAAGTGGTATATGAACTTCTTGGGACTGATCAGGAGCATGAGACTATTATGTTAGATGTGAATGCTCACCAAAAGCCTCTCTCAGTAATCAGGTGGGCAGTATGACTTACTCATTGGTGGTCAGTAAGCCTCTTTATTCAGCTACTCCTGTGCTTGCTCAATGGGCACCTGTACAAAGTGGTCGCAGTAGCATGAGCAGAGGCTACGTATGTATGGCCTCAGCAACATGGTTTCCCCTCACAAGGGCTGATGTGACCACCCTCCTACCAATTGCTGAATGCCCAACTTGGCAACACTATACTGAGTTCCTGATATGTACCAATCTCAAGGAGACCAGTCAGGTACCTGGGAGTAGGGTAATTAATTTGGACCAATTATGTCATGAAGAAGTTACTTGGCTTTAAAATTTCTCTGGAATAAATGAGTATCTTCAGTATAGATTTGCCTTTTCTGCCTGCAGTACTTCTGTCAGCATCACTATTTGTGATCTTACAGAGGATGCCTCATCCACAGTTGTGAAATTTCATACAATGTTGCTTCTGATCAAGGGATTCACTTTAAACCCCAAAGTTTGTTTACCATGGAGTTTACTGGTTTTATATGCACTGCACCACTCAGAAAAAAGTTGTCCTTATACAATGGAATAACAACTCTTGAAGACAGTTATGCCATCAGTCAAGAGACAACACTTAATGTGTTAGAGGTGCGGCCTCCAATATATAGTATATATTCTAAACTAGTCACCAATACATATAATTCCATCTAGTGAATAACCAGGATTCCTAAGTCTAAAGAACTAAATGATGAAAGTTAGAGTTGTTCCTAAAGACATATTCACAAAATGCTTTGTTAATGGTCCCTGTAACTTTGGGCTCTACCGGGTTAGAATTATTAGTACCCAAGCAAGGCATGTTTTTATCAGGTTACTGAACAATGATTTCATTGATTTGGAAGTTGAGATGTCCACCTGGCAGTTTTGGAATCATCATGCCAATGGACAAAAAGGTAAGAATGGGGGCTTTTGTACTGGCTAAGATGATTGATTTCAATTTTCATGAGGAAGTAGGGTTGCTGCTACATAATGGGGGTAGAAAGGAATGTGTCTGGAGGCTTGGAGATCTCCTAGGGTGCCTTTACCACATCCCAAAGTGGTTAAAATTATTAGGCTACAGCAACCCCATACATGCAAGGCTACCAATCCCTCAGACTATAAACATGAATAAATCTTTGAATAATTTTTCTAGGTAAAGAGCCCATCTGACTGAGATGGTGACTTGACAGAAAGCATGATGGGGAAAGAAAAGGAGAAGAGTTTATACCAACTTTGACCTGCTAACTAGTTTTAGAAATGAAGACTACAGTAGTTACTCATATTTTATTTTTTATAATATATATATTTATATATTTTAATGTGTCCCATTTTATTTCTCTCTTTTACCTACTATTTTATGTATGGTGAGTTGATGACAGTTGAATTTTTTATTTATCTACCTTATTACAAAATATTGATACTGCATTCATTTGAACTGGAGGGAGAATAGATGTCATCTGAAGATCTTAAACTTGAACCTAGATGCTAGGATTATAAAACTTTATATTTATCTCCATTTGAGGATGATTGCATTTTGCTTGTATGAAGAATAGTTAGTTGCATGTTGTCCTTTTTCCAAAGTATGGGATGGCAAAAGTATGTGCAGATATTGAACAAACGTATTGTAGTGAATATCTCTCTTGTTGGTATCCATTTATCTTTCCTGGTGGCACTCAATTTACTTTTAGGCAACACAGTTCCCCCATTTTTGTGGTAGATGAAACTGTGGTAGACAGAATTCAAGGATGGCCTACGAGATCCCCATCCCTTTTACCCATATACCTTTTAATCATTATTCAATGAAATGCTTATCTAGACGCTGCTGTGAATGGATTTTCCACATGTAATTAAGATCCCAAATCAGTTGAACTTAAAATACAGAAATCATCTTAGGTGGGCCTCACCTAATTAGGTAAGACCTTAGCGGGGACTGCGCTCTTCCTGGCAAGAAATATTTGAAGAGTGAGAGGGATTTGATGCATGAAAATTCTCTATTCCTGGATTTGAAGGTGGAGGCTATGTGGCAAAGAATATGGGTGGCCTGTATGAACTAAGTGAGGCCTTTAGCAGATAGCCAGCAAAGAAACATCAAACCTACAGATGCAAAGACCGGAGTTCTGCCAACAATCTGAATAGCTTGGAAGTGGCTTCTTCCCCAGAGGCTCCAGAAAAGAATGTAACCCTGCCAACCCCTTGATTTCAGGCTTGCCTGAACAGAGAAACCAGTCAAACCATGCTCAAACTTCTGACCTACAATTACTATGAGATAATAAATGGATCTTGTTTTAGCCACTCAAGTTGTGGTCATTTGTTGTGCATTAATAGAAAACTAAACTAATATGTAGTCTTTGTGAGATGACATCTCCAGATGCTTGCCTCCCCCTATCGAAATAGAGTAAGCCAGATTCTTCCTTTCCTTGTTCTGATATTGCCAAGGGGACAGACATGCAATCTACTCTTACTCAATCACATGCTCTTTTGTTGGACTTTGAAACTTAAGTGATTGACACAGGAGTGAAAAAGAATGGTTTATGTGATTTTGTCCCCAGAACAGAATCCTGATCAGATAATTCCTATCTTTGTGCTTCCTATCCAGTTCTCAAGTTACTTTCTTCAGTCACTCTTCAGTTCTGCGAGTCTCTGACATCTTTCTAGTAACATCAATTTATTTACTTTGGCAAGACAAACTCCTGTTGCTAATGACCAATAATGTGTTGGGGCTGGCTTGCACCAGTGTGCACTTTATCCTGCCTTTTTATATTCAGTGAAATTGGTAACTTGAAAATGGCCATGGCAGAATTATTTACTCCATGAAAAGTGGCAATGACTACCAATCAAGGATTTTTTTTTTTTTTTGAGAACCAGTTGTTTACCATTTACCAGCACACTATTACTTACAATCAAATCATAAATGATGGGGGCGCCTGCGTGGCTCAGTGGGTTAAAGCCTCTGCCTTCGGCTCAGGTCATGATCCCAGGGTCCTGGGATCGAGCCCCGCATTGGGCTCTCTGCTCGGCGGGGAGCCTGCTTCCCCCCTCTCTCTACCTGCCTTTCTTTTTTTTTTTTTTTCCTTTTTTTTCTTTTTTTTCCCCAGATACTTTTATTTTATTTTTTCAGTGTTACAAGATTCATTGTTTATGTACCACACCTAGTGCTCCATGCAATACGTGCCCTCCTCAATACCCACCACCAGGCTCGCCCATCCCCCCCCTCCCCTCCAAAACTCTCAGTCCCTTGTTCTGAGTTCACAGTCTCTCATGGTTCTTCACCCCTCCAATTTCCTCCAAATTCATCCCTCCCCTCCCTCTCACAATG